>LPNX010837116.1:381159-548378 GCA_001517045.1 Pseudotsuga menziesii
TTGGTCTTTTTGAGGCCCATTTTGACCTCAAATTCTCTCTAATGTAAGGGTGGTCTGTAGTATTGGTGATTGTGCAGAAGTGAGGAGAACGCTGGTGCTAGGAATGGACGTGTCCTTTGAATCGACAGGCTCGTCCCCGCTTGCTTTGCATGTGGATTCTGAAATTATGGATATCAAGAGAGAAATTAGGAAGCTGCAAAGGACAGTGGAGACAATTGATACATAGGATGGAAGGCACCTGGAGAACGGTGACAAAGATCTGGTTTTCCTGAGGAAGGAGTTCAAACGTGCTTTGAAGCGCTCTGGGAATGCTGTTATGGGAATGATGTCGGAGCTGGAAATAAAGGTGGAAAAGATGGGACTTAAAATAGTAAATATGGAGGTGGCAATCGAATCGGGTTCTTCACCTCTCCCAGAAGAGGAAAACATATGAAATCCTAATGGGGAATTTAATTTTGATTTATTGTCTGCATGTGTATTTTGGTTTGAACTTGCAATCTATGGTTAAATGTCTGTCTGGGAATATGGTTACCTTGAACACTGTAAGGGTTATAATTTAGATTCGGTTTATATTTTCAACTGCTTGGTCGTATCTTAAGATATGTTGAACTCTCTTTGTCGCTTCCTTAAGGGCATTTGTCGCTTCCATAAGGGTGTTTTGTAGCTTGGTTCTAACTCTATGTTATACCACCTTATAAATATATCATAACCATTTCTGTAAAAAAAAACAAGCTCTTTGCTTTGAAATGTTGTGAACGGCCTTAGGGATATTGATTTTCAACAATAATGGGATCACTTTGGGCGATTTCATAACTCTACAATGCATATTTTTAAACAAAAATCAAAGTATCTTTACATTGACGTTAAGATCTAGAATAAGATAATATTGTGTAATATTTCCTTCTTTTGAAAAGAAAAATTTAGGATTGAACCAAAACTTATTGCAAAATGTGTTAACATCATGTTTTAGATAAAAACTAATTAAACTACCATTAGGCGAGTCATAGGAAATTGCACAACAAGCTCTTCCTGACATTTGATTTAACACTCTCTTTTTCAATTCATTGAGTCTAATTTTCTTCCCATATTTTTTCCTTTCAGTGTCCCTTTGTGTAACTATAGTAACAAAATTTTTATAAAGTTATAGTGGTGGAATATAATGAAACCAAAGCATATGTTATTGCCAGTCTGCATATAACCATTGGTAGATCACCATTGGAATGTCCAACATTCCATGCATATTTAAAATACAAATAGAACCACATAGTTAAATAGTCAAAACCCTAATCTAATTCACTTTCCAATGTTAGCCGATTAGATAGCATCACCACCATTAAATAGTGAATTCCCTAATATGGTTTAGTTACATTAAGGGACATATATTTTATATTGATCCATGTCTTATTATGAAGATTTGCTTTATTATTTAATGCAAATTTGTGCATTGATAAATGCAATATGATCTAATGGTATTGTTAAGATGCATTGATTTTAATGGTTACATTTAGTATGATAGCATTTAGTTAAATAGTCAAAACTCTAATTTGATTTAGTTACCATAGTTATCCAAGTAGATAGAATCACTAAAGTTATGTAATATGATATAATAGTATGGTTAAGATGCATTGATTTTAATGATATTACACTTTATATTATATTATTCAGTTAAATAGTTGAAACTCTAATTTGATTTAGCTATCACAGCTAGGCAAGTTACCCTGATTAGTTAGCCAAGTAGATAGAATCACCACAGTTAAATATCAAAACCCTAATTTGATTTAATTACCACAACTGGACAAGTAGATAAAATGACCACACTTAAAAAGTAAAAACCCTAATATGATTCAATTACCACAATTAGTAGAGAACATAGAATCAATAATTAAATAGTCAAAACCCTAATATGTTTCAATTATTATTTTGACTATATATTGGCATCTAATATTCTAATGTGGTGATTCGATTATTGAAGTTTGTATATAAAATATTTTACTTGAAGTATTTGTGTCTTTGTATATCTAAATAATTGCATACAATTGTTGATAGAATCACCATAGTTTTGACTATATATTGGAATCTAATATTCTAATGTGGTGATTCAATTATTGAAGTTTGTATATGAAATATTTTACTTGAAGTAATTGTGTCTTGAGTATATCTAAAGAATTACATACAATTGTTGATAGAATCGCCATAGTTAAATAATTAAACCACACCCTAATTAACATAAATGACACGAAACATAAAAAATATCCAGGAGTTTGGTAGATCCTCAAGCCATTGTTGGAGCAAAAAACCTTACTATTGATCCATTCATTATGGAAAAATCTTATTGTCGAACTTTTCTCACCATTTTGTATTATACCATTCAATTTTGACCATTTTCTATGATATTATTCCGTTAAATGTTTGAAATGCTAACCTGTTTCAATTTCCACAATTAGTTGAGTAGATAGAATCACTAGCATTAAATAGTTGAAATCCTAATCTATTTCAATTACACATCCATTTAATTTGAAATGATGTGCATTGATGAATGCAATGTGATTCAATAGTACTTTTAAGATGTATTCATTTTAGTGATATTATATTTTGTATGATGTCATTAAGTTAAATAGTCAAAACCCTAATTTGATTGAGATTGATCACTTCGTAATATATATATGTATGCATGTATGTAATTCATCATTAAACCTCATTGCATTGTATATTCACTAAACATGATTACTTTATTACAATTCAATGTGGTAATTTTGGTTTTTAATCACCATTGTCTTTATACAATAACTTTGATTATAACCAATATAAATTCATTTTAACTCTAACTCTATCAAACCTAGAGGGATGAAATATCTAGAGGTGCAAAATATATTTGGTCCCTCTTTAAGCTTGATAGATGGGGAGTTAAAATGGACCTATGCTAAGGATAAAAATCTTTGTAAACCTAAGTTGCATAGAGAATCCATTCAAAAAAACAAAGATATATTTTTTACTTATTTTAAGTTGTAATGTTATGATAAGGTTGCTTGGAAAACTCTAAGTCCCTATATCAAAAAAATGGTGTCATTCATGAATTAATTTTGTGTTGAGAAGACAATTCTTATTAGTACAACTCTAGTAAAAAAATTTCATGTTTCAAGGCCACAAGGAACATTCATGAAACTTAACATGGATAAAGAGTTTCTAAATGGTAGTGTTATGGTCAAAGGAACAAATTGACAAAATGACCTCATCGCATCAAAGGTCAAAGGAACAAATTGACAAAATGACCTCATCGCATCAAAATTTTGTTAATGACAATAAATAATGGAAAGGAATAGGTGTAATAAATAAGGTAACAACCAAATTGTAATAAATAAATAATTGACACTTAAAAAGAGTTAAATAAACCAATATTGTTTCTAGTCACAAAAATATGCTCAATTTGTTAAGTTAGATTAAGACCTTCTTATAATTTGAAATCATACAAAAGGATAATACAAGAATATACTTAGATCTCTCTTAATGAAACATGGTTATTAATGACACATGGTCATTAATGGAACATAAATACCAATTTTCAAAACATTATTTAACAATCATTTGACTTTGGGATTTCTAATTTTATTTAGTGATATCGTGGTGCTCTCTTATATTTTAAAACAAGTCCTTAATTATATTTATCCATCTAAACATAAATACAATAAGAAAAATATTAGTTAATATTTTATGAGAATTTTTGGAAAAAAAAGGATTACGTAGGATATCCACTCACATTAAAGTTTTGAAATAATATTTTTTAAACTACATAAAAAGGAAACAACTAAAATTACTCTTGGTGCTTTACAACCTACATGACAACAACAAATATTAAATAAATCTATTTGGTATCATATGAAAATTAATAAATCTATTTAATATCATATGTGCGCTCAATGTTTAAATTTGGATCTAAATACAGAGAAGGATCAAACTTTTTGAGGGGTAAATTTTTTAGCTTAAATTTGTTTACACATTAAGAAAAAAATGGCACTTTAAGAAATATAATCCCTCTCATTATTAAGTAAAACAAGGTAATGAAAAATCACTATGTCTTCTTCCCCTCAAAAGAAAAAGAAAATGCTCATAAAAGAAAAAAATTGGTTTCTTATGATGTTTCCTAAAGGTCAAATATTGTGTTATGGTCAAAGGAATAAATTCATGGAATGTTCTTTTATGTAAACTATATGTGTAGCATTGTTATTTAATGAAACACTAACTTTTCAATGCTATATAGTGATTATTTTCTTAGAAATTTAATCTTTGCATCATAATTCTGTTAAGGCAATGAGTAAATAAACCATTATTAAACACTAACTCTTCCATATTGTATTGTGATCATTACCTTAGGAAATTACTCATGGGATCAAATTTTTTCTATAACACCAGTCAATACAAATGACAGTATAATAAATAAGACAACAAGCAAAATGTATTTAAAATTAATTAACAAAGAGTTAAATGAATCATTATTGTTATTAGTTCATAGTCACACAAATATGCTTAATTTGCAAGTTAAATGGAAACTTTTCTATAAATTGAAATCAGGAAGATAACATAACAAAATGCTTAAATCTATTTATAATGAAATTAATGGTGAAGTCTAAGTCCTTAATTCTACTTATCCATATAAGAAAAAGTAATTACAAAAATAACCAAAAGAAACTTGAAGAAAAAAACTAAAAAAATTTAAAAGTATGTTTATAAACTCAAAGTTCAAAGAGAATTTTGGATTAATAGACCCAGACCCATACTATTTGACCTGGTTTCCCGTTTTACCGGTTTGACCAGAGCTTACACCAAATTATTGTTCCGACAGGGTCGAGGCTATCCAGATCTGGACCCTTAATTGCCATCGAATGTTCAAAGAGGAGAGACATGCATACCCTTACTTTGGTGGGACAATATTTAATGTAGACACATCCTCAGTTACATACCCCAATCTTTACAACCTACACTCGTATCCATTCCACATATAACTAATACATAACAAAAATATCATTTAACAAGATTGTATCACTTGGGCGGTCCTTCAAGTAGTAAAATATATATTTAACAATATTTTATCAGTTGGGTAATATTCAAATAGTGGCCTCCCTAGAATATAGTTTAGCCTCCTTGAAGTATAAATAATATATTGAAAAAAAGTGATAAAATAACATATTGAAAAAATAAAAAAATTAACTACATGTAGAAGCCTACGGAAGGGTACATAGCTGGCCAACTTCGGAGGTTAGGTAAAACTAGGTAATGAAAAATATGTAAAATTGGGGGTCAGGTAAAACAAGCTAATGAAAGAGACATGTAAAGTACAGAGCCATTGGCTATATCCTTAAACCCACTCATCCTTTAATTTGTAAAACCTATTTAAAATTTAACAAACTAAGATTTATGGAAGGCCAAGCCAACTCTTATAGAGAAGGCAGGAAAAGGAAGTGAATTCCCTTATACATCCTATAATTAGGAGGACATCGGACAACGAAGTATTGAACAAAATAAGCTAATAAACATCATATGTATGTTATGATGACTACACTTAAAAAGTAAAAAACCTAATATGATTCAATTACCACAATTAGTAGAGAACATAGAATCAATAATTAAATAGTCAAAACCCTAATATGTTTTAATTATTATTTTGACTATATATTGGCATCTAATATTCTAATGTGGTGATTCAATTATTGAAGTTTGTATATGAAATATTTTACTTGAAGTAATTGTGTCTTGAGTATATCTAAAGAACTACATACAATTGATGATAGAATCACCATATTTTCGACTATATATTGGCATCTAATATTATAATGTGGTGGTTCAAATATTGAAGTTTGTATATGAAATATTTTACTCGAAGTAATTATGTCTTGAGTATATCTAAAGAACTACATACAATGGTTGATAGAATCACAATAGTAAAATAATTAAACCATACCTAAATTAACATAAATGACACTAAACATCCAAAATATCCAGGAGTTTGGTAGATCCTCAAGCCATTGTTGGAATTTAACAAATGTAATTGAAAAAACAAGCTAATAATAATCATATGTATGTATGGTACATATCTCTTCTCCACAACGTAATGTTCAACCCACCATATGTTTTTCCACTATTAAAATAACAATGAGCTTAAATACAAACCTTTCTCAAAATTAAACATGGGAATTTATGCCATTACTGAGCATGAAAAAACTATGCAGTACAAGGATTTTCCTCCACACCTTTAATGTTAAACCCAACCTATAATTTTTCTTTCATAGACGTGATTTTTATTTTTTTTCCAAATCTCCACTGGCAACCATGTACATGTATCTCGGTGCCATTTCTTGGTCATTTCTATTTGCCAATGCACACCACACACCATATGCAAAATTCCAATCTGGGAGAGAATGAAAAAACACTCCATACACCTTTGTCTCCTATATATAGGAAGGAGATATTTTCATTTGAGTAAGCATTGCATGTGGTCTTGCCTTGGGTACACAGTACGTTGCGTAAGGAGGTTTGTCCATCAAAGAGGCTTTTTATTTATATCCGTTCTTAATTATTAAGGAGCGAAATACTCTCGTCTGGTCTATTTTTTCTATTTTTATGTTATTTCTGGGACTTGGTTGCATAACATTTGGTATTAGAGCTCTTTCCTCGGGACTAACTTCTACAAAACGAGTCATCTTGGAATTTTCACTAGAATTTTTTTTTACAAGGAATCAAATATCTATACTAAAAACCCACTTTTAAAATAGGATGAGATATCTCCAGCACAAAATTTGTATCCTGATCCATTACAGTTTCAGAGATATTTGTTGAGGAATATAGGGTTTTTAACTAGTCCAAAACCTAGTCTAAAACATTTGTGGGGAAAAAGGTCATATCGGATGCATCATAGATCCAAATTGAGCGAGACATGTTGCATCTAAAATAAGATAGACCAGGGTATATGTGGTAGGATTTTCAGAAGCATAAACATAATATTGGACACGTGGCATACCGTACAAGTTCTCTCTTCTCGATATGCCAAAAATAAGATATTTTGAGAGATTTGAAATAACTTTTTATTGGCACATACACATTGGATCATACCTACGGTGTCGAAAAGTGGACACATAAAGATACAAAAGGCTGATTTTTCTTACTCAGAGGAGATGAAGTTCCAATTTTATCTTAGTTTCAAGTTGGCCCTAAAGAAATCTTTTAAACAGAGTTTGAAAAAAGGTGTTATAGGGAAAATTGTTATATCTAGAGCAATTGATATACAAATTGAGTGAGACATGTTGCATCAAATAATACCGACCATGGTATCTATGGTATATTTTTTGGAGTTAGATTGAAAATATTTGAAACTTGGCATACCCTACAAGTTCTCTCTTTTGAATAGGCCAAAATAACAAGTGTTGGAAGAACTACAATATAGTCACTACTAGAGCATCCAAATTAGGTCAGACCTATGAAATTAGAAAGATGACACATTAGGACACCACAAACCGAAGTTGCAGACTTAGAGGAGCTGAAATTTTAAATTTATATCAGTCTAAGTCAGCCATAATTTTTTTTTTAATCAAGGTTTGAAGAAAGTCTATAGTTTAAGCAGTGGTAGATCACATAGAGCACCGATAAGAAGTCTCCAAATATTAAATATGTCCAAAAACAAGATGAAACAACAGGTAGATCAACATCACAGTCAAAGGAGTTTTGAAGAAGGAAAAAACATAAGGTAACTTGAAAAAATCATTGAAACAAGTACCAAACAATTAAGAAATCAATCTATTATTGAGTACCTCATAAAGTGGAAGACTTTACCAGCTATAGATTTGACATGGGAAGACAATGTATTCATATGAATGCATCCACAAGTGCCCAAGCATTGAGGAGAACACGTGTATAAAGGGGAGGGGCATGTTAAGCCCTAAATGTTGGGCACAGTTCTCCTATAGTGTGGAACTTTACCCCTTAATGGTGGTGTATTACATATTATTAATGTAGGCTCGGGTCTATTAGTGGGTCCATTAGTTGTTATTGTACGCCTTTGTCTCCTATATATAGGAAGGAGATATTTTCATTTGAGCAAGCATTGTATATGGTATTGTCTTGGGTACACAATACATTGTGTAAGGAGGTTGATCCCTCAAAGAGGATTGTTATTGATCTATGTTCTTCATTATTAAGGTGTGGATTAATCTCTTTTGGTCTATGTATTCTATTTTTATGATATTTATGGTACTTCGTTGCATAACACCTATGCATCACAAGGTGGGAAACCACTTGCCTTAATATAATTTTTAACACTCCCTCTTATGAGGGAACGTATTTTTCATAACCCCCAACTTATCCCTGAAGTGATTGAACTTACATCTCCCCAAATAATTTATCAGAAGGTTTGCTACCTTCTCCTCGATAGGAATATACTGCAATTCCAATGCACCCTTTTGGACATAATCACAAATGAAGTGATATTTGATATCGATGTGCTTTGACCTATCGTGAAAAACTAGATTCTATGACAACTTTATACAAGTTTGATTATCGCAGTAAATAATTTTTGGCCTAAAATCCTTACTAAATAACCCAACCAACAACTTGCATATCCAAATGGCCTCATAAGTGGCCTAACTGGCTACCATATATTTTTCCTCTGAAAAACTAAATGCATCTAAACTTTGTTTTCAACTGAACTAAGACATTGTTGTTGATCCCATACTGAAACAACACCTGGATGTACTCTTCTAGTTTGTCACACCACTTTCCCAATAATAATATGTACACCCAATCAATCTCACTCGATCTTTTCTCCTGTAATCCATACCAAAATAAATTGTACCATGCAAGTACATTGACATGTGTTTTGCAACAAACCAATGAAATCTTTGAGGATCCAACATTAACTAGCTCTGAGTGTTCACTGTAAAACAAATATTTGACTTGGTGTTGACTCGATACATCAAATAAATAATGAGTTGTCGATATAATGTTGGATCTACCAACTCTCCCTTGAAATTATGAATCTTTTTCCAGTTGGTGATCATGGGTGTAGACATCAGTTTGCAATATTGCATCTAAAATCTCTCTAGAATATCCATAGCATACTTCCCTTGTCCGAAGAAGATATGCCCCGACTCTTGCCACACCTCCAGACCCAAATAGTAATGCAGCAACCCAATTTTCTTCATAAAAAACTCTGATGCATGATCTTTCTTGCACTCTACAATGAGTCTGTATGTACCTATAATGATCAAGTCATCTACATATAACACCAGAATAAGTGGATCCTCACCAAGCACAATGTAGTAAAGGTTTGGATTAACCTCAATTTTTTGGAACCCCAACTCCTACAGATATGCATCAATCCTGGAATACCAAGCTCTCAGAACTTGCTTCATCTTGTAAAGGGCCTTCTTTAACCTGCACGAATGGGACTCTCTCCCATGCACCTCAATTCCTTGTGGCTGGGCTATGTACACCTCCTCCTCTAAGCAACCATTTATAAATGTTGTCTTCATGTCCATCTGATGAATGCTCAAACCCATATCTATAGCAATAGTGTTATCATCCAANTGGTCTATGTACACCTCCTCCTCTAAGCAACCATTTATAAATGTTGTCTTCATGTCCATCTGATGAATGCTCAAACCCATATCTATAGCAATAGTGTTATCATCCAAAATGGCACTTCTCTATCCGAGTGCTGACATTCCTTATGTTGGTACACAAAAGGAAAAATTAGGATTGAAGTGGCCAAAACACTATATATGTACATGGCCTTTGATGCATTATCCTCAAACCAGCCTTATATATTTTTATTATGAGTTTTGGTTTGCATACGCGACTATATGCATTGCAACTCACGTATAATATGCGAGTATTTACATTGCAACACGCGTATACTTGCATACGTGAGTTCCCCTTGAGCAACACGCATGTTATACGCGAGTTTCCTATATTAATACCCACGTATACCTTAATTTGATAATAAAAAATATAAATCGAGATTAGATGAGATTAGTTGGGTCCTAATCCATAACTATCCCAACTATCTCAACCATCCCAACCTTCAAAACCACTCTATTTCCCAAAGTATAAATAGAGGCCTTGGGGTGGGGCTAATCAATGAATCAATTTTTGGAGAGAAAAGTTATGCTAGTGGTATATCTTCAGAGTCTTGGAGCAACAAAACTCAGAGTCCTTTGGTTGTAGAGGAGTCCTTGTGTCAGAAGTTGGGTTGTATTCTTATCTTAGTCACCGTTTGTCAATAAAGAGAATTCTTCTTCCAATATTGTATTGTGTCTATTTCATGTATATTGGTTTAATGAATATGTTTGATTATATTATTTATATGATTTTCATCTAACCTATGATATATATATATGCATGAGATATTACTTGAAGGATTTTCTCTTTGTAGGTGAAGAGGTGCATCACTAGAAGCTTTGGAGAGAAGTGGAGCGAGAGAAGATCAATCTTGGATCAACCATCGTTAATCGGGTAAGTCAAGACTTTCTTCCTATTCTCTTTCCATTCTCTGTAAAAAGCTGATTTTCTGCAAGTTAGTAGTAAGTTGGTAACCCTTGACCCTAGGTTACAAGGGTGCAATATCCGGAACAACAGAACTGGCGACTTTGCTAGGGAGTCCAGCCTGCTGTGGATTTTTCTTGTAGGTGATTTACCAATCTTTGCTCTGATTCTGAGTGTGGCATTTTTATATTTCCTTTGATTTACAGTGTAGTGTGTTTAGAGACCTTTACTTTTTTTTTCTTTGAAAAAAAATTTGTTGTATACGTGGGTTGCTATTATACATAGTCGCGTATAACAGCTTGTACATGCGGGTTGCTATATAAGACAGTCACGTATGGTACGCGAGTTGCTCTATAAGACAGTCACGTATATCCTGTAGCAGCATAAAATTTTGGGTAGGGTTTGCTTGTCCCTGTCTTGGTTGATTTTTGTCTACTTAGGGGTCTTTTGTTGTTGGAATGAATCTATAAGTCTAAAGTCCTATATGCCGTAATTTTTTCTTGTTGTTAAGCCTTTGAGTTTTCTTTGTTTGAATCTTCTTTCATCTAGTGATTTGAAGTTGGTCCTCCTACTTGCTTTACAAGTTCAATGCTGAGTGTTTGAGTTAGTGATCAGGGCTTTAGATACCTTATACTCTGTGTTGCTTTGTGTAGTGTCAGTGTGTCACTTGTCCTTTGATTTTTGTTTGCTTAGGGGTCTTCTGTTGTTGTCATGACTCTATAAGTCTAAAGTCTTGTATGCCATATTTTTTTCTTGTTGTTAAGCCTTTGAATTTTCTTTGTTTGAATCTTCTTTCATCTAGTGATTTGAAGTTGGTCCTCCTTCTTGGTTTATAAGTTCAGTGCTAAGTGTCTGAGTCAGTGATCAGGGCTTTAGATACCTTATACTCTGTGTTGCTTTGTGTAGTGTCAGTTTATCACTAGTAAATCTAGTGGATTTTATTCATTAGTTTTTCCAAGTCAGGTTTTCACCAAGTTTTCTTCCTGTTTGGTTGAATTTGGTTATTGTGGGTCCTCTATACTGCATTTTGCTTTTTATATGTTCTGATTATTCAAACTCGCTCAAAAATTTGCATTTAGTTGCATTATAGTTTTTGAAGAATTTGAAAAAGTGAAGAAAAAACATCTTATACTTTTACATTTAGTTGCATTTAGTTGTTTTCTTTTACAACACTTAGTATTTTCAAATAAAATATCAAAAATTATAAAAATAATTCTTAGTTTTCCAACACTTAGTTTCAATTTCATTAGCTTACATTTACAAAAAAGAAAAGAAATTTGGTTTAAGTAGTTGCAATTTGCTTTATACATCATTTTGATTTTTCTTATCGAGTCTATAATATCACAGTCTTTCACGCCATTTGCCTTCTGACTAAGAACAACCCTTAAAATGAATGATATAATTTAAAAATTATTAGTAAGTTTTATTTTATAGGGTCATACACCAACTAGCTCAAGCTAGACTTGTGGAATAGGAAGTTTAAACTCTCCACAAGTGTTTAAATTGAGACGTAGTTGGCTAATCAATAAGTAAACCCTTTTCTATGTTGATTGTATCTGGGAAGCTCCTCTCAAATGAGAGTTAAGAACGAGGCCGTGTGGAGGCTTGGACTGAGGAGATAACCCTCTGATTCCTTGTCAAAGCGTAGATGAAGGTTTTTGCACATCTAGGGATTCTGTCTTAGACAGGGTTTCGGGCTTTGCTACCCTGCCCATGTATACAAACCAGGCTTGTGACTGTCCCCCCCATACTATCAATATAGTTGAGGTATCCTTTAGTCTCTCTGACATCTAGGGTTCATACACAGGTACACCGAAAGGCTATTTTTGGTTTACCTTGGACGGGTTTGGAAGGTAACCCTTGTAGAAAGTGTGGGAGGGTGGTGGGTGATTCCTCTGCTTGTGCCTAAGAACATATTCAAGGACGCCAAGTAATTGTCTCTCAGCTTTCTTCTGGAAAGCATATCTTATACCCCTTGCATTTGTTGTGGCTTTAGGAAACTTTGTAGTGATTGCTCTGTGGTTTGTTTGTGTTTAGCTAGCCTTAGGGTGTGAAGAGTCAAATTTTCAATCGTGGAGGACCAACCTCTCAAAAGGTCAAGAAGGTGGCAAAACCTTCCCCCGCTTATTACAATGGAACCTCCACCGTCTCCTCAAAGGTCGAGATTAGACACAGACGGTTCTTTCGAACCGGTAGGAATTAGTGAAGTTCGGGGTGAACCTGAACTTAGGACAAACCAAATTGATACAACCACAATAGATATAGAAGACTTGCAAGCTGATGAGTTTGCAAGAAACTTTAATTCACCTCTTATTGACCTAAACGATCCAGTGATCGTCCAGGTTTGTCCTTTCAATTCACCTGTGATTGGTGTTCCTATGGGAAGACTAATGTCTAGTGCGGGAGAAAGTCCTTCTACCTCCACCACAGCTGTTCCAGTTGAAGGAGTGCCACCTCCCTCGGTTGGTGCCCCTAGAAAAAAATATAACTACTACTCCTTTAACTCCAACTAGTCAAGTGGTTCAACCACGGAATTCCAAAAATGTAGTAGGCACTTTTGGTGGGGTGGTCACTGGGATTCCTAGCGTACCTTCTACTTCACCTTCTTTTGTACACACTGCTCAGAGTGGTCCTGTTGGATCCTCTTCATTTGTCCAGGGTTTTCCTTGGAATGGGGGGCATATTCCCCCATCTGCTCCATATGTAGGTCCAACACCTATATATGTAGGGGTGCAGTCCAGAAACACTAACCCTTATGGTCAAGGTTTTCAAACGTTGGGTTCAGCTCCTTTCACAAGATCTCCTTTCTCGATTTTTAGTGGGGAAATACTTGCTCCTTTTTTTCAAACTCCAGTTTCAACTAGAGCCACTCAAACCACATACACTACACCACATATCAACAATCCACTGGATTATGGGTGGAATCCTTTCCAAATTAGTTCGACTACTTTGCAACCGGTAGCTGGGGGAAACCCCACCTTTAGTTTTGGGAATCAAGGGGCAAGTCCTTCTACTTCCCAATCTGGTACTTTTCATGCTCTGGTTAGGCCCAAACTTCCTTTCCTGGAAACTTTGAATTTTCTAGATTTGTCCAAGCTAATGAATGACCTGGTGAGACATGATGCCTCCTGGCGACTTGTTCCTACCAAGCAGCCCTCAGATATCCAAAAATTTGAATAAAAAGTTGGTGAAGACCTAGGGGATCATATCACCACCTTTTACTTGTGGTTCTCTTCCAACTCACTAAACGATGACACTGTTCGATTGAGATTGTTCGAAAGAACTCTGAATAGCGCCGCAACAAAGTGGTACAATGAACTGCCCTTTGTTGCATTTGGTAGTTTTTGGGACTTAGCTAGTGTGTTCCTTAACCATTTCCAATTTCCTATCTGGTATGATGCCAACATAGAATTATTGTCCATCTTTCGACAAGACAAAGCCACTCACATTTCGGATCACATCCAAGAGTGGAGAAGGCATAAAAGGCTCATTAATGCCACTATCCATCCGAAGTTTTTATTAGAATGGTTCCTTAAGTTCTTATTGCCATATATATCTAAGGATGTATCCACTTCAGGAGTAACCAAAAAAGAAGAGGCTATCCTCAGGGCCCAGTAGTTAGATTTGATATATTCTCAGTTTGAGATTCTATACGAAATCATCCCTGATGCACCGAGACCAACACATAGTGTTGAGAAACCTAAGCCTCGACCTCATGTTGATGGCATGGTTGGTTCAGTAAAATATCCCACTATGGAGTCTTTGGATAAGCAGATCCATGATTTTTCCATTAAACACTCTACGATGGAGGCAACAAAGGTTGCCCCCTTACCCCAAAATGCAAATGTTTTTTCTCAATCCTCCCAAAAGGGCAATCAAAAGCTCGATGGGAAAAAGAAAAAGGGGAAGAAAGGTGAGGGAAACCAAAACAAGCCACATCCCATAAACAGTGCTGATGGGGGGAAAAAAAGAGAAGAAGAAGGTGAAGTTTCCTTGTAAGTTATGCCAGGAAGATCACCTGACCCATTAATTCCCTCTTATGGATCTAGCTCAGAAGATGCTAGAAAGTCAACACCCGGCTGTCCTAAAGGATCCTTTTCCCTAAGGACATAATGCAGCTTCAGTTTCTAATGTAGTAGGGGAACTACTAATGCCCCTAACCCAAACTGTATCAGCATGGTTCGATCCCATACCTTACTCTAGACTAGAAACAAGAACTATGAGACAGAGTCTTCTGAGAAGGTTAAGTCTATAGGTGAAAATTCTAACCCTCTCACAATTGAAAAACCTATCGAAACGATGCCCAAGATACCAAAAGGTGTCTTCAAGAAAACATTGCACAATCCTAATGCTAGGGTTGCAGCCAATTACTTTGTAGTTGAAGATTTATCCCAAACCCCTTGTGCGATGTCAGCTTTGGAGGTGTTACAGAGTTGTCCCGTCCAGCGAGATGCGCTCTTAGCAGCCTTAGGTAGTATGGATTTTGAGCCTCATGGTGAAGTTTAATTTGTCTGATGTCAAAATTCACCTGCCATATCATGTGGCCTTATCGATAGATGTCATCCATGGCAGAAAAACCATTGGAAGGGCAGTTGTCGATGAGGGTTCTTCCACATGTGTCATGTCCTTGTATTTCTGGAAGGCTCTTGGGTATCCAGAGCTAGTTCCATCGAACACCCTACTTACTGCTTTCGAAGGAAGGTCATTTCGTCCACATGGTATCCTACTAGCTTTCGAGATAAAGTTGGCAGGGAAGGCAGTGTCCATTGAGGTAAAGGTGATTGATGCACCATTGGATTATAACTTTCTCTTGGGGATAATTTGGAATTATGCCATGTCTTCTATTGCATTGTCCGTTCTTCGGGTAGTAGTTTTTCCACACGAAGGGAAGTTGGTTTCAGTAGACCAACTTGGTTTCACTCGGAAGGGTTGCATGGAAACTAATGAGTCCACAGTGCCATTGGTTGATCAGGTCAAACCTACTTCAAAGAGCTTAGGGGATGGAATGTATTCATCATTAATGGGCACATTCGATATCCCAGACCTGATTAACTATTTAGGTTCTACTAGTGTAAGGAAGTTGTTGCAGCTACAACCTTTTCCTAAATTTTTTGAAAATTTTTGGACCCTCCTTTTGATTTTATCTGGATTAGGTTTGTTTGATTTCTTTAAAGTTGTCCTGTAAGTCTAGTTTTTCCACTTAAAATTGATCTTTGGGAGGTTGGAGGATTAGTCGATTGTTTGTTTCTGCTGTTTCGGAGGTTAAATGAACTAGTATTACCGTTGCCCAGTCGAAGAGTCTTTCATTTTTATTTGAGCACTTAACGTTTTTTTATTTTTCGATGATTTCATTTTATCACTGTTGGAGGTCAATTGTCGAAGGAGTTAAGGCATTAGTCCTCTATGCCACCGACGTTTCGGAAGGGTAACGCTGAACGTCCCGATGGAAAGTTCTGTTTCTCGCTGATACATGGCCTTTATCTCCTTTGGTTTTATTGTTTAAACCCTTTTTGACTGAAAATGACTTGCTTTTTTTATCGCTATCGGAATGAGTTTCGGGATTGGATCGGAGCACTTGTCCTTTGTATTTCCGACACTGCGAAATGTATTGTGGTTTGAAGTTCCGATGCGTTAGTGGTTAGTCTTTCCGATCGCTGATGCATAATAATCACCGAAACTATGGCAACGTTTAGTGCTCAGAATCGCCGACACCGTGGCAGTGCTTAGGCTGGCATCGCCGACACTGCGAAAACATTGAGGTTTGAGTCACCAACCCATAACGTGTAGAGCTTCCAACCGCCCACAAGTTTTATGATTCGTAGGACCCGCAGTTGGTTTGTTTCTCGACGTTGTGGTTACCTATTGAACTATCCACCTGACGTTTAGAGCTTCCCACTGCCGATAGGGTTTTCCTACCGTTTCTTTTACCGAGGGTTATATATAGAGGTGGAGCATTTTTTTATTATTATCCTTGTTGAAAATCACGTTGGCTCCAGTCCTTGTCGATTGAGCTATTTAGCGTGCCTGGTTTTCTGGATTTCACTCGTTGGAGTGCTATCGTGGAGGTTTTTGGGTCACCACGTAGACTGCACAATGTTTTTTTTAGGTAGGCAAACCACGGTTTCCTCTTTTTTGATTTTTATTGGTCATTTTGAGAACCATGGTTCCCTGGTTAGGTTTTCCCGTAGTTTTGTCCTTATCCGTTTAGAAATAATATTTATCCTCGCAGTATGCTTATTGTTGTAAGGCAGAATAGATAGTTTGACAGTTTTCTTTGGTGGTGGGGGTTTTTTGAGCCTGCGTTTTTGAGCCGTTATGATTGTTTTATTCCAGTCTGAAAGATTAAGGGGTTGGTGCAGACAAGCATTATGCTGTCTGCACCACCCATTCTTTGGTTATTCATGGCTGTCTGGGGAGTCTTTTAAACTATTTGCAAGCATTTACCCTATTTTATTGGACGACGGGGGGTTTTCAATATTTTGGTCAAGTTAAGATGTTCCGCATTGAAGAACACAGTAGAGGGTCTTGTGTTTTAGGATTGGCCATAATGATAGTGTGGTTCATGCTTTTACCGGAGGAGTTAGATTAGTTAAAATGCAGCCTATATTAAATGAAGAGTTTTTCTATCAGGGTTGTGCTCTTAGTTACAGACAGTGGACTTAGAGGATTTTAAGACACAACTTGTAGGAGTTTCTTTTGCCTTGTCATTTTCTTTTCATGCATTAATACTCTGTATAGTTTATTTTTGAGAATGCATATGGAAGAGGTAAATAGGTTGATACAGTTTTTCTTCATTACTAAAACACTTGCTAAAAGCTTAAATGGTCTAAGAACATACTGTGTTTATGACAGGGTGACTGTTGCAAAGAAAATATGTCCAAAAGACAAAAGAAGAAGGCTCCTGTTGCCGAAGGAGAACCAGAGGTTGAAATCATCACCAAGGTTGAATACATATATGAAGATACCAAAGCTACCACCGAGGTCAAGCCAGATTATAAATGGGGTGAGATATACAGGATGATTGCAAATCAGAATGTGCCTGATGCAGGATTCGAAGAGCTGACTATATATGCAAACATCGAGAAATCAGCTCTTGTGAAAGTAGCCACAAGACCGGAGTTGTTCCCATGCTCAGAGGTGATTGGTTGGATTTTGCTTAGGGAAAATGTAACTACGATGATCCTTGAAAATATTGCTAAACAGGGACACATTGCATACAACCTTGCTTATGTCTCAATGGAATATCATTTGCCTCCTGCTCAAATTTACCTAACAGAAAGTTGGTTGAAAGAGACATCTATGGTCCTGGTAGAAATAGTAAAATGAATGATGATACCAGGGAAGAAATTTCAAACCAGGCCATTAGAAGAATATGATACATCCACTCTCTGGACTCCTTATAGATTTATTGCACTAATGCTGAATAGGATTTTTGGGAGAGGTCACAGAAAAAGCTTCAAATTGGGATGGATACCAATTATTTTCTATGTGGCCACTCAAGGAACCATATTCAATTGGGAAAACATAGTGTCCAATAGCATCTCAGCATGCATATCTTCAGCTTTGGGAGGGGTATCACAGAAGAAGTCAGAGTTCTACATGAGCTCTATATTAGTTGACTGTATACTGTGCACCCAGTCTTTTCTAGCCTTGAGGTGTAATTGGGATAGGGACAGGACCCCTGTATGCATTGTGTATAAATTATTGTGGGCACACAAATACTATATCTACTACAGAGAAATAAGTGAACACTTCATCATGCCTTTGTACACTCTAATTTTCCTGACCGAGTGCAACTGCATGTACGAAGAAGCATTCAAGGCCATTAAGGAATATGGAAACTATTATTTAACTGAGGAAGGGATGTATATCAGAATGTATGTGGGTTCCAGGGCACCTTCTCTAGTCCCTAAATATGTCACTGATTATGTGCTGCATAAAGAGGCAGTTAGGCAGGTATATCTTGATGGTGTGGGTATTTTCTTGTTCGAGCATAAAAAGGTAGCATATCCTGCCATACCTTTATGGCTAGGGAATTATAAGTTTTCAAAGGTAAAACAAACTGCATAATTCATGCAGGAGCTGGAGCACTTCCATTTTGGTGAGATGAACTTTCACAGGAATGACTCCCGGAATAAGGTAACAGAACACTACAAAGAGGCAAACATTCATTTTGAGTATACCAACTTCTGGGACAAGGACAAGGAAACATTCAGGAGTGCAAAGAATATGACTGCCTTAATATATTTAAACATAAAATCACTACTATGGGCGGAAAAGGAAAAACTTCACAGAAGACTAAGACAACTGAAGAAGAAGAGGCCAAAAAGAGGGAAGAAGATGCTAGAATGCTATAATAATAGGTAGAGAATTGGTTGAAGAATGAAGAAGAAGAAATAAAGAGAGCTACGGAGGAAGCAATGAAGAAGGAAGAGGAGGAGAAAAAGAGGAACAAAGAAGTAGAGATAAAGAAAAGACAAGAAGAAAGTGAAGGTCTGAGATTAATAGGATCTAAAAAAGACCAACGGACTATTGAATAGATGGATACACAGGGGGCACATGATCATACAGATCAAGGGCATGGACAAGATAATATTGATCCTCAAGAGCCCGCTGCAGTTTCTGGCAGCACTCAAGGGAAAGCTGTGTTTCTTGGAATGAATTTGATCCCTTTCATGCAGAAAGAAGGGGAGGAGATACCTGAATTTAGTACTATTTTCTATGACAAGGAGAAGAAAAGGTTGAAACTGGAGGACAATCTGGAAAGATGATAACGGATAAGACTTTGGTGTATGGGATAGATGCAGATCCAAGATTGACAGCAAGAGCTGGGGTGGCGTTAACCCAAGCTACTGAAGATAATGTATATAGGATGATGACATATCTCAAGCAATTAAGAAAGAACAAAGCTCAATTAAAAGAAACACTGAAGAAAGAGAGGGATGAAGGTCATAATTTGAAGAGGAAATATGAGGACATGCATAATGAAGTGAGGACCTCAAAGACAGAACTCCAAACTCTGCAGGCTAATAAGATGGCTTTAGAAGTTTCTATAGAGAAAACAGAAAATGATGCTTAGAACAACTTAGCAGAATTACAGACACTACTGCTAGAGCATCAAGTGTTGAAGACTGAGAAAGATGACCTATAGGTGTCCTATGAAATTCTGATTGTAGAAAAGGACCAGCTCCAAAGCAGAATTGCTGAGTTAGAAGCGGAGAAGGCCACTACAGAAGAAAGAGAAAAACAATATCAAATACAGGTGGTAGCCTTGGAAGAATAGAATGCTTCATTGACATCATCACTAAAGGATGCTATAGAATAGAAGACAGACTTTCAGCCTTTAAAAGAACATGTTATCACTTAGAGAAGGAAAATCCACCATTTGCAAATGTGTGTTGAGGAAGAAAGATGTAAGATTTTTCAAATAGATAACCGATTAGAAGAGATTTTGGATACTACGTCTTATTTTTTGGATAGATCTCAAGAGATTCTGGAGATTATAACGGGAAGAATAGTGTGGATAGAAACAAATGAGGAACCTCCTGTGGAGCTACCAGTTAAATATTGAAAAATTTTAAAGTAGGATTATGCTTTATTGGAGTCTGCAATCAATACTGCGGAAGAATTCAAGAAAACTGTAAAGAAAACGAGAGGATCATGTGCTGAATAATGTAGAAGGGTGCTTGCTACATATAATAGATGCCAGATTTCAGCAAAGAGGAGATTGGACACACTGCCAGAGCATAAAGTGTTTATAGAGCATCTACAGAATAGATGTCAAGAAGACGAGCAAGAGATTCAACAAGTGAAGGATCTAGATGAACAGATCTTAAAGAATGCAGTCGTACATGTGGCTGTAAGTATACACCTCCTAAAGGATTAGCTGCGCCTGAGTCCGGTGAGAATAGAAGTAGTTAAGAATCAGGCTGCTAAGTATGAGATAAATATCCATTTTCTTGAAACCTCCGATTTTGAAGGCATAGCAATAGAGGCCCAGGCATGGAAAAAGTTCATAAATGACCAAGCGGGCCCCTCTTCATAAATTTTTCTATAAACTTTTGATTTAAAATGTAATATATTGTATAAATTATGAACACTTACGATAAGACAAAATTTTTGGATTGAGAGGTTGGGGAAGCCCAAAAGTCATTGGGGGGCAAACCAAAGTTTTTTCTTTTCTGTATAAATATAGGAGAGTTTAGATGTAGAGAAGGACTTTCTTTCCCAAGCAATTTTTGAGAGATATTGTAAGAAGAACTACTTCCTTTTGCAATAAAGAATTACAAGTTTCTGCTAGAGAAAGTTTGGTGGAATGTTTCAAATACTTTTCTATGGATCAGTTGAATGTGAACTATTTCGTTTTCAGCTTATGTCCATTAACTGTGAGATTGTTCTAACTCACTGATTTTTTGTTCATGTAGTGAATGTCTTATAGTTTATTCTGTGAAATGTCCACTGTGAGTAATGAAGGTCGTCATAAACAATAAGCTACCTTGTTGTTCATATTTCTATTAATGTTCATGTGTTCTGAAATAAATAACAACTATCTGTAATTTATCTTAATACATGCACATAAATACATTACTCTTTGAGAACTGCTAATTTTTGCTCTCTGGGGATAGGTTAGTTAGTTGTAGTTATTTTTTGGTTATTTGAGATTTAGATGCGAGAGATGTAAGACGAGAGGTAAGAACCTGCGCATCACATTGTGACACTCCTCGCTATCTTTATCAATTTGCATCTTTAGATAGGAACTTGAACATCATAACTTAAACACAAAAAACTAAAAAATACACAGTGGAATGGGTCGTAACCGGTAAAACATTTTACTTGACCTACGGTAGCCGGACCGTAAATCGGATGGATTCCCCATACCAAACAGTAACGGGCTAGTTGAGAACGTTTATTAGGGAGAATCCCTAACTGTTGTTACCTACGATTTTCCAGGCCTCAATAGTTTTTGGCACTAGAAGGAGGGTTACCAGTGCATGGCTGGTCGAGGAAGCTCACTTCCTTGAAACCACTCCACTGGTGACAGTTCTGAAAGTAGTTTGTTTCACAAATCTTCTTCTGAAGATAAAGAGAAAGGGTATCTATATCCTATAGATAACAAAGTGGTTGATGATTTAAGAAGAATCACTAGGGCATATGCAAAAAATATTGGAGGATTACCAATCATTTCTGTCTTACCTAGAAGAGAGTATCATAAGAAAGATCGCCCTCAATTAGAAGACTCAGTGTTGGTATAAGATCTTAAAGAATGGGTAGAAGCAGCCTTACAAGAAGTTAACCAACATTTGAATCAATTGGATCCAGATTCACCTTACTGTTTACCTTGTCAGACCCATGTTCAGTCACAACCTCATTCTCCACTCAGAATCATGGCTCATGTAAATGCAAACCAACCACCTCCACTGCCTGCTTGGAGAGCTAGGTCACCTTTAAATTTGACACCTCCCTTGCATGATTTTCCTCAAGCTTTTGACAAGATGTTACCCAAGTTTGAACCAGGTGAAGGAATTTTGGTAGATGATCATTTACAGAGTTTTTACTTGGATATAGAAGGATTACGAGTTGGGAAGCATGAAGATGTAGTTTGTATATTGTTTCCCCACACTCTGAAAGGAAAAGCAACCTCATGGTATTTTGCACTGCCACTTCCTGCAAATTCAATCATGGATTGGAAAACATTTGAGAGAATGTTTAGAAGTAAATATGCAGTTCAGAAAACTCATGCAGCCTTAATGAAGGGGTTATGTGCTCTAAAGAAAGAAAGAAAAGAAAATACATGATTTTACTCAAAGATTTGCTGCTTACCTAAATAATTTTACTACAGTAAATAAGCCATTTGAAAATGCTCTGATAGAATACTATAACTCAGCCCTTGGGCCTGATCTAGCCATGTTTTCCAAGAGATCAGTGAGACCTACATTAGCAGAAACTTATGAAGAAGCTGAGAAGGTGGAGGTTGAGTTGGAAAGCATAGAAAATTATCCTATGCAGTCGGAAGAAAAGACTTTTGGAAGAAAGAAACCTTTATTACTGACTAAGCCTAAGGATGAGTGGTCATAATATTTTGAAGGGATGTTGAAGATGATGCAAAAGTTATCCAATAGAGTGATATATTTAGAGAAGGAAAAAGAGGCTCACAAATCATATAAGCCTTATTATAAGAAAAGGGAAGACAACAGTCAACCTAAGCCTCCTCCACATAGTCCCGCAACAATGAATTTAACTAATGTAGGCATGGATAATTTTTGTACTTTTCATCAACAACCTCATTCTAAGAAGAATCCCCCCCAATGGATAAATTCGATGACACTGGTAATGAATCAATTATTGGATTCCAAACTGACAAAAACTGGTTAAGACGAAAAAAGATGATTAATCTATAGAAAAACAAGAGGAGATTACTCTGGTTTTATGGGACTGTGTCTCAATGTTTGATACAGAAGAAGAAGATTCTCTGAAACAAGAGGAAACATCAGAAACCAATGTGACAACAAGAAGTCAAAGTTTGTTAAAAGAAGACACGTTAATACTTCCTAAGATCAAGAAAATATGAAGAAGATACAAAAGAACACTACCACTATTAAAATACCTAAATTTACCATTTCAAGTCAAAATCTCAAGAAAATTAACATGCCTGTTAAGCCTATTGAAGACAAGGTTGATAATGTCAAGAAAAATCTCAAAGAACCTAAGATGGGGTATGATATTATGGAAGACATTAAAAAGGCTAAGGAAAATATCTCATTGTTTGAAATGTGTAATGTACCTCAACAAAAAGAGAAATTGTTAAAATATCTTGAGGTACTAGAAGAAGAGCTTCCCACTGACAACCAACCTGAAGAAGAAATTGGTGAAGCAAGTGTGGGAGGTAAATCTAAGTATAAAACCCCAGCATTTCTCCTCAATTTCGAGATTTTTAACTATAATGTACACAATTGTTTAGCAGACTCAGGAGAATCAATCAATGTTATGCCACTTTCAATCTGCAAGAAAATCAATGGAGAAACTAAACCATCTACCTGGCAGGTTCTTTAGTTAGACAGGACAGCTGTGAAAGTAATCGGGGAAATGGAAGATGTTTTGATTCGTTTATCTGCAGATGAGAGGGTATGTCAGTACATGAACATTGTAGTAGCAGACATAACTGATGCCTATGGACTTGTCTTGAGTCAAGACTGGTCGACATGGCTAGATGGATACTTCGCATCAGATTGGTCACATTTATGGTTGCCTCATAAGGGAATTCCCAATTAGATAAAAGTAGTAAGAGAGCCTCAAATGAAATACAATGTTACTCAGTTAGAGGGAAAGAATGAGGCAGTAAAATCTGTGCTGGGAAATTACTTCATTGAATTGGAACCGAGAAATTACCAAGCTGAAGAAGCCAACAGTATACTTGACACTCAGCCCAATCTCCTTCGATTTTCACGGGCTAATGAGATTGACTGTAAAATAGTAGATTTACTTTCAGATGTAGTTGTTAATTCAAGTTCAGTAGAAGTAGATAGTTTTTGGGCCCTTTATTTTGATGGATCTAAAACATTGGAAGGATCAGGAGCTGGTTGTGTCCTGATTGATCCAAGGAAAAATAAACATTTTCTTTCTTATAGATTAGAATTCGAATGTACAAATAATACGTTGAGTATGAAGCACTAGTTCAGGGACTTAAAAAGGCAATATAACTGAAAGTTAAAAATCTGAAAGTATATGGAGACTCTAAAATTGTTGTTAAGCAAATTTGAAATAAGATACACTGTATTTCACCACATTTAAAAGCCTATAAAAATTAAGTTTGGAATTTGCTTATAAATTTTCATCCATTCAATATTGTGTCCATTCCTAGATTAAAGAATGCGGCAGTTGATTTACTAGCTACCTCAGCTGCAAGGCTAGTACCTTCTAATAATAGATTCTCTATTGAATTAATTTTTAGGCCTTTTGTTCCGGATATGATCACCAATCTACGGGTTTTTGACGATGATCAACAAATTTTGGAATGCTTGATGAATGATGAGACTTTTAAAGGAGCAATAATAGATGATGAAGAACATCAAGCATAATTAAAATTTGGGAATTTTATTCTTGAGGGAGTCAGGACCTTGGAACAAATGTTTGACTTAAATAACAAGTTCAGAAATCCAATGAATGTCAAGACTCATAGCTCATCCTTTCAATTTGAGCTAATAAATTTGGGGACTGAAGCTTAAGCTAGATATGTAAATTTGGGAAAGTGCTGTTCTCCGGGCGAAAGGAGTAAGTTCATTAGTCTATTCAAATAGTACAAAGATGTGTTTTCCTGGACATATGAAGAGCTTAAAATGTTTGACACAAAAATCATACAACATGTCATCCAAATTAAAGCTGGAGTCAAGCCTTACCAACAGCCTTTGAGGAAGATGCATTCGAAGCTGGAACCTTTAATTCAGAGTGAAGTAAAAAAATTGTTGGATGCTAAAATTATATTCAAATTCAGATATTCGGAATGGGTTTCGAATTTGGTGCCAGTAAGGAAAATCTCAGGAGAAATTAGGCTCTGTGTAGATTTCAGAAACCTCAATCGTGCGTCAGATAAAGATAACTATCCAGTCCCACCCATGGAAAAAATATTGCAGATGGTTTTAGGTTTTGAATTGTTTTCATTATTAGATGGATTCTATGGAATCAAGTATTAGTAGCTGAAGAGGATAGGTTTAAAACCACATTCAGAACCAAGTGGGGAACTTTTGCTTACAGCAGAATGACCTTTGGACTCATAAATGTTGGAGCTACTTTCCAGAGGGCCATGGATATAGATTTCCACGGTATGATTGGCCGTAATGTTGTGGTATATCTCGATGATATCACAATATTTTCAAAAAAGAGAGAGGAACATACATTCCATCTGAAACAAATTTTCGAGCGTTGTCGAAAATATGGTATTTCACTGAATCCTAAGAAATGTGTGTTTGCGGTCATAGAAGGAAAGTTACTGGGTCACGTTGTTTCTAAGAAAGGGATCTCCATAGACCCAAAAATGATTAAATCCATAGAATAGATGCCTTTACCCCATAACAAAAAAGTTATGCAATCATTCATGAGGAAAATTAATTTTGTGCGAAGGTTTGTACCAGATTTTGCTCAAATTGTCAAACCTTTGCAGCAGATGGTTAAACAAAATGTACAATTTAAATGGACTGACGTGGAAAAGAACACATTCAGTAAGATAAAAATATCTATTGCTCATGCACCATCACTCAAAAGTCCGAATTTTGAAAAGATTTTATTCTGTACACTTTTGCATCCGACGATTCATTAGTAGCGGTGCTTACACAGAAGGCAGATGGGGGAGATGAGTACCCCATATCATTTATGAGCACTGGTCTGTAGGGAGCTGAATTGAATTATCCAGCTGTTGATGGCAAGCTTATGTAATTTTTAAAGTGGTAAAACAATCCAGGCCATACATAATTAAGAACCGTACTAAAGTAATAGTTCCACACCTAGTTGTAAGATCTCTTTTTGTACAAAAGGAATTAGGAGAAAGAAGAGGCAATTGGGTAACAACCTTACAACAATATGATCTTGATTTCAAACCAGCATCCATAGTAAAATGGCAAGGATTGTGTAAACTAATGGCTGAAGGTAAAGACAATGAAGAAAACAGTTGGGACAATGAAGTTGCATTACATATGGTGGATGTATGTCCTCTATTCACAGCTCCAGATTCCTGGTACCAAGACTTAGTTCATTACCTTCAAGAAGGATATTTTTCGGAACATTAGAATTCCAAACAGCGAAGAGCATTATGCCTTAAATCAGCTTCATATTAGATCATTGATGGAGTATTATTAAGAAAGAATTATGATGGAGTTTTTCTCAGATGCTTAGAAGAAGAAGATGCAAAGAATGTCATAACAGAATTGCATGATGGGCCTGTAGGAGGTCATTTTTACGGTGATACAATAGCCCATAAGATTCTCAGAGCCATATATTACTTGCCTACATTGTTTAAGGATGCTCATGCTCATGTCAGAAAGTGTGATGCTTGTCAAAGAGGTGGTGGAAGACAAACTAAAGCAGCAGGGCCTTTAAAACCAGTGATGATAACAGAACCATTCGAACAATGGGGAATTGATATCATTGGAGAGATAAACCCCAATTATTCCTTGTAGCACATGTACATTTTAATGACAACTGACTACTTCTCTAGATGGGTCGAGGCCATTCCATTACACAAAGTAAATGAATATGCAGTCATGGATTTCTTACAAGATCACATTATGATCAGGTTTGGGGTTCCAATTTTCTTGGTTTTTGATAATGCTACTTACTTTTCTTCTATGATATTAACTGCATTTGCTAATGAAAGAGGAATCAAGTTGCATTATTATGTAAACTATTATCCACAAGGAAATGGTTTGGCAGAATCTACAAATAAGAATTTGATTAGAATTCTAAAGAAAACCGTGATAGAAAATCAGAGAAGTTGGCAATTAGCATTACCTAATTCTCTTTGGGATGATAGAGTCACACCCAAGAATTCCTTAGGTGTGTCACCATACACTCTTGTTTACGAAAAAGAAGCTATTCTTTCTCCCAACATTCTGTTACCATCTTCCATAATAGCGCAGGAATCTAGAGGTACCGATAACAAAATACTACAGATTAGAATCTATAATATTTTTAAGTCAGAAGAGTCTAGGTCCAAAGCCAAAGAACGATTTAAGCATCAACAGGAAGTAGTGAAACGTTGGTTTGATAAGCATAAATCTGGAAACAAAGAATTCGAAGTGGGAGATCTGGCTCTTAAGTGGGATCATCTGCATGATGAAAAGGGAAAGCACACTAAGTTTCAACAGTTATGGGTAGGCCCTTTTCAAATTGCAGCAAAGCTTGGCCCCTCAACTTACAAGTTGCAAGATTTACAGGGGCGAGAAGAGAACTTACCAATTAATGGTTTAGTTCTCAAACCTTATTTTTCTTGATTTTTATTTCTTGGTTATCTTGTACATATAAACTGATTGGTTTGTTTTATTTTTGATTTATTTTATTTTGTTTGTTTTTGTTAGATTTTGATTGATTTTAATAAAGAGGCACAACTTTTGGTTGCATGGAGTTCATCAGAATTCTATATTAACTAAAATCCTTGATTATAAGATTGTGTACTACTGATTTATTTAAAAGAAATTCTTCTAGTTTAGCAGTTTTCCTAAATGGCTATGAACACATTGAAGTCCTACTTAATCCTTGTAAAATAACTCAGGATCAAAAGGTCTGGAATACTATTTCAAGGCTCCATCCATCTCACATTAAAAATGTCTTAGGGGGTGACAGCAAAAGACCCATGGAGAGGAAGCATGGTAAACATTATATTATATTTAAATGATCCCATGCCAGGAATTGAATGCTAAAAGGAAAATAAGAGTCAAAATCTCCTAAGAAAGTAATATGTATCAAAACAAAGTATTGAACCATATTAGTGCAATATTGCCAAAGTTCTTCTCCGTCCATGAGCTAAAAATTAAATACATCTCTCACACAAAAGGACACTATGGATAGAGGATCCGAATTAAAAATTTCAGAAAGAAGGCAAAAAGGAGGACTCAAAAGAAAGGACAAAAGTCCAAAAGCACAAAAGTGCAAAATGGCATGGGAATGAGGAACAAATGAATATTTTTGCTTACCATATGTTACAATCCTGTGGTGTCTAAGCTAGTAGCTACCCAAAGGCAGAGGTAAAAAATGAAACTAATATTCCTAGCCTCAAAAGAGTTATCTAGACTTTGAAATCTTGGTTTCCATTTTCCCTAGATTGGACTATCATCAATGATTAAAGTGCATACATCTACCAGTTGGAATTTCGTACATCTAGAAGAAAACAACATGTTGGTAGTGTCAAAACAGTCTGTTGCTCAAAGAAAAAATTGTCCAGAGATCTGTGTTCACCAGGTAGTCACCAATTGTTGCAGCTGTAATCTTTTCCTAATTTTTTTGAAAAATTTTGGACCCTCCTTTTGATTTTATTTGGATCAGGTTTGTTTTATTTCTTTAAAGCTGTCCTGGAAGTCCAGTTTTTCCACTTAAAATTGATCTTTGGGAGGTTGGGGGATTAGTTGATTGTTTTTTTCTGCTCTTTAGGAGGTTAAATGAACTAGTATTACCGTTTCCCAGCCGAAAAGTATTTCATTTTTATTTGAGCACTTAACGTTTTTTGATTTTTCAATGATTTCATTTTATCGCTGTCGGAGGTCAATTGACGAAGGAGTCGAGGCATTAGTCCTCTATGCCGCCAACATTTCAGAAGGGAAACGACGAACATCTCAATGGACAGTTCTGTTTCTCGTCGATACGTGGCCTTTATCTCCTTTGGTTTTATTGTTTAAACCCTTTTTGACTGAAAATGACTTGTTTTTTTTATCGCTATCGAAACGAGTTTCGGGATTGGATCGGAGGGCTTGTCCTTTGTATCGCCGACACTGCGAAATGTATTGTGGTTTGAAGTTCCAATGCATTAGTGGTTAGTCTTTTCGATTGCCGATGCATAACAATCGCCAACACTATGACAATGTTTAGTGCTCAGAATCACCGACACCGCGGCAACGCTTAGGATTGCATCGCCGAAACTGCGAAAACATTGAGGTTTGAGTTTCCGACCCGTAACGTGTAGAGCTTCCAACCACCAATGGGTTTTATGATTCACGGGACCCGCAGTTGGCTTGTTGCCAGATGTTGTGGCTGCCTATTGAATTATCTGCTCGATTTTTATAGCTTCCGACCACCGATAGGGTTTTCCCATTGTTTCTTTTACTAAGGGTTGTATATAGAGGTGGAACATTTTTTTATTATTATCCTTGTTAAAAATCGCGTCGGCTCTAGTCTTTGTCGATTGAGCTGTTTAGCGTTCCTAGATATCTGGATTTCACTCATTGGCATGCTATTGTGGAGGTTTTTGGGTCATCGCGTTGACTGCACAACGTTTTTCTAGGTAGGCAAACCACGGTTTCCTCTTTTTTTATTTTTATTGGTCGTTTTGAGAACCATGCTTCCCTGGTTAGGTTTTCTCGTAGTTGTGTCATTATCCATTTAGAAAGAATATTTATCCTCGCGGTATGCTTATTGTTGTAAGGCATAATAGCTAGTTTGACAGTTTACTTTGGCGGTGGGGGTTTTTTGAGCCTGCATTTTTGAGCCGTTATGATTGTTTTATTCCATTCCGAATGATTAAGGGGTTGGTGCAGACAAGCGTTATGCTGTCTGCACCACCCATTCTTTGGTTATTCATGGTCATCTGGGGAGTATTTTAAACTATTGGCAAGCATTTACCCTATTTTATGGGACAGCGGGGGGGTTTTTCAATATTTTGGTCAAGTTAAGATGTTCCGCATTGAATAACATAGTATAGGGTCTCGTGTTTGAGGATTAGCCGTAATGATAGTGTGGTTCATGATTTTACCGAAGGATTTAGATTAGTTTGAATGTGGCCCAGATTAAATGAAGAGTTTTTCTATCAAGGTTGTGTTCTTAGTTATAGGCGGTGGACTTAGAGGATTTTAAGACACAACTTGCAGGAGTTTCTTTTGCCTTGTCAATTTTCTTTTCATGCATTAATAATCTGTATAGTTTATTTTTGAGAATGCATATGGAAGAGGTAAATAGGTTGATACAATTTTTCTTCATTATTGATACAGTTTTTCTTCATTACTAAAACACTTTCTAAAAGCTTAAATGGTCTAAGAACATACTGTGTTTATGACAGGGTGACTGTTGCAAAGAAAATATGTCCAAAAGACAAAAGAAGAAGGCTCCTATTGCCGAAGGAGAACTAGAGGTTGAAATCATCACCAAGGTTGAATACATATATGAAGATACAAAAGCTACCACCGCGGTCGAGCCAGATTATAAATGGGGTGAGATATATATGATGATTGCAAATTAGAATGTGCCTAATGCAAGATTCGAAGAGCTGACTATATATGCAAGCATCGAGAAATTGGTTCGTAGGAAAGTAGCCACAAGACTGGAGTTGTTCCCATGCTTAGAGGTGACCGGTTGGATTCTTCCTAGGGTAGATGTAACTACGATGATCCTTGAAAATATTGATAAATAGGGCTACGCTACAGCCCTGCTTATGTCTAAATGGCATATCATTTGCCTCCTGCTCATATTTACCTAACATAAAGCTAGTTGAAAGAGACGGCTATGGACCTGGTAGAAACAGTAAAAAGAATGACGATACCAGGGAAGAACTTTCAAACCAGGCCATTAGGAGAATATGATACATCCACTCTCCAGACTCTTTATAGATTTATTGCACTAATGTTGAATAGGATTTTTGGGAGAGCTCATGGAAAAAGCTTCAAAATGGGATGGATACCAATTATTTTCTATGTGGACACTCAAGGAACCATAGTCAATTGGGAAAACATAGTGTCCAATAGCTTCTCAGCATGCATATGTTCAGCTTTGGGAGGGGTATCATAGAAGAAGTCAGAGTTCTACATGAGCTCTATCTTAGTTTACTGTATACTGTGCACCTAGTCTTTTCCAGCCTTGAGGTGTAATTGGGATAGGGACAGGACCCCTGTATACACTACGTATAAATTATTGTGGGCCCACAGATACTATAGCTACTACAGAGAAATATGTGAACACTTCATCATTCCTTTGTACACTCTAATTTTGTCAACCGAGTGCAACTGCATGTCCGAAGAAGTGTTCAAGGTCATTGAGGAATATGGAGACTATTATTTAACTGAGGAAGGGATGTATATAAAAATGTATGGGGGTTCCAGGGCACCTTCTCTACTTTCTAAATATGTCACTGATTATGTGCTGCATAAATGTTATCGACCCAAATGGCACTTCTCCATCCGAGTGCCGACACTTCATATGTTGGCACACAAAAGGACACTTATGGATTGAAGGTTTCCTAAACACTATAGATGGGCATGACATGATATGCATTCACTATCCACCCAGCTTGCCATTTTTACCTTTTTATATGTTGATTGCTGTACGTGACTCTTTCCACAGTAACTTGCGTATATATGCGAGTATTGTCATTGCAACCCGCATACAAATCTGTACGTGGGTTTCCCTTATAGCAACTCGCGTGTCATATGCGGGTTTCTAGTATCAATACTTGTGTACACCTCCATTTGACATTAAAAATAATATAACACGATTAATGGAGATTTGTTAAGCCCTAATCGTTATCTATCTTAACTGTCTCAACCTCCTCAACCTTTGAAACTACTTTGTTTTCCTAAGTATAAATAGAGTCCTTGGGGAGGGCATTAATCAATCATACTTGGAGAGCAATGTTATGCTAGTGGTATATCTTCAGAAGTATTTGGAGCAGCAGAACTCAGAATCCTTTGGTTTTAGAGGAGTCCTTGTTTCAGGCGTTGGGTTGTACACTTATCTCATTCACTATTGTTAATAAAGAGAATCCTTCTTCCAACTTTGTGTTGAATCTCTTTCATGTATCATGGTTTGATGAATATTTATGATTAAGCACTCTATATATTGTTTATCTAACTTTTCATATATACATGTATAATATTGTACTTGGAGGATTTGCTTTTTGCAGGTGAAGGAGGTGTATCCTTGAAATATTTGGAGAGGAGTAGAGTGGGAGAAGACAAAGCTTGGATCAACCGTCATTAATCGGGTGATTCCATTATATATTCCTATTTCCTTTCTATACTTTAAAGCTGATTGTTTGCAAGTTTTAAGAGTACGTTGGTAACCCCAGACCCTTGGTTATAAGGGTGTTTATTCTTGAACAACAGAACTGACGACTCTACTGGGGAGCCCAGATTGCTATGGGTTATTTCTGTTTACCGTTGCCCAGTATTTGCCTTGAGTTTGTGTGTGGTGTCCTATCTTGGTTCATGATTAGGATAGTGTTTGAAGACCTTGAAATTTTTTCTTTTTATTAGAAAATTTTGTAGCTGTACGTGGGTTTCTCTTGCATACAGTCGCATACAGATTCCTGCATACGCAGGTTTCTCTCTAGGACAGTCATGTACAGTACGTGGGTTTCCCTTGTATACAGTCACGTACAAGCCTTAGCTTTGGATTTTTTGGGTTAGGTTTTTCTTGTCCCTGTCCCTCTATAAAGTCTGTTTACTGGTTGGTTTTCCTTATAAGCTCTCTACTATGAGTTTGATGACCTTGTGGGCCACACCTTCTGCTTTCTTGTAAAGCACTTGAGTTCTTTTGGTTGGATTGTATTTCTGTTGCAATTTGGAGTGGATTTTCCTGTTTGGCTTATAGGACCAAGTGTTGGTTGTTTGAATTAGTGATTAGGGTTCTAGACATTGTTTTACCCTTTTCTATCTTTGAATAGTATTGGTTTGTCACTTGACTTTGTTTGATCTCAATGATTTCCATTCATTGTGTCTGCCCAAGCTAGGGTTCCAAGTCTTCCTTAGGTGGTAGATCTCTGGCTTTATTAATATGTTTTACTTCACTTTGTTTACTCTATACAGTTAGTTTAATTCAAGCATACTCAAGAATTGTGCATTTAGGTGCATAGTAGTTGTCTATTTGCTTTGCTTACATTACTTGCTTGCATTAGTTGATAGGCTGTTTTTCTTTTGCATTTATAAAAGAAAAAAAAAACACATGTTTGATTTATATGCATGTAGATTAGGTTTTTAGTCTAGATTGCATGGCAAATCATTGTTTTTGAAAATAAAATATAAAACGAATTTGTTCTTTTGTGGCTTTCAAGTTTCTATTTGAAAAAGAAGAAGATAATAGTTTTTGCTTTTTGCATTTCATTTCTCTTTGTTTAGTCATTTTGTTTCAACTTTGAGTCAAAACACCACATACGTTTCACGCCATTTACCCTCTGACTAAAAACAACCCTTAAAATAAATGATATAATTTAAAAATTATTAGTAAGTTTTATTTTATAGGGTCATACACCAACTAGCTTAGGCTAGACTTGTGGGATACAGAGTTTAAAATCCCCACAAGTGTTAAAATTCAGACGTAGTTGTCCAATCACTAGGTAAACCCTTTTCTACATTGATTGTATCTGGGAAGCTCCTCTCAAATGGGAGTTAAGCACAAGGCTGCGTGGAGGCTTGGACTGAGGATATAACCCTTCGATTCCTTGTCAAAGCGTAGACCAAGGTTTTTGTGCATCTGGGGATTCTGTCTTAGACAGGGTTTCAGGATTTGCTACCCTGCCCATGCGTACGAACCAGGCTTGCGATTGTCCCCCTAGACTGTCAATATAGTTAAGGTAGCCTTTAGTCTCTTTGACATCTAGGGTTCATACACAGGTACACCGGAAGGCTATTTCTGGTTGACCTTGGATGGGCTTGGAAGGTAACCCCGGTAGAAGGTGTGGGAGGGTGGTGGGTGATTCGTCTGCTTGTGCCTAAAAACATCTATAGGGACACCAAGTAACTTTATATCAGCTTTCTTTTGGAAAGCATATCTTATACATGTTTGTCTGTTTGGCTTTAGGAATTTTTAGTGAGTGCTGTGTGGTTTGTCTGTACTTAATGGCCTTTAGGTGTGTGCTTGGTACTTTTGGTTTCGTGTTGACCTCAGACTTTGTCTCCTTGTTTGAAACTATGTCTAACACTCCTTTAAATACCAACCAAGAGATCCCCATGCTGGGAACTCCTTGTAATATTCCTCTCACAGGGAATGTTGGTGTTCCCTTAATGGCCACCCTGAATCTACCTGGATTCACCCTAGGGCTACCGGTGTGGTTGTTTTCCACCCCAACTATCCTGAATGCTCCTGGTGCTTCTCAAGTAAGCTCCTTATATCAAGGGCATCAAAACAATGCTTCCCCTTCACCTGTAGTTGATTCTCCTCCTCCTTCTACCTCATGTGGTGAAAGTACTGATAATAGTAATCGACAGTCTAAAAGGAGTAAAAGAAGGAGGAATAGGAAGAAGGAACATAAGCAAGGGGGCACCCGTTCAACCTTTGATGTTCAAGTTGAACCTCCCCATCCAACCTCTGTAAGTCATGTTGGATCCATCCACCCAACCTCTGAAGTTCATGCTGGGGGCACACACTCAATTGCTTCAAAGCATGTTGATCCTAACCATTCAACCTTTGTTGTTCATGTTGGTGGTGCCCATCCAACCTTTGTAGGTCATGTTGGACCTAGTCTCTCAGCCTCTGCAAGTCATGCTGGGGGTAGTCTCTCAGCCTCTGTGGTTCATGCTGAAGACAATCTATCAGCCACTGTGAGTCATGTTGACATTGTTGAAAAGACTAACCTCTCAAAACACAAGCCCAAGTTTCCTTGTAAGCTTTGTGAGGGAGACCACCTTACTTATAAATTCCCTTCTATCACGGAGGTGTGAATAATTTGGTTTCATGGTCATCCCATTTTTTAAAATTCTAAATCTTTTCAACAACCAACCTCTCTTAGTCAGGTTGGACCCAGTCTCTCTACCTCTGCAAGTCATGTAGGGGGCAGTCTCTGAGCCTCTGTGGTTCATGCTGAGAGCAAACAGTCAGCCACTACAATTCATGTTGAAACCATTGAGAAAACTGGTCGTTTGAAGTGCAAACTTAAGTTCCCTTGGAAGATATGCGAGGGATATCATCTTACTCACCAGTGCCCTGCTATCGCAGAGGTGCGAAGAGTGTGGTCCGAGACTAAAGAATTTCCTTCTCCTGAAAAACATATAGTTTCTCAACAACCTACTCAACATTTGGTTTATCAAGTGGTCTAACCAATCTCAACTTTGGTCAATCCCACTCTTCTTTCGGAGAGTGATCCTGATGTGATTAAACCAATGTCATCTTTGGTCAATCCCACTCTCCCTTTGGAGAGTGACTTTCACAAAGTGGTTGAATTGATTCCATCATTGATCAATCCCACTCTTCCTTTGGAGAGTGAAGTGTCTAATAGTCACATTTTCTTCACTTCCAGTTTAGAACTTACTGAATAAGGGGGAACTGAACTCACTTTGGAGAAACCCCCACTAAGCTCTCAGATTGCTTCCTTTGATTGGGATATCCGAGTTAAGCCACGCCTTCCTTCTGATGCACCTTTCCAGATAAAGGTCACAGTTGAATCATACACAATTGATCGTTATATTGTTGATGAAGGAGCCTTAGTTAGTATCTTGTCTACTCATGCTTGGCGAGGCATGGGATCTCCCAGCCTTGTGTCGACTGCTACTCAGTTACTGGAGTTTGATAGAAGAACTTGTATAGCCTTGGGAATTCTTGCTCAAACACTTGTTACTTTGGGTGGGAAGATCGTCTCAGTTGACTTCATGGTGATAGAAGACCCCTTGGACTTCAATATGCTCCTTGGACGTGATTATGTCTATGCCATGCAAGCTGTGGTGTCAACATTATTTCGTGTGATGTACTTTAATCATGGCGAATAAATTGTCACTATCGATCAATTGGATTTTCTTGATCCATCTCCTGACCCAACTAGAGACCAGGTCTTTTCTTTATTGATTCCCAGTGTTTCTATAGACACTGCCCCACCACAAGTGAGCTATGTGGCATCATGTCCTTTGCATTCAATTGCTACTGAGAAGCAGCCTCTATTTTCATGCTTACCTTCTCGGGACTTAGTCCTAGCAGTTGACCAGGTGAGCCATCCTATACAGACGGTGGAGTCTTCTCTCCACTCTGTTGATCCATTAGAAATTTTAGACATGTGTCCTATCTTAGATGATCTCCTTCCTTCGGATGAAGTATTCATAGAGTCCTTGATACAATTTGACCTTCTTATGGATGTCGGTTTAGTTGTGCCTAAGTCTAACCATGACTTGCTTAATAAGCTTGATCTTTCTATTGATTGATCTCCTTCTATTAGTTTTGTTGAGTCTTTCGACTCTTCCTTTGAACAGAAATTCAGTTATCCCGATGAGTTTGATTTTTATTATGAATTTTTCAACTCGCGTGATACTGAGTTTGTTCCTGCAGACTCTATCTCTCTTGTTGATTTTTTCTCTCCTTTTGACGTTGATCTTACTGATTATAAACCCTCAAGCCTTGGTGCTGTAGAATCTTCTTCGGTTGATTCTTCCTTGGCTTTACCATTTGTAGAAGATAGCAAAGTCGCATGTCTTTCTGCCAAAGTAACCTGCATCAGAACTTTTCTTTTGAATATGATCCTGATGTTGTTGTTTCTTGGAGACAGGGTTCTTAGTTGGATTCACAACTATTTACTGGCCTTGTCTTATTGTTCAAGATGTAACTGCATTTGCATGTGTCTTGCTTGCGCTTTTGAGCCTGATTCCAGCTTCCATGCTTTTAGCTTGTTGTATAAGCCCTCATCATTGTTCTCATCGTCACTAAGCCTTGTATCATTTTGCCTTTGCAAATTGACAACTTTTACCTTGAGGAGATGTTCCCCGAGTGTCTTTACCTTGCTCATGTTCCTTTCATTATGCATAGGTTTGTTCCTTGTGCTTGGAACTAGTTTCACCTGCCTATGACACTCGTCTCCTCGGATTTAGAGAATTCTTTTTACTCTCCTTCGAACTTGTTAAAAACACTAAGGAGGCTGGGAGTTGACTTTTTCAGACTCGTTAAAACTTCACGGGAAAGATATTGAGTTTATTTAAGCCCAGTTTTAACTCCTCAAAATAGACTTGATTGCCAAGTAAACTTGTCCGTTCAGGCTCTTTAAGAATATGTGAATGGGCATCCACATTCGTGGTAGGTTATCACTTTCTCGGACCATGTGGAATAATACTAGAAAGGAACACTCTCTTTTCTTCAGAATTGAGAAGAGTATTCTCAGGCATAGGTTTATCACTTTTTCAGACCTGAGGTACTAAACTTATAAAAAAGGAACCCCCGGTATGAGCTTAGTTTTCTCTTTTTCGTGCTCTGGACCAAAACATGAAAAAGATTTCGAGTGTACTTTATGTCTTTGTCATGCTTGTTAAACCCTAAAGAACAAAGCACTGAGTTTATTATTGTAAGCCCCATTCCTTGTACTAAAATGGATATTTCCGAGTGATCTTGTTTTCCTTCACACTCATAAAACTCAAGCTATATGCTGCTCTTGAAGGACCGTTGGGTAGGTGATAATTTAACCTTTTTCGGACCTCCCTGACTAAGTACGAAAAAGGTTCACCTTTTCTTCTATGGAAGTTAAGAGAGTTCTTTTGTGGTATGTTTTATACTTTTCTGGCCTCAGGAGACTAAATTGGATGAAAAAGGATCCCCCTGGAGTCTTCTTTGGAGTTTTCAGACGCTCTAAATGTGAAAACACCAACTGAGCATGTACTAGTCTGGGCTCATTAAATCCATGAATCAGTGAAACTATCAAGCATTATTCCCTCTTCTGTTCAAGCTTGTTAAAAAATGAAGAGAGATCCGAGTTGACTTTCCTGGACTCGTTAAAATTTAACAGGGAAGGTAAGGAATAAGTTTTCTCTTGTTTTTCAGTTCGTGGCAACATGTCATCCTTGAACATAGCACTCTCTGTCTTTTCCGATACCCATGTCTCAGTGTTCACTTTTAGTTTATTTATTAATTCAAGTTTATTACTCCTCCTCTTATCAGTTCTACCTGGGGAATCTGATCATGTCTCCTACATGACAGATAAGTCTAGTTGTTCTATCTATAAATACAAAAGCTGCCTTGGGTCATCTCTCTGTCATGCTCACTGTTTAAGGACTTAACTCAATGTTTGATCTATATCTTGATCCCATCATTGTTGTATCTGTTATCACTTGTGTCTCCCTTATTTACCTAGTTCCTAGTCACTCTTGTGATCCGTTGGAGGATCTATTGCCTTCCTTATCATAGTATGGTTCCGCATCAGTACTTTTTGATGACGAAGACCTAGAGTTTTGATGATCGTACCTCAATATTCACTTTCATCATTGGTGAATTCCTTTGCTTTAGTTGTTGATTATCACTATTGATTGACAATCTGTTGAATCCGCTCCATGTTTGACTTCAACCTATATTTATTCACATGGATTGGATTGTACTGGTTCTTTGGGATTGTTTATGAAGACCTTAGTTCCCTCACTATGGACTAAGTTGCGCAAGATTCTATTCTACTTATGTACACAGCTTCCAGATCTTTGAAGACTCATCATTATTGTATATTGTGGCTTCGATCCACCTTTGTAATATATGTGGTCTTGTACCCGTACTATATGATGTAATCAAACATTTGTAAAGTAGCTAGTGTTCCAGTATATTGAACATAGCATCCTCAGATATGACTTTGTATATGACATTATTATGTATTTGTTTCAGGTACTACCTCTACTCCATTGGATTTCTGAGTTCTCCAAAGATAGAGATTATAATGTATTTTGGCCATCGCTTCCCTCTGACCTCACACATTAGGGGGCATCTATTATCAACCCAAATGGCACTTCTTCGTCCGAGTGCTGACACTTCATATGTTGGCACACAAAAGGATACTTATGGATTAAAGGTTGCCTAAACACTATAGATGGGAATGACATGAGATGCATTCACTATCCACCCAACTTGCCATTTTTACCTTTTTATATGTTGATTGTTGTACGTGACTCTTTCCACAGCAACTCGTGTACATACGCAACTATCTCCATAGCATATCACATACTGTACGCGAGTATTGTCATTGCAACCTGCGTACAGATCTGTACTCGGGTTTCCCTTATAGAAAATCGTGTGTCATACGCAGGTTGCCAGTATAAATACTTGTGTATGCCTCCATTCGACATTAAAAATAATATAACACGATTAATGGAGATTTGTTAAGCCCTAATCATTAACTATATTAATTGTCTCAACCTCCTCAACCTTCGAAACTGCTTTATTTTCCTAAGTATAAATAGAGGACTTGGGGAGGGAATTAATCAATCATACTTGGAGAGAAAAGCTATGCTAGTGGTATATCTTCAGAAGTCTTTGGAGCAGCAGAACTCAGAATCCTTTGGTTGCAGAGGAGTCTTTGTTTTAGGCGTTGGGTTGTACACTTATCTCATTCACTATTGTTAATAAAGAGAATCCTTCTTCCAACTTTGTGTTGACTCTCTTTCATGTATCATGGTTTGATAAATATTTATGATTAAGCACTCTATATATTGTTTATCTAACTTTTCATATATACATGTATAAGATTGTACTTGGAGGATTTTCTTTTTGCAGGTGAAGGAGGTGTATCCCTGAAAGCTTTGGAGAGGAGCAGAGTGGGAGAAGACAAAGCTTGGATCAACCATTGTTAATCAAGTGAGTCCATTATATCTTCCTCTTTCCTTTCTGTACTTTAAAGCTGATTGTCTGCAAGTTTTAAGAGTACGTTGGTAACCCCAAACCCTTAGTTATAAGGGTGTTATTCATGAACAACAATAAAGAGGCAGTTAGGCAGGTATATCTTGATGTTGTGGGGAGTTTCTTGTTCGAGCATAAAAAGGCAACATATCCTGGAATACCTTTCTTTCTAGGGAGTTATAAGTTTTCAAAGGTAAAACAGACTATAGAATTCATGTAGGAGATGGAGCACTTCCATTTTGGTGAGATGAACTTTCACAGGAATGACTCCTAGAATAAGGTAGCAAAACACTGCAAAGAGGCAAACATTCATTTTGAGTATACCAAATTCTGAGACAAGGATGAGGAAACATTAAGGAGTGCAATGAATATGATTTCCTTAAGGAAGAGATTTAAACAGAAAATCACTACTGTGGGCGGACAAGGCAAAAATTCACAGAAGACTAAGATAGCTGAAGAAGAAGAGGCCAAAAAGAGGGAAGAAGATGCTAGAAGGCTAGAACAAGAGGCAGAGAATAGGATGGAGAATGAAGAAGAAGAAAAAAAGAGAGTTGCAGAGGAAGAAGTGAAGAAGGAAGAGGAGGAGAAAAAGAGGAATGAAGAAGCAGAGATAAAGAAAAGACAAGAAGAAAGTGAAGGTCTGAGATTAACAGGATCTCAAAAAGACCAACAGACTACTGAACAGATGGATACACAGGGGGAACATGATCATACATATCAAGGGCATGGACAAGATAATCCTAATCCTCAGGAGCCTGCTGCAGCTTCTGGCAGCACTCAAGGGCAAGCTGTGTTTCCTGGAATGAATTTGATCCCTTTCATACAGAAAGAAGGGGAGGAGGTACCTGACTTCAGTACTATTTTCTATGACAAGGAGAATAAAAGGATTGCTAAAAGAACCGAGAAAAAAGTTGAAACTGGAGGACAATCTAGAAAGATGATAATGGATAATACTTTGGTGTATGGGAAAAATGCAGATCCAATATTGACAGCAAGAGCTGGGGTGGCATTAACCCAAGCTCTTGAAGATAATGTATATAGTGATGATGGATCTCGAGCAATCAAGAAAGAACACAACTCAATTAAAAGAGACACTGAAGAAAGAGAGGAATGAAGGTCATAAGTTGAAGAGGAAATATGAGGACATGCAGAATGAAGTGAAGACCTCAAAGACAGAACTCTAGACTCTGCAGGAAAATAATATGGCTTTAGAAGTTTCTGTAGAGAAAAGAGAAAAGGATGCTAAAAAAAGCTTAGCAGAATTGCAGAGGCTACAACTAGAGCATCAAGTGTTGAAGACTAAGAAAGATGACCTACAGATGTCCTATGAAACTCTGAGTGTAGAAAATTACCAGCTCCGAAGCATAACTCCTGAGTTAGAAGCGGATAAGGCCACCACAGAAGAAAGAGAAAAACAATATCAAATACAGGTGGCAGCCTTGGAAGAACGTAATGCTTCATTGACAGCATCACTAAAGGATGCTATAGAAAAAAAGACAGACTTCTAGCCTTTAAAAGAACATGTTCTCACTCAGAGAAGGAAAATCCACCATTTGCAAATGTTTGTTGAGGAAGAAAGATGTAAGATTTTGCAAATAGATAGCAGATTAGAAGAGATTTTGGATACTACATCTTATTTTTTGGACAGATCTCAAGAGATTTTGGAGATTCTGACGGGAAGAATAGTGTGGATAGAAACAAATGAGGAACCTCCTGCAGAGCTACCAGTTAAATATCGACAGAGTTTAAAGCAGGATTATGATTTATTGGAGTTTGCAATCAATACTGCAGAAGAATTCAAGAAAAATGTAAATAAAACAAGAGGAGCATGTGTTGAATACTGTAGAAGGGTGCTTGCTACATATAATAGATGCCATATTTCAGCAGAGCGGAGATTGGACGCAATTCCATAGCATAAAGTGTTTATAGAGCATCTACAGAATAGATGTCAAGAAGACAAGCAATAGATCCAACAAGTGAAGGATCTAGATGAACAGATCTTAAAGAATGCAGTCACACATGTGGATGTAAGTATACACCTCCTGAAGGATCAGCTGCACTTGAATTCGGCGAGAATAGAAGTAGTTAAGAATCAAGCTCCTAAGTATGAGATAAATATCTGTTTTCTTGAACCCTCTGATTTTGAAGGCATAGCAGCAGAGTCCCAGGCATGGAAAAAGTTCATAAATGACCAAGCGGGCCCCTCTTCATAAAGTTCTCTATAAAATTTTGATTTAAAATGTAATATATTGTATAAATTATGAGCACTTACTACAAGACAAAATTTTGGGATTGAGAGGTTGGGGAAGCCCAAAAGTCATTGGGGGGCAGCCCAAAGGTTTTGCTTTTTTGTATAAATATAGGAGAGTTTAGATGTAGAGAAGGACTTTCTTTCCCAAGCAATTTTTGAGAGATATTGTAAGAAGAACTACTTCCTTTTGCAATAAATAATTACAAGTTTTTGCTGGAGAAAGTTTGGTGGAATGTTTCAAATACTTTGCTATATATGGATCAGTTGAATGTGAACTATTTCGTTTTCAGCTTATGTCCATTAACTGTGAGATTGTTCTAACTCACTGATTTTTTGTTCATGTAGTGAATGTCTTATAGTTTATTCTGTGAAATGTCCACTGTGAGTAATGAAGGTTGTCATAAACAATAAGCTACCTTGTTGTTCATATTTCTATTAATGTTCATGTGTTCTGAAATAAATAACAACTATCTATAATTTCATTTAATACATGCACATAAATACATTACTCTTTGATAACTGATAATTTTTGCTCCCTAGGAATAGGTTAATTAGTTGTAGTTATTTTTTGGTTATTTGTGATTTAGATGCGAGAGAGGTAATACGAGAGGTAAGAACCTATGCATCACATTGTGACACTCCTCCCTATCTTTATCAATTTTCATCTTTAGATAGGCACTTGCACATCATAACTTAAACAAAAAAAACTAAAAAAAACACGGTGGACCGGGCCGTAACCGGTAAAACATTTTACTTGACCTATGGTAGTTGGACCATAAACCAGACAGATTCCCTATACCAAACAGTAACGGGCTAGTTGGGAACGTTTATTGGGGAGAATCCCTAATTGTTGTTACCTGCAATTTTCTAGGCCTCAACAAAAGTCTATTGCAACGGTTGGCGATAGAGCGGATCCTTGGGTCCTTTATTCCCATCATGAGACTGAAGTGCCCTTATTGACAGTGGAAGTAGCTTATCAAGCTATCGTTAACACCACTGTTGATCCTGTTTCGGTCCCTCCTATAGTCTCAGAGGATCTAAAAGAAACCTATCTTCCTGCTTGGGCATAGAACTCTTTGCACGCTGATGATTTCTTAGATATGGTTTTGCCATCTGACAAAACCATTTTGGAAGCTATGTGCGGACATGATAAGATCTACGAATATCTTCATCACATATCCTACTTTGTTCCAAAGTTAAGTAGTATTGAAAATCAAGAGTTCCATATGAGACTCGTGGAACTTTGTTGTTTCTACCAATGTCCTTCCAAACCCGATGTCATTGAAACTATGCATATTGATGCAAATTCTCTTTTAGAAGAAATTTCCTTATATGCTGCCCTATTAAAGGAATTTCACAACACATATGCTTTGTCATCCTTACTACGCATAGATCCATATATCATTGAACTTGGAATCTGAACCTACCTTGATTCTAAACCTGTTCGACAAAGACGGAAAAATACTACGCTTAGGCTTAGTACTATTTTAGTGTATTTTATTGTATATAACTTTATGTACAATAGTTCACCAATTTGTGTTCTTATATCATATGTTGGTTTGGTTGTTACATATGTCTTCCGAGTGGTTCGTAGGTTTTGCAGATGGCGTAGTCGTCACACTTGCAACCTAGCTTCCGTCGTATGGGTTATTTACTCACCCTCAGGACAGCTAGTTACCTTTGGAGGCGCTTGCCTAAGTCCTACTACTAATAATGTGGCTAGATACAGGGCCGTCATTGAGCTTTTATGGGATTCCTTTTCATGTGGCATCACCCAGCTGGAAGTCAGACTTGACTCTCAACTGGTGGTTTCCCAGCTCAATTGAGCTTATCAGGTGCGAAACCCTATTTTATTACGTATGTTTATGCAAGTTAGGTTATTGGAAATAAATTTTGATTTTATTACATTTAATCATATTCCAAGAAATCAAAATTCATTAACTGATGCATATGCGAATTATATCTTGGATTGACACTTAACACATATTTCATAAAAATACACAACAGATACATTGCAAAAACACATGTAAATAAACCGACAATATATATATATATATATATATATATATATGTGTGTGTGTGTGTGTGTGCGTGTGTGTGTGTGTGTGTGTGAATATTTGTCCATATAGATAGGTCGAGTTCTTGATCCTTAGATCCAGTCATAACTGTATAATATACAAAAATAGGATCGTAATCCATAAAATGCCCCTAGGTCTAATATTGACCACCCTGCTACATTTTTATCATTCAAGCTAGCATTATGATCTTAGGATCTTTAACCGAGAGAATAACATGCACAACAATAAAAACACAAGAGACAAGAGACACAAATAATTTTCCTCGGGGAAACCATAAAGGAGAAAACCTCGCAACTTCCTCAGAGATAGAATCAACACCAAAAGTAAAACCTGAAAACATAAAGATGATCTCCTGACAACAATAGTCTCTCTCCCTGATCCTAGTGTCTTCTCTCTCACTCATGCACCCCAATGAGTGTGTGTGTGTGTTATAAATAGAGAGTATCATTCTCTATTTATATTCTTTCGTTCACTTGTAACCCACTCCAACATGTTGGCCTCACTTAACAATTACTTACTAGAGCCAACATCTCTAGGAGTGTCTAATAACCCTAGTTCCCCACAGCTTGTGTGGAAGTTGCCTCCTCCAACCAATAAGGAGGGTTATTCTTAACACAACAGTGGGGACTATTGCCCCGAATTACAATGACTCACCTAGGGTCGACTTCTCTAGGATAGTCTAATAACCCTAGGGCCCCACAACTGTGGGGACTTTAACCCTCGACCAATAGGAGGGTTACCCACAATGACTTGACATGACTTGTTTACATTATAGAACCTCCCGATAGGAACATCGGGGCATGACATGACTCAAGTAAATTAAGGACACATCCCGGAATAAACATCGGGGTACACTACATAAGATATACGGATGGATACATTCCAAAGTTACAAATGCATTAACACTCCCTCTTAACTCGAAGGTATTCTCTCGACACAATTTATCAGCACAAGTGTTCTTCTGGGTATCATCTGGATCATCATTGAGTCCTCGTTATCTTCAAGTCATATTCATCTTTAAGTCATATTCATCTTCAAGTCATCTTCATCTGGATCTGGATCATCATCATTGTTTCTAGATCATCACTCGATCTGGATCATCATCACTGGATCTAGATCATCACTTGATCTGGATCATCATTGCTGGATCATCATCTTGGGTGCTATCTCATGATTCTTCTCATCACAGGAAGTTCTACAGAGCCAACCCTTTTTCATGCTGGTTGTAGGCCTAGCCTCCATGTAGGTCTTCTTCAACGCTTATATCTGACACCAATTCAGAATGGCCCGCCCAACACTTACATCTGACCATGAGAGGAACACATCCAACACCATGTCAGAAAGGCATGCCCAACACTCACATCTGATCATGTAGGAACCAATCCTATAATCACATCAGAAAGGCCTAGCACTCACATCCGATCATGCAGGAACACATCCCACAACCTTATAAAAAAGGCTCAGCACTTATATCTAGCCATGCGGGAACACATCCTGCAAACATACTAAAAATTCTCTACACTTATATCCAATCATGCGGGAACACATCCTGCAACCATGATGGAAAGGATTTGCACTTACATCCACCCATGCGAGAACACATCCTGCAACCATGATGGAAAAGCTCTGCACTTACATTTTCCCATTCGGGAACACATCCTGCAACCATGATGGAAATGCTCTGCACTTACATCCACCCATGTGGGAACACATCCTGCAACCATGATGGAAAGGCTCTCAACCCCAGGTTGAGGGTTCCTGGTAACTGACCAGGTGCCTCCATTGTCTAAGAGAATGGCATTAGCCCTTATATCTGATCAAGTGGGAACACATCCCTCAATCACATCAGAATGTCCATGCACTCACATTTGATCATGTGAGAACACATATCACAATCATATCAGAATGACCCTCAGTCCTAGACCAAGTATTCCTGGTAATTGACCAGGAACCTCCATTCCAAGAATGGCAATAGCCCTTATATCTGATCATGTAGGAACCAATCCTACAGTCATATCAGAATGGCTCAGCACTCATATCTGACATGGAAGGAACCAATCCTCTCACATGACGAAATGGATCAACCCTTACATTTGACCATGGAAGGAACCAATCCTCTCACCATTTCAGAATGGCTCACGGACTCATCACTTCCCCTTGGAAGGGACCTCGATCTAGAGAACACCAAGATTCTCCCTAAAGTACTCAAACTTCACTCTGGTTAATGGCTTCATCAACACATCAGCTATCTGTTCATCCATTGCAACATACTGGAGCTTCACTTCTCCCCTCTGCACCATATCCCTAATATAGTGATACTTGATCTCGATATGCTTTGACTTGTCATGGAATATCGGGTTCTCTGACAACATCAGTAGATTCCTCAACCATACTACCTCACAACTAGTTGAACAAGCTATGACATACTCTTCTTTAGCTGTACTCAGTGCCACACAGGATTGCTTCCTGCTAAAACAGGAGATCACACCTAATCCCATAATGAAACAACACCCTGAAGTGCTCTTCCTATCGATGGCACTGCCTGCCCAATCTGAATCAACATAACCCTCCAGTTTAATCTTCTGATTCATCTCGTACTTGAGCCCATATTTAACTGTACCCTTCATGTACCTCAGAATATGCCTTGCAACAATCAAGTGAACATGTCTCGGATCTATCAGGAACTGGCTCAAGGTGTTCACAGCAAAGCAAATATCCGGTCTCATGTTCATCAGGTACATTAAGGACCCAATCATCTGATGATACATTGTGGCATCAACCATCTCTGATGAAGCATCACTCAATAGCTTCATGTTCGATGCCATAGGGGTGGTCATGGCCTTTCTTTTCATCATCCTGAACCTCTTCAGGATCTCTATTGCATACTTCCCTAGTCCACACCTCCATGTCTAGAAAATAGTGGATCGACACATAACATGAGCATGACTGGTCTTCCGCCTTCAACCTTGAAGCAAATTTTGGAATCCACTTTACTCTCAGTAAAGCCTAGAGTCATCAGTAATCTATCCATTCTGTCGTACCATGTCGAACCTCAAGATATTCTATATTCACTCCCTCTGAAGCAGAGTATCATACTCCCTCTGTATTCCGTACTCTATGCATTGAAACATTTTGTACCAGAGTGACAAGTAGCTTCCTATGCTACTAATATTCTATGTATCCATCTAGTGTATATACTTTCATCTTCAACCTTGTAGCAAAGGTTAAGATTTTCATCAAGCTCATCATTTATGTGTTTCAACTCCCACTGGCTGCAAATGTCTCTTCGTATTCTATGCCTTATTTTCGTGAGAAGCCTTGTGCTACGAATCTTTCCTTGTATCCCACGATGTTTCCATCTATTGCATGATGGAATTATTGCATCCTAGACATCATTCTTCTTGAATTGGTCTTCCCTTTCTTCTTGGTTACTTCTTTATAGTTGGAAGGTTTTGCATCAATGATGTCGCTGCAGTCGTCATATTATTCTTCATCTTGAATTGTCGTCACTTATTCTTTGGAAGAAGTCACATCCTTCTTTGCTTGTAGGTGATTATGTATGCGATCTTTCCTACAAGTCAAATGCATTTGTATGGTTAGAAACATTTCATAAGGAATATTCATACTGGAAAATTATTATGCATAAGTACATGATCATGCAACTACTTTAGCCAATACAACATTCATCCATGTCTCACGGAAACTTTCTAGATTCCTTCCATCTCTACCAGGACAACATTGAGATTGTGCACTAATCCAATATGTCAGCAAAGAGGTTTCATTCTAGATAATCAGCAATGGAGATTTGTGTTGCACCATGAGCTACTTACCCATTACATGCATATTAGTAGTATACTGTCAGTAATGCAAATATTCTATCATGCATAATACATTAACTGAATATAAGCAAATTCATAACAAAACACTATCATGAAATGACAATTGAATACTTATCTTTATTTGTTTCGTGGGTGGACTCCTTCTTGAGCCTTCAGCTTCATCATCTTCTTCATTCATAATAGCTTCATTTCTTATCCAAATGCTAAGGTGGGTGAGAGGTTCTTCAAGAGTTGAGTTCTTCATATTCCTCATCGCTTGAGGGATCTTCTTTGGATGGTGAGAGCTTGATCTTCTAATATTCTTTTCTCTTACTATGAGTTGAGCATCTTCTTTTGTGTGCTCTTCTCAGAATCTTTCTGAAAGTAATCACTTCCTTCTGGCACACATTACTTGAATGAATAAATCCCATAATCCTGGGAGGCTATTCAAGGTGGCTATCACCACTTCTGCATTCTCCACTTCTTCTTCTATTGCTTCAATTTGTTCTTTGATTTGAGTGACCCTTGTAAAGTATGGCTGTATGGTCTCTGCATTCTAGATCTTCACATTCTTCAACTGGTTTTTTAAGGTCATATTCTGATTTATGTTCTTCCCTTCAAATAGCTTGGTTAAGGAATCAAACATATTCGGTGTCTTTAGGGAAGACACTTGTGGTATAAGTTGATCCATGATTGAATCAACAATGATCTTCTTGGCCTTGACCAAGCTCTTCTTGTGTAAGGCTTTGAGCCTCATTTCCCTCTAGAACTGGAACCTCTCTACTCATGTAGGTGTCCAATTCATTTTCTGTAGAGAGATCATATAATTCCATGCTTGGAAGTTGTCAACTTCACCAAGATTATCATCAAGCTGATGTGATAGATCACTTTGAAAGGAGAACCTCAAATGAAAATAGCAAAATATTAGATCTTACCGATTTGAGTTGTCCCTCCTGGTTCCGGAGCTGGCTGATCTAGGGTTTGTCAGAGAAAACCTAATTTTTAAAACTTGGAATCTTTCAGATCTGATTGGATAGAAAGATAGATATCTTTAAGGAAAGTTTTCTAGTGTACTCCTTTTCTGAAAACAGTGGAGGGAAGCTCCCAGAACAGGAGGCCCTAGTTTTCCAATTTCTTCTGCAGAAATTCCTGTTACTGTTTCTGCGGTATCTCTGAAATTACTACTCCTCTGTGTCTAAAACTTCACACTGAGGTAGCTTCACATATCCCTATTCCAAAACCATATGTTTCATCATAATTGGTGAAACAAATTGGGACTTATGATCATTTTCCAAAGGTGACCTGTTACAGGACTGTTCAGCACAACAAAGTTGTACGGAATCCCACGTGTCACTGGTGCATCGTATGAGTTTGAAACTTGGACCACATAAAGTAAAATATGTGCCCTTTCTAGAACATCTTCATAAATTTAATTTGGACCTTTGTAGCCCAAGATGTAGCAATTCTCCCCAGGTGTCCTGTTTAGGGATGAATTCTGGAAGAGGCTGGAACCCTAACTTGGAGGGATCGTATCTTCGATAATATAGCGAATTGGAGGCAAAATTTTGGATACAGTGTACATAATGCTTGTATCTTCGACCTCTGCAATTTTCAGCACCTGAGACTTCGTCAAACCCAAGATATAGAGAATGTACCAAAACTTATCAGTTTTAGTATTTTAGGGTTTTTCCAGCTGGGGGTCAAACTAGGGTTTGACTTTCTCGTAGTTTCACCCAACCAAAAATCTTGACCCAGGTCTCTAAACTTAGATTTTGATGAGGAGAGAAATCCTATGCCAATATCACTCAAAAATTATTCTTCTGTAAGAAGCCTTAATTTCTCGTACCAAAAAGTGAAAATGCTTGGAATCGAATTCCGCTTCGACTGAAAGATGCGCCCTTTATTGGAGAGTCAGCTTAGCATACTTTTGCTGATGGTTTTTGGAGAGAGAACCAAAAAGTAAGAATCCCTAGCTTCTATAGCTGCATAATGTCTTCTTCTTAGGTTAGCTTTGATACCATGTTAGATTTTTATCATTCAAGCTAGCATTATGATCTTAGGATCTTTAACTGAGAGAATAACATGCACAACAATAAAAACACAAGAGACAAGAGACACAAAGAATTTTCCTTGGGGAAACCATAAAGGAGAAAACCCTGCAACTTCCTCAGAGATGGAATCAGCACCAAAAGTAAAACCTGAAAACATAAAGATGATCTCCCGACAGTAGTAGTCTCTCTCTTTGATCCCAATGTCTTCTCTCTCACTCATGCGCCCCAATGAGTGAGTGTGTGTGTGTTATAAATAGAGAGGCTCACTCTCTATTCATATTATTTCATTCACTTGAAACCCACTCAAACATGTCGTCCTCACTTAACAATTACTTACTAGAGCTGACATCTCTAGGAGTCTTAACAGTTACTTACTAGAGCCGACATCTCTAGGAGTGTCTAATAACCCTAGTGCCCCACAACTTGTGGGGACTTTGCCTCCTCTGACCAACAAGGAGGGTTATCCTTAACACAATGGTGGGGACTATTGCTGTAATAACCCAAAATTTCATAAAAATTAAATTTTTTTAAAGTGACATAAAATGTCTTAGATCGCAGTTTAGTAACTGCTAGCGGTTAGTGGAAAATGAAACAGTCTAATTTTTTTTTAAGGATTAGTTTCAAATAAAGAAACAATAATACAACTTTAATTTTTATAAGTCATAGAAGAGGACTTGCATTTAATTGCTACTAGCTGTACTGATGTTTTACTTTTGTCAAGTAGGTGAGAAACCATGTTTGGGTTTGGGGCTTACTTAGCATTTTGCTAACTCAAATGGATTGCTGGTTCCTACAGGTTCAACATGTAAGCGTCTAATCAAGTAGGATTTTATTTTGAATTATGTCAAGAAGTATTTCTTTAGCATGATAAGATGCTAGTATATAAATTGATTAATACGATGCAAGACTCCAATAAGGTAAAGTGAATTCCTTCGTTGTTTTGGATCTATGACAGTATTTATATTTAAGCCATTATGAATTTTAACCTTAACATAATTAATGCTATTTACAAGAATGAATTCTTCCAAGGTTTCTTTATGTCGTAGAGATTATAGTACCTAGTCAATTATAGATTCATACAGTGAGCATAAGCTCACGATCTTGTCATAAAATTACTTCTACTGTATCATGATCTTACTGCTATTGTCATGTTTAAAACTGAAGTGCACTGCTCTTTATGTATGATCATAATCCTATGTTTTTCAAAGGTAAAGTTTACAATGAAGGATTAGTTACTTAAGAGAAACTCTTTCCAAAGGTTAATCTTCAGTCTTCTAGAAGAATCCTTCCTTTATCAGCATCAAGTCTTTTGGTTGAGAAGTTTAGAGCTCTTCAGTTTATGAAATAAATCATAATGTTATTATATTAATACTCTAACTATCCTTTACTAGTCATGTAACAATACCAATTTATTTGATTTGTTGTAATGATGATTATCATCTTACACTGCTAGTAGACAAGATGTATTCTTGATCTCTAGATTATAATCATGATACAAGTGTTATCGTAATATTACAATACTATATTGATTTATAATGTTACAACAAACAATACCACTTGTATCCTAAGGTAGTTTTACTACCTAGTAACAACTATGTTGTAGTCGACACTATTGGCATTATATATTATAAATCTTTGATCCTTATATAAAAACAATACTAGTTCCAAAACATTATTTTAACCATAGCATGGTTGACATTATGCAATCATAAGAACTAGTTAAAATATCGATGGCATAGATTTCATTATTGGCTATGATATAAGTCTTTATGATATAGTCGATTGCATTGTGTTCATTATTGGCAATGATATAGTTCATCATCGGATGTACAGAGTTGAATGTGCAACATTAAATTTTTGGAAGGGCACGTAGTCCATCCTCCTCCATGCATTGGTTGATTTATAATGAAACCGAAACCCAACTCCTTGGCATTTTTGTTTCAAGGGTTGTCTTCCTGTAGGCTGCGCTATGAGACCCCTTGTGGCCATGAGAGGCCTGCTCTTTATTAAACCTTGTCACTGAATCCTATATTGTTGTGGATAGTGGTTTAAGGGTTTGTGATTTGTGTTTTCAGTTTCTTTTGTGAGTTGAGAAAACACAGTGTGCATGGTTTTAACTTCTTCGCTTGGCTCGAAGCTTGTAAAAGGATTTTACCCTTGTTTCTATTCGTTCTTTGCCTTGGTATCATGGAGCTTGAGTGATGTATCCTTACTGCATCTATCCTAGGTTTGGCATGAGGGTTTGCTTGCTTCTTGGTTTAGTTCACTTGAGTTGGTGATTGTTTGTTCTCAACTCCAATTACCTCTTACTCACAACTAAACACTTTTACTCTACTCTCATTCCTTTTGTCAATTTATTTACTAGTTAGGGTTTTAATAAATTATGAACAGAGTTCTGAATATTGTTTGGTATTTAAACTTGTAGGCTACCACCAACAAATCCAGACTTGAAAGTAAATGCCACTCATGCGTCGGTTAACTTTGTGGGCTTTCAAACGGGTAAGCCCCGGTCTCATCGTGGGTTCTCCCTGCTTGCGAAATGGGTTGTTGGTTGAAGGTTCCTGTGGTTGGAAATATGGATTTAGATTCTCCATTGGTTAAGATGTTTAGTTTGTTTGTTTATTATCCAATTTTAATTTAAAACCCTTGCGATACTTTGTTGGGTAGCACAAGCTTTTGCAGCTGTGATGTATATGTGGTTTTGGTGAAACAGTTTCAACCTTACGACTTAATGATGTAATGCTGTTTGTTTAAGATTATAAGGAAAAAGTCCTTTAAGCTCAGATTTTTTAAAAGAGTTCTGACTCGTTCACTTCAGTTTCTCTTTTACATTTGAACTTGAAGAAATAAGACTTTGGACTGGGTTTACTCACCCCATCAGTTATGTATTTAACTTACTGTTAATATAAAAGATTTATGTGTATTGGATTATTTAGCAGGTTGGGGTTTCAACCCATCATTTCTATAGGCTATTGTAGAAATAATAGATCAATGCTATGTGCAATGATGCTAAGAAGAAGCACAGGAAATAGATCTTGCTACTATGAATTCTCACAAGCATACACAGGAAAAATAGAGAGAAGAAAAGAGACTGAATCACATGAATGAAGAGATGAATATTGGTGTGTATCCTTCCATTGAATAATTATGAATACTAGTGTACATAAATAGTACATCCCTCATAGGAAAATCAAATTGTATGGAAACAACTCATAAATCTCAAAAAGGCTGACTTACCAAAATATAGCAAACCCCCATAGGTGGCTAAAGCACTTCCCAAATATATCAAGGACCTCATGAGTTGGAAAAAGCATGAGTGAGTTGTCAAGGAGATGGAAAAAACATGCTAATCCTAGAAAATGGAGAAAAACTAAAGGAGGATGGGTTGGAAACAAAAGTTCCCAGTTTCCTAGTTGACTAGCTTTTATCTTATCCATAGAAAAGCAGGAAAAGCAGAATAAAGCAGAATCTGCTGTAAAGTCCTGTATACTAATTTTGGATGGTCAAAAGGTGGTCAAGATCAACCCAGAATTGGAAATAAATCATTCCTAGGATATAGATGGCATGTATTGACTTTAAGGTGCAAGTGGATGCCAACTAATTAAGCTAATGGGTGAATAATTAATCAAATAATGATTAATTATTTTATCCTAAGTTGTGAGTGGGTTGAATATATTCCAACATCCCCTATAAGTCTGACTTTATGATGTTATGGAAAAAAAAATATGGATGCATATGAATGCATATAGGGCCCAACAACAAGGCTATGGTCACCCTTTAACAATTATTATGTCCAGAAAAGTGAGGCAAGAGGAAAAACCACATGGGGAAAATCCTCCCTCAAGATAAGACAAGGAACAAAATTTGAAATATGTCTTCAATATATATTCATCTTCACTTTAATGAGCTGACTGAACTGCTTCTGGATGAAGGAAGTTTTGAAGAAATCATGAACTCCATGATCATGCGCTGGAGTGTAGAACCTGCAAGAAGGAAGAGGAGAGACTCCTTGCATCTCATCAACTGATGAAGTAGGAGAATTATATGAATGCTTGTTTTTGCTGTCAAAATTTGATCTGCAAACATAATCTGAAATGGAAAATAGATCTTTGCATACTTCTTTCCAAAGAATACAAAAATTAAGACAATTTATTTCACACCCAATTCCCTGAATAACTGCAAAATTGTGATGTGAATCACATGTCAATATTCCAATCTGATGTAGCACCTGTATAGATCTGATATGAGGCTGATAAAACTATGATATATCAGAAACATTAACATATGGAACAGCAAGGACAAAGGCTTCGGTGGCTCCATGAGGATATAGGGCTAGACTAGGAAAATTATGAGCAACTGGGGAAAACTGATAGGTGTAAAAATATGAATGATGGATGGGCATAAAATCTGAACCATAAGTGTTTAGAACAGATATAAACATGTTTAATATCAGTCCAAATATGACTAAGGACATGGATAACCAGCCAATGAAAGATATGAAAGACTTCAAACCATGTAAGATAAATATCACTGCATAAGAGACCAATGAGGAATCAACTAGTGATCTTGGGATTTGTATAGTCTTTGGATTATTCAGAGATATGGTAGATGGTATGGATGGTGGTATTATATGTGTATCAACCTACAAATATTATTCTAAATCAGAATCCAAAGAATCACATATAAGCATATCAATATACTCATGGAAATACACTGGTAATGAATCCTCTGTATGAAAGGAGGAAAGAATGAGATATCCACAATCTTCAAGAAGTATTTGAGTATTGATTCCAAGAGAAAAGGAGGATATGATGAAGCACATGATATCAAGTAAAGTAATGGGTATGACACAAATAAGGCTTGATGTGACTAAGCAAACATCCTGTAAGTCACCGGGTTGCGCACCATCAATGAGAGAGGTATGCAAGAGGTGTAAAGAATCTGGCACATAGATCTCAGAATCTAAGATAGAAGATTGAGAGAAAAATGAATGGGTTATAGGATCATAATCAATATCAGCAGAAGTTCCATATGTTACTTCTTTTTCATCAATAGTATCACAAGAAGAAAAATCACCTTCAAGAGACACAGAAAAAGATGGCTCTTCAATATTTGCTTCTTCATTGAAGGATGAAGCATTCGAATGAAAGAGGGCAGCAGAAACATGAACTGTATGAGAAACTTATTCATCATGATCAACTTCATCAGAGAATGTAGAGGCCAAGAATCTTGAGAAAGAGAACAAGATGAGATGCTAGGTTCGCTCCATGCTTCATCTTCAATTTCCTGCAAACCAAAAGCTTTGTCCAAAATTTTCCAAAGATCAAATGGAAATTCAGCAGAATATATGAGATGATATATATTTGGAGACATTCCCAAACACATAATTCCATAATCTCTATCACAATTATTTAGCCAGTTAATCTTCTCTTCATAAGACTCAGGTTCACTCAATGCACCAATGGAGACATCAAAGAGACATTGCCTCTTCAAGTATGCACTCATCTTTGGCTTCCAATCAACATAGTTGAAAGGATATAGTATAGGAACTTTTGAATCCATATAGAGTTTGTTGATATGCTCTAGTAGATACTCTCTGTTACCTGCAAAACAAACTAGGAGAAAATCTTGAAAGCTAGACAAGCTCTTCTTCAGAGAGAGATAGGAGACTGGAAGCACTCCTCAACTCTGTAGAAATTGATCAAACTTGTAGCTCTGATACCATGTATAAATAATAGATCAATGCTATGTGCAATGATGCTAAGAAGAAGCACAGGAAATAGATCTTGCTACTATGAATTCTCACAAGCATACACAGGAAAAATAGAGAGAAGAAAAGAGACTGAATCACATGAATGAAGAGATGAATATTGGTGTGTATCCTTCCATTGAATAATTATGAATAATAGTGTACATAAATATTACATCCCTCATAGGAAAATTGAATTGGATGGAAACAACTCATAAAGCTCAAAAAGGCTGACTTACCAAAATATAGCAAACCCCCATAGGTGGCTAAAGCAATTCCCAAATCTATCAAGGACCTCATGAGTTGGAAAAAGAATGAGTGAGTTGTCAAAAATATGGAAAAAGCATGCTAATCTTAGAAAATGGATAAAAACTAATGGAGGATGGGTTGGAAACAAAAGCTCCCAGTTTCCTAGTTGACTAGCTTTTATCTTATCCATAGAAAAGTAGGAAAAGCAGAATAAAGCAGAATCTGCTGTAAAGTCCTGTATACTAATTTTGGATGGTCAAAAGGTGGTCAATATCAACCCATAATTGGAAATAAATCATTCGTAGGATATAGATGGCATGTATTGACTTTAAGGTGCAAGTGGATGGCAACTAATTAAGCTAGTGGGTGAATAATTAATCAAATAATGATTAATTATTTTATACTAAGTTGTGAGTGGGTTTAATATATTCCAACACCCCCTATAAGTCTAAATTTAATATGGTATGGCAAAAAAAATATGGATGCATATGAACGCATATAGGGCCCAACAACAAGGTTATGGTCACCCTTTAACAATTATTATGTCCAGAAAAGTGAGGAAAGAGGAAAAACCACATGGGGAAAACCCTCCCTCAAGATAGGACAAGGAAAAAAATTTGAAATATGTCTTCAATATATCTTCATCTTCACTTTAATGAGCTGACTGAATTGCTTCTGGATGAAGGAATTTTTGAAGAAATCATGAACTCCATGATCATGCGCTGGAGTGTAGAACCTGCAAGAAGGAAGAGGAGAGTCTCCTTGTATCTTATCAACTAATGAAGTAGAAGCATTATCTGAATGATTGTTTTTTCTGTAAAACTCTGATTTTCAAACATAATCTGAAATGGAAAAGAGATATTTGCATACTCCTTTCCAAAGAATACAAAAATTAAGACAATTTATTTCACACCCAATTCCCTGAATAACTGCAAAATTGTGATGTGAATCACATGTCAATATTCCAATCAGATGTAGCACCTATATATATCTGATATGAGGCTGATAAAACTCTGATATATCAGAAATATTAACATATGGAACAGCAAGGACAAAGGCTTCGGTGGCTCCATGAGGATATAGGGCTGGACTAGGAAAATTATGAGCAATTGGGGAAAACTGATAGGTGTAAAAATATGAATGATGGATGGGCATAAAATCTGAACCATAAGTGTTTAGAACAGATCTAAACATGTTTAAAATCAGTCTAAATATGACTAAGGACATGGATAACCAGCCAATGAAATATATTAAAGACTTCAAACCATGTAAGATAAATATCACTGCATAAGAGACCAATGAGGAATCAACTAGTGATCTTGGGATTTGTAAAGTATTTGGATTATTCATAGATATGGTATATGGTATGGATGGTGGTATTATATGTGTATCAACCTACAAATATGCTCCTAAATAAGAATCCAAAGGATCACATATAAGCATATCAATATACTCATGGGAATACACTGGTAATGAATCCTCTGTATGAAAGGAGGAAAGAATGAGATGTCCACAATATTCAAGAAGGATTTGAGTATTTATGCCAAGAACAAAGGAGGATATGATGAAGCAGATGAGATCAAGTAAGGTAAGTGGTATGACACAATTAAGGCTTGATGTGACTAAGCAAACATCCTGTAAGTCAATGGGTTGCACACCATCAATGAGAGAGGTATGCAAGAGGTGTAAAGAATCTGGCACATAGATCTCAGAATCTAAGATAGAATATTGAGAGAATAATGAATGGGTTATAGGATCATAATCAATATCAGCATCAGTTCCATATGTTACTTCTTTTTCATCAATAGTATCACAAGAAGAAAAATCACCTTCAAGAGACATAGAAAAAGATGGCTCTTCAATATTTGCTTCTTCATTGAAGGATGAAGCATTTGAATGAAAGAGGGCAGCAGCAACATGAAATGTATGAGAAAATTCTTCATCATGATCAAATTCATCAGAGAATGTAGAGGCCAAGAATCTTGAGAAAGAGAACAAGAGGAGATGCTAGGTTCGCTCCATGCTTCATCTTCAATATCCTGCAAACCAAAAGCTTTGTCCAAAATTTTCCAAAGCTCAAATGGAAATTCAGCAGAGTATATGAGATGATATATATTTGGAGACATTCCCAAACACATAATTCCATAATCTCTATCACAATTATTTAGCCAGTCAATCTTCTCTTCATAAGACTCAGGTTCACTCAATGCACCAATGGAGACATCAAAAAGACATTTCCTCTTCAAGTATGCACTCATCTTTGGCTTCCAATCAACATAGTTGAAAGGAGATAATAGAGGAAATTTTGAATCCATATAGAGGTTTTTGATATGCTCTAGTAGATACTCTCTGCAACCTGCAAAACAAACTAGGAGAAAATCTTGAAAGCTAGACAAGCTCTTCTTCAAAGAGGGATAGGAGACTGGAAGCACTCCTCAACTCCGTAGAACTTGATAAACCTTGTAGCTCTGATACCACATAGAAATAATAGATCAATGCTATGTGCAATGATTCTAATAAGAAGCACAGGAAATAGATCTTGCTACTATGAATTCTCACAAGCATACACAGGAAAAATAGAGAGAAGAAAAGAGACTGAATCACATGAATGAAGAGATGAATATTGGTGTGTATCCTTCAATTGAATAATTATGAATAATAGTGTACATAAATAGTACATCCATCATAGGAAAATCGAATTGTATGGAAACAAATCATAAAGCTCAAAAAGGCTGACTTACCAAAATATAGCAAACCCCCATAGGTGGCTAAAGCACTTCCCAAATCTATCAAGGACCTCATGAGTTGGAAAAAGAATGAGTGAGTTGTCAAGGAGATGGAAAAAACATGCTAATCCTAGAAAATCGAGAAAAAATAATGGAGGATGGGTTGGAAACAAAAGCTCCCAGTTTCCTAGTTGACTAGCTTTTATCTTATCCATAGAAAAGCAAGAAAAGCAGAATAAAGCAGAATCTGCTGTAAAGTCCTGTATACTAATTTTGGATGGTCAAAAGGTGGTCAAGATCAACCCAGAATTGGAAATAAATCATTCCTAGGATATAGATGGCATGTATTGACTTTAAGGTGCAAGTGGATGGCAACTAATTAAGCTAGTGGGTGAATAATTAATCAAATAATGATTAATTATTTTATCTTAAGTTGTGAGTGGGTTTAATATATTCCAACAGCCATAAGCCTACCTTGATTTGAGATTTATATTGCAAATGGTTAATGATTCTTGGTTTACTTTGTTCGTTATTTACATATGCATTCTATTTATTACTACTTTGTAAATTATAATTATTTTTAAGCACTGTTTAGAAGATATGGTTAAATTCTAGAACTCGACTTTTAAGGGTTAAAATAAATACTGTAAACCCTACAGTTTATGAAATTTGTGTTTCTGCTTATAGTATTCTTGACTCTGTTTTGGAGAAATAGAATAATGAAAGATTATTTGACTGACAGTTATAAATATGATGCTAACTCTATATGAAATGAAAAGATTCTAAACAGTTTTGCTTCTAGTTTTTAGTTAAAAAAAAATTTAGATTTTTAGTGCAGCATACTTGAAATCTAGAGTAATATTAACTGTAAATAATTTTTGTAAAATAAAAGGATTGTAAAAGAATCCTTAGTTCCTAGATAAGACATACTTTGGTCTGTAAAATTAATATTTAACAACTATTTTATTATTTTCTTTTTACATTTTTTCTCAAATATTAATTGTTTACTTTACTACTGTTAACTATAATATCTTTATATTCTATCTGGATACTAATACTGTAATAATAGTAATATTTACTATTCTCTTTATACCTGTGTTTCCATTTAGTTGGCTGAAGTAAAAATAGGTGCAGACAAAACATAGCACTGCTATTCAGTGAAATTCATAAACATTGAAGCAAAATCTATTTCTATTTACATTCAAATAAAAAGAATCATATCTACTATTTACATTCCAATAAAAGAATCATTTCATTTACCCTAAACAATCCAAATGTGCTAGAGTACGACCTGAGTTCATGTGTGGAAAAAAATAGCTTGGAAATTTAATTTATATCTATTTCACTATTTACATAATCATTCCCATGTCTACAATAATCTATAATTTTACTGAACTTAACAATACATAGTTACTTTTCATTCATTAACCCTAAACATTAACATGCCTGTAATAGATAAACTAAGAATTATTTAACTGAAGACAGTAAAATAAAATAGAACCCGTTGAGGACAAGACGACAACAGCTTAAGGAGGTTGTTCCTCCCTACCAAACACCTGGAGAGCGCTCAAACAATGCTTCCTCAGGACCCCCGAGCCTGTTCCTGGTCTTCTTGGCTGAGAACTGGGTGGAGAATGCAACTGTAAAACCTCTGTCACCTGACTGGTTCAATTACCTCCGTAATAAAAATATGCTCTCAGTAGTATGATCTTCAACTTAAAAGCTGCAACTAGATCAATCTCACAATTATCCCCTCAAACACACTCTAGACTCCCCTCCATTGAATTTCTCTTGAGTAAATTCATTCACACTGAATGATCACCTCTCTAGAATGAGCAGCCTCAGCTCTCTTCAATGGGAAATTTTATAGAGATTCCTAGGTCTTCTAGGTCAATTTTCATTAAATGAGCCACCTGCTCTGATTCCACTTTCTTAGGAAATTATGACCACAAATATAGGGAAGTTGCCACTTGCAACAGTTGGAAGTGATTTGAGGATGCTGCCACATGCCAGTTTTCTCTCCACCCAGTCTCCTCCACCAAGTGACCAATAAACACTCTTTTAACAAATTCCCTAAGCTGTTGTCTCCTCATTTATTTATTTATAAATAAAATATTCTGAATTTATATTAAATATTCTTAATCCCACTGGGTCATCAATTACAACTTAGTATAAAATTTAACACAATGTTCCTCAAATATTATAAAATTGATTTTTTGCAAATTGGGGCATGTGACATACACACCTCCTTAAATTATAACATCGTCCTCGATGTTATTTATTCCTCGTCCTCAGAGTTCCCCTAAAATAGAATTGGATATGCATCCCGCATATGACTTTCCAATTCCCAGGTGGCTTCCTCTGGAATAAGGTGCTTCCATTGGACCTTCACTTGACCAATGGTGCGGTTCCGAAGTGTGATATCCCTTCGCTCGAGGATACAGTCCGGTTCCTCCAGAAAATCTCCTTAAGGTTCCACCTGTACATCATTCCAGTTAATAACATGAGTAGCATCATGCACATATTTCTTTAATACATAAATGTGAAAAACATTGTGAACTCTTAAATTCGGTGGTAAAGTTAACTGATAGGCTACCTGTCCGATCTTGGATAGTATTTCAAAAGGACCACAATAACGATGTGCTAGTTTAGCACAGCTACCCAACCTTAGAGAACATTTTTGGGGCCTCACCTTAATGAAAACATGTTCACCTACTTGGAACTCTTTTGGAGTTCTTTTAAGGTCTGCTTGACTTTTCTGTCGATCTTGCACAATTTTCAGATTACTTTGTAACTACTTTACAATTACTTCCATTTCTTTCAATAATTTAGGTCCTAATACTAATCTGTCCATCGGATTACTCCAAGAGATGGGAGTGTTACATTTCCTTCCACAAAATTTCGAAAGGACTATATCTAGCTGAAGCTTGATAATTATTATTATAAGCAAATTTTACCAGGTGTAAATAATCTTCCCATTTACCTGGCTGTTCCTTTACATACATTCTTAGTAGATCTTCCAGTACCTGATTTACTCTTTCAGTCTGTCCATCAGTTTGAGGATGGAAGGAGGTACTGAAATTTAAAGTGGTATTTAATCCTTTAAAAAAAGATTTCCAAAAGTTACTTATAAATTTAGGGTCCCGGTCTAAAATTATGAGCTCCGGTATCCCATGCAGTTGGACAATTTGCTTTAAAAAGATATCAACTATATTTACAGCTTTATAAGTAGTTTTTACAGGTATAAAATGGGCTGCTTTACTCAATTTGGCAACCACTACCATTATGGATTCATTTAAGTTCTGATTTTTAGGCAGTCCAGTAACAAAATCAAAACTAATTATCTCCCATTTCCAGCTAGGAATGGGCAAAGGCTGAAGTAATCCAGCTAGATGCTGATATTCAGTTTTTACTTGCTGACATTCAAAGCATCTAGCAATATATTATGCCAGTTAATTCTTCATGTTTGTCCAAAAATACTATTTTCTTAACATGGTTATAGTTTTTATATAACCCGGATGGCTTGAGTTAAGGAGTTTTATGGATTTTGTCTAAAATTAATAACTTAATCTTAGGTACATTAGATACATATATTTTGTCTTTATATAGTAAAAATCCTTTTTCATTCAAGCTGTACCCTGTACTTAGATTTTCTATTGGATTTTCTTTTGCTTTTGCTTGTAACCTTAGGTAATTTTCATCTTGTTTTATCCCTGCTTTAAGCTGTTCTTCCAAATCTGTTGTATAAGTGTTGATAGCTACTGTAAAATTCATCTTTGCATTTCTACTTAATGCATCAACAACTTTATTTTCTTTCCCTTTAATGTGTTGAATTTTTAAATCATATTCACTTAGAAAATCTAGCCACCTAGCTTGTCTAGCATTCAGGTTAGGTTGATCTAACATATATTTTAATCCTTTATTATCTGTCATTAAGATAAATTTTCTTCCAATTAGATGATGACGCCATAGTTTTAAAGCATGTATGACAGTAGCTAATTCCAAGTCATAGGTTGCATAATTCTTTTCATGAATATTCAATTTCCTAGACTCGTAAGCAATGACATGTCCTTCCTGAGTCAATACTCCACCTAAGCCGTAATTACAGGTGTCAATGCATACTATAAAATATTTATTTGGATAAGCTATTCTTAAAATTGGTGGGATGGTTAATAAGGTTTTTAACTTTTTAAAAATATCTTCACACTTCTGATGCCAATCAAATTTCTTTTCTTTTTTCTGCAAGGAGGTTATTAGATTTGTGATTCTCGAAAACTCTTCGATGAATCTCCGGTAATAACAGGTAATCCCCATGAATGATAGGACATCGCTTACATATTTAGGAATTGGCCAATATTCGATTGCCTTTACCTTTTCGGGATCCACCAAATTTTTTTCTTTAGTCACCACATGACCTAAGACCTAAGTACTGGAATTTATCCTTAAAGAAGTCGCATTTACTAAACTTCGCAAAGAGTTGATGTTCTCGCAACTCTTACAAAACAATTTTTAAATGTTCTTTATGTTCTTCTTCAGATTTTGAATAAATTAATATGTCGTCGATAAACACGACCACAAATTTATCTAGATATTTATGCATTACATTATTCATTAAACACATAAAAAAAACTAGAGCGTTAGAAAGTCTGAATGGCATGACAACAAACTTGTAATAGCCATATTGAGTCCTAAAAGTTGTTTTAAAGATGTCTTCATCTTTAATTCTGACTTGGTGATATCCAGACCGCAAGTCAATTTTCAAAAATACCGTGGCTCAATGTAGTTGATCAAAGATACCATCTATGTGAGGTAACATGTATCTGTTCTTGATAGTCATCTTATTTAATTGACGATAATCTATGCATAGTTGTAGAGTTCCGTCCTTTTTCTTAACAAAGATGACAGGTACCCCCCAGGGAGACACACTAGGTCGAATATAATTCTTGTCAACAAGTTCTTTTAACTGTGACTTAAGTTCATTTAATTCGAGTATATTCATCCGACAAGGGGCCTTTGAGCCGGGCATTGCACCATGTACTAGCTCAATGGTAAAATCTAATTCCCTCTTCGGAGGCAGTCCCAAAATTTCTTCCGAAAATACATCTACATACTCCTTTAGAACTGGTATATCCTCCAATTTTAATTTATCTATGTTGTTTAGATTTTCTTCATTGGTTACTGTTACTACATAATCCTTACAACCTTTCCTAACAACTCTCTTAAGCTGCAGAGCAGAAATCTGCCTTACAGTTGTTTTTCTAGGGATTCCCTTTATGCTTATTAATTTTCCATCATTATTTATACAAGTAAAGGTTTTATCAAATCAATTCAATACCACCCTATGCTGCTCTAACCAATCCATACCAATTAATATGTCGTATGAACCTAAAGGTAGTACATTGAGCTTAACAAAAGTTTCAAATTGATCCATAGTTACTGCACAATTCTCTACAAAGTTAATTACCTTTCTCTTTGCACCAGTAGCTAACTGAACTAACCAAGAACTTGAAAACTTTTCAACTGGAAGTTTACTCTTTTCTACCAAGTTAGGAGAAATATAGCTTAAAATAGCTCCTGGATCAATTAAAATAGATATGGGTGTTTTATTTATCTTACCTTCTACTTCCACCATGGAAGTTTGATAGTGCGGTTTGCCGATTCTCCAAAGCTACATTGATCCTGGGCATAGTCCTCGCTAAATCACCAACAGTCATCTCCTCTTGTATTATGTGGATATTGCTGACATTCTTTTTCCGATTGGGACAGATGGAGGCATAATGTGGACCATTGCATTCCCAACACTTTATGGGTTCTTTTTGTTCAAAGTTCTTTGTGTAATTACTGTGATTGTTAGCAGACTCTTTATTCTTTTGATTGTTATGATTGTTCTGTGAATTATTCTTATTCCCCTGGAAATTATTATTAGAAAAATTTCTAGTGTTATTATTTTTACAATTCTAATTAGGCACAAACTCTTTCTTCTTTTGATCAAAATTATTATTCCTTTTGGTCTTCCAGTTGGCCATACTCTCCTTTTAACGATTCTGTTCATAACAAAAATTCGCTTTCCTCATGGCTTCTTCCAAGGTTTTCAGATTGTCATACTCAATCTTATCCTTTATGTGATAAGGTAAACAACTGAGAAATTGCTGTAACTTTGGTTTCTCATCCACAATGTATGGCACATACCTAAGCAGACTTAGAAACTTACTGTTCAATTCTTTCACATTCATTGTACCTAGTTTTAGCTCATAGAATTCTTTAGCCCTTTCTTCATAGTACTATTCAGATAAAAATTTATTTTTGAACTATTTCTTGAATATACTCCAGTTTATGTTCTTCTCTCTTATACCTTTCACTCTCTTTAAATCTTACCACCATATATCAGCTTTCTCTTTAAGATTGTAAATAGCCATCCTAGCCTTTAATTGGTTAGAATAGTTATAAATATGGAAGTACTTCTTCATCCCGGATAACCAGTGTTGGTTAATATGGGCAGACCTGGGTTTACTTATAATGTACCAACAACAACCCTAACTCACTGGCCCTTTCGGCAACAGATCGCAGAGCGGCCTAAAGTCTCACCCGAAGTGATCTTAGATGGGTTGGCTAAAGACTCAAGTGTCCTTAACCAGGTTCTGTAGCATCCTGGTGTCTCGCGGCTATTCTTAGCCAGGGATATCCTTCTGCGAGTTGCAGTTCTCTCTTACTCGTGGAATATTATAGGGGGAGGACTCCTATCACATCGCAGTGACTAGGACGATGCGCAAACTCTCCCTTTCGCGTTTCTCACTATCTGCGATATCTCACACCGTAGCTCCTCTGACGGTGCGATATCACCTACTGTCAATGCGATATCTCCTATAGTATGGCCCAATGCGACTCTCAAGGTCCAAAGGCTGTCTCACTGGGAGGAATAACTCGGCTAACGTTCAACAGGGTGTTAAACAATCTTACTTGAACTTTCACGGTTCAACACACTCAACATCGCTATACTTAACTTGTTGGGTAAGTATACTGGAAATCCTTAACATAGTGTCTATTACTGTGTGAAACAAGCACTGATAAACTCATATGCAGACACTTGATACATTTAGAATCGCCTTTAACCTTCAATAATGCTGTAACTGAATGAGAACATACATACATTTACTAACTGATATACGACATTCATGTAATAGATAACAGATAGAAACTACGTAAAGCACAATCACATGAATTAGTCACATTACACACTGATTTTACATGGTTCACTTCTAGGGTAGAAGCTACGTCCACAGGAACTGGTTTATATATTATAACTTGGGAGAGTAAACACAGTTCCGCTGCAACCTCATATGCAGCTGAGATATTCTAGGTAAATTCGTGCACACAGGTGGGAGCCCTTCTCTCTTAGATCTCTTCTCTTCTCTTATATTGCTTCTCTTACAATATACTCTTCCTCTCTCTCTCTCTCTCTCTGTCAATCCCTATAGATTGTTACATACATACTCTTGGAGTCAGCTACTGGTTACAGTAAGATAAATAGTAAATAACAGAACCAGAGCTCGACTCTTCTATAATACAAAATAACTATGACCTAACAGATTACTTGACTCTCAGACTGGCTAAGTGTCTGAACACCTTAGCTAGCTAAATGTATGAATAGCTAACCTTTTACAATACAAAATACATCCCTTTATAAGCGGCCCGAAGGTCTCACCATTACAACACTGTGGGCCTCTCCCAATAGTAACCCAAAACCCTAACTGTGACCGTCAACGTATCTGTACTTGAGCTGCCGCTTTCCGTCACACCACAGCTTCCTGTAGTCTTCCACGCTTCCGGGCGCTGACCATGGGTACTGGCGCCACTTCCCTTTTTCTGTCCTTCGTCTTCAATTCCTTGGCTCGTTGCTCCTTTTCCATTTATGAGGGTAGCTGAGCCATCTTGTCTTCACCGCTGCCTTAAATACAGTGGTTGAGCTCTCTCCTCTCGGCCACTTCCTTAAGTGCAATGGTTGAGCTCTCTCTTCTCGGCCACTCAGGTACTGTTACCTTTGAATTTCTTGTCCTGATATAGCAAATTTTCCTATAGCTATGGGACCTTTCTCCAACAGTCCCCTAACACTTACTTGTGGCTCATCCCCAAGCCACTAACAGCTGGTTTCTCTTGTTGTAGCTTCTCCTTGGCTTCCTGCGAAGTCCTTGTAAATCTCTCATCGAAGTCCTGTGACTTCTTTCTCCATAGCTTCGACACACTATTGTGTCGTTTCAAGCATAGCTTGACTGATGCTTGAATATTTTGTAGCATCCATTTGTTGGTCTCTCATATTTTTCGTTCCCTCATTGTCATGCGCTCGCTCTCGTCGCGTGCGAGACCTGATATACTCCAAAGTTGCCTTTAGGTTTTTTCTTGGGTCAGCAACTCTTTAGGATCTTAAGCTCTTGAGAATCCTTCCACAGATATATTTTCCTCTTTATCTGGGTTAGAAATTTTATCACAAAGGAAATATAAATCTGTATCTTCCATCCTTCTCAAACATTTCATTCAGTCTGGAGCCTTCTTATGCGAAAGGTATACAAACCAGGAATTACATTCTGAGAACAAGCCTTTGTCTGCATCTTGAAGTTCTACTTGTTTGGTTTGTTTTCCCTTTCACTTTTCTTCTCAGCAAATCGCTCTAGGTATTCATGCTGCTTATGTTTTGCATATTTTCATTCTTGACCTCTGGAACCTCTTGTTCTTCTCTTAGCTGATGAGATAGGTCATCTTCCACCTTTCGTTGCCTTCGTTTTCTCATTTTTACTTTCTTCCTGGCTGGAGATTTCTTCTCGTGATTCTTCTGTTCTGCTTTCTTATCTTCAGTGATCTTCTCATCTTTCTACTTCTATGTAGAAAAGACTTTGATAATAGCTTCTACATCCTGTGCTTGAATCCTCATCCTTGGCGGCTGTCTGACCTGTGATGTACCTAATTTCACAACCTTGGGCGACGTCGTCATAGCAGACTGGAGGCCACCACTCTGGAATCGTCTCACAATGTCTTCTAAAGGTTCCTCCTTGGACAGAACCCACTCGGTGCAATAATCTAGATGGGCAATGGCTGCGAAATTGGGGAAAACTAGCACTCTGTAACTGGGGTATCTCTGCACAAGGAAAACTCTTCAAATTGCTCTATAACTCTCAGAAATTGCAAAAGTAACCCTTTTGTATGAATGATCTCTGTATTTATAACAAAGGTGATAATCTATGACTCAACGGTCCTATAGATTAGACCTGTCGACAGTATTAATTGCATGGACAAGACAACAACCGTCGTTTTGATCCTCATTAATTGCTGAAATCCGATCAAATTTCCCTTGAAACGTGTGTGCAGGCGCTGGTCTCGTCAAAGATTTTACCAAATATGGAAAAATCATTATACTGTTTCCAAATCTAGGGCAACGGATACCTGTCGTATCCGGATTAACTACTTGTCAGAGGGTGAAGTGACTGGCCCTCTGTCCTTTTTCAAAATTGGCTATGTGGCACGAGGAAACATCGCCTTGCTGCGATGCCTCACCGCGTCACTTGCGCAAAACAAAATTAAATGTTTTTTTTTGTATAGACTACTTACCGGTGTGATGCCTCCTTTCAACTACATTGGGCATCTGCACTTTCATACACTGTCTGAGTTAGGCCTGAGAGGTGGAGTGGCTATCACTATAGAGCTTGAGCCTACTACCATTAATCAATGTGGGAAGAAGCTCCCCGTTCAGTTTGCTGAGCTGAACGGCACCTCCCTCTGTAACCTGCTGAATCTGATATGGCCCCAACCAATGCGTATTGAACTTTCCTGGAAACTTAATAAACTTACTGTCATAGAGGAGCACTAGGTCTCCTGTCTAAAAAGTCTTACTCTTAATGTGCCTGTCATGCCAAGCTTTTTCTCGTGCTTTCTGCACTTTCTGATGGAATCCTGCGATGAATCTGTCTTCCTCTAAGGCAATCAGTTGCGCTAATCTTTCATTCATTGTGTCTGTATCAACCATCCCGGTAATTTGAGAAACTCGTAAACTGGGAATAATATATTCCATAGGCATAACAGCCTCTTGTACATACACCAAGCTGAAAGGTGTGTGTCCTGGAAGTTTCTTGCATGTAGTCCTATAAGCCCATAATACAGCGTTAACCCTAAGGTCCCAATCGTTTCTTTGGCTATTACAGATATTAGTAAGAGCAGTTTCTAGAATCTTGTTAAAGGCCTCCATCGTACCATTAGCTTGTGGGTGGTAGGGAGTGCTCTTATGGTGTTGTATCTGGAATTCCTCTGTCAAGGCTTCAATTGTGCGATTCAAAAAATGTGTGTCTTGATCTCTCATCAAAATTACTGGACATCCAAATCTACTGATGATGCTTTCAAAAATGAACTGTGCAGCTGTAGCAGCATCACAATTCCTTACCGCTTTCACCTATGTCCATCTGGTGAGGTATTCTGTTCCTATGATGATGTATCTCGCACCAGTTTGTTTTCCTGGTGGGTTGATAGGACCCACAAAATCTATATCCCATTTGTCAAATGCACGCAGCGTGATCTGTGATTGCAACGACATTTCATCTCTTCGTGAAGGTTTTCCTACCCTCTGGCAGATATCGCAGCATCTGCAAAAATCCTTAGTATCTTTGTGTAAAGTAGGCCACCATAATCCTGCAGCTAATATTTTCTGAGCAGTCGGCTTTCCTGTGAAATGACCTCCCGCGGCACCTGAGTGTGCTTCTCTGATAATGGCCTCTTTCTCATGCGGCATAATGCATCTGCGCAGGACTTCATCTAGACCTAACTTGTATAAGTGCCCTGCGATCAATGTGAAGTATGCTGCTTTAACAACTAGCTATTTTTTTTGATGTTAGTAAACTCAACAGGTGCCCATCCTGTGGTGAGAAAGTGAATGATATCAGTGTAGTACTCATCTGCAATCTGAATAGAAAACAATTGTGCATCGGGCAAGTTGTCCTCTAGGTTACTTGGCTCTTCTCCTGAGTCTATCCGCAACAGATGATCAGGTCCGACATTTAATCTTCCTAGTGTCACAATGATTTCAAAATCATACTCCTGAAATAGGAGTAACCATCTACAGATTCTTCCTCCTAACACTGGCTTATTGACCAAGTACTTTAAAGCGGAATGGTCAGTAAACATCTTGAATGAGGCACCCAACAGGTAGTGCCTAAACTTCTGTAGAGCATACACCATAGCTAATCCTTATCTCTTTGTAGTGGTGTAGTTCTTTTCTGCAGTGGATGGCTTTCTGCTTGAGTATGCTATAGGGTGATCGATACCCCCTTCTCTTGGCTAGGTTAAGATGATCCCTAGTGTGATGCCAGATGCATCCACATGTACATAAAATGGCTTAGTCCAGTATGGAAATACTAAGATGGGTGCTGTAACCATATTTTCTTTGAGAGTGTCTAGACTTTTCTGGCATTCCTCATTCCATAGGAATTTGACGTCTTTCTTTAACAGCTTTTCCATCGATGCTGTGATCTTTGCATAACCCTTGATGAATTTTCTATTGTACCCAGTATGACCAAGTACTGTCCTCAATTGCTTGACTGAGTTGGGCGCTGGGAGATTTACAATGATGGCAATATTTGTAGGATCTACCATCAAGCCTTGTCTGCAAACAATGTGACCCAACAAAATACCAAATGGTGCACAAAATATACATTTTTTCAAGTTCAGAGAAATCTGGTACTACCTACATTTCTCTAACATCAGTCTTAGATATCCTATGTGCTTGTCGATTAATCCAAATACCATCCAATCATCAAAATAAACCTCTAGGAATTTATGGATGTATTCTTTAAATACAACAACTAATACTCTTGAAAAGATAGCTGGTGCATTTTTAAGACCAAAGGGCATTACCATATACTGGAATGATCCCCATTCTGTCGCAAAAGTGGTATTATATCGATCTTCTGGATGGATTCTGATCTGGTGATAGCCTAAAAAGCCATCAGTGAAGGAGTAGACCTCTTGTCCTCCCACATTGTCTAACACTTCATTAGTAAACGGTGTCAGGAATGGGTCATGAAGTGATGCATCATTGAGTTTATGCAGATCGACACAAATTTTGATTTCTACTTTGGTTTTATTTTCTTGGACGACCATGGGACTAACCCATTCACTTTCTTCTACGGGCTCAATGATGCCTGCTGCTACCATCTTATTGGTCTCATCCTTAACTTTTTATTTATACCACGGATTTAATCTGTATGGACGTTGTTTAACTGGCCTAGCATCCTCTTTCAATGGTATCCTCATTACTCCCAGATCTCCTACTATTCTCTGCATTTCTGTGAACTTAGTGGGGAATAAGTCTTGATAGTCATGTAACAGATCTGCAATGTGTGCTACTATTTCATCGTCCCAATAGTCTCCAATAGAGGCAAACTTTGGTTCTGTGTCTGTGGCAATATTGATATTTTTAATCTTGATGGGGTCTATGATAGCTGAAATTTGTAGCTTTGGTCCATCAACATCGTTAGTCATCTATCTTTTCTTTAAATCGATAACAGCCATGTTAGCAATTGCCCAATCGATACCTAGTAGCGCTGGATACGGTCTACTATCACCAATGATTTCTATAACTTCAAAGTCCACGAAGTTGCGAACTCCTTTAATGTCAACTGGCACCTGCAGTAATCGACCCAGTGGTGATACCCGCTGCTGATTGGCTAGTCTCAGATGGATGGGTGATCTAGCTATCTTAGGGCTACCCATCTGTTCCCATGTCTGCTTAGTCAGAACATTAACTTCCGATCCTAAGTCTAGGATTACCTCATCCATTTCAAATTCTCCAACTTGTGTTGTGAGTCGCATCTCTCTTCCTGTTCTTGTATGGCCCATAATATTATGAACAGGACACTGCACACTGCTCATGGAAGAAGACAGCTGGCACTGATCTATGATGCGCTAAAATCCTTCGATAGCTTTCTCATTTCTCACAAGTTTAAACAACTCCACAGGAAGGATTGTACACTTCCTGTCGACTCATCCTCGTCGCATCTTCCCAATGTGGTAGCCTGTGATATCTGTATAGGGCTAACGCCACATGGTGTTTGCTGCGGTACACCCATAGACGGCTGTACCTATGATCCTGATTGCATAGGGTCATTAAAGAAATTCTTGGATTCCTGAAATGTCTCTTTATTCTTCTATAGGTCGAGTGGTGTTGATTTATTAGTAGCTTTGTGCACCCACTCCGGACCTGTGTTCTTTTCAATATCTGGCGATGTCCCACTGGTGGAAGCACCACTGCAAGTCACAATGTTGACTCTTGGTTTTGGTTCCTTCTCCTCAGCAACAATAAGCTAAATGTTCTGGTGTACTTCTGGCTTAGGTTCCTTGATCTTGGCTATCAGGGTAGGACATTCTTCTATAGCGTGATCGTAAGATTTGCAATAGTTACATGTGGTAGTAGGGCTCTGACAGTCCCTAGAATAATGTCCTACCACTCCATAGTTGTAACAAGTGATCGGTCCATGGCCATGGCCAAAGCCTTCACCATAGCCAAATCCTCCTCCACGGCCTCGTCCTCTGAATCCTCCTCCATGGCCACCATGAGCCGGTTCATGCTGTGGTCCTGGTGCTGGACCTGGTGTCTCTAATTGGACTCTATACAAGTCGTGTTTTCTCTCGACCATGAGATCATAATCTCTACAATTATGTTCATCATGTCCTACAGAATTACAGAAGTTACAGTATAAGTTCTTAGGGGTCTGTATATACTTCTGAAGTAAAGCGCATTGCGGAGGTGGATGTCCTGTTGTTCTGCAGAGTTCACACCATGACCCTTGAGTCTGTTCTAAGGGGTTAGGAGCCCCACTTGCTAGATATTCAACAAATACTGGACAATTATCTTTAGTATGGCCCTATCCTTTGCACTTTGTGCACCATAGTTCTTGTGCAATCTCTTTGCCTTTTCTAATCTCATGCATATGTAAGGTGAGATTAGCTAACTGGTTCTACAGGTTTGTCATACCTGTGCTGGTCTCAACTAGAGGTGAAGCCTCTAGTTTCATTTCCATCTCCAATGCGTCATCCTGCATCTGGAGTTTCTGCTGCTTCAGTGGCGGTCTGATATGGGGGAGCAGTGCTGCAATAAACCATTCCTTATGTTGCTCCGGTGCAAACTCAAAGCTAACTTGGTCTATAAGGGCTTTGAATTTCTGATCAAAGTCCCATACTGAATCTGTAGGTAACTGTTTAATGTCTTTGAGCTCTGTAATGCACTGTGACTTAGACTTAGGTTTCTTAAATTCTTTAATCATGGCAGTCCGGACCTATACAAGCGTTCTGGGTAGCGTTGAGGTATACTTCATATACCATGTTAAGGCTCGTTCCCTAAGTGTGGTGACCAACTGTACAAGTTTAATATTATCATCTTGGATCCCTTTAATGGTCCACATGGATTCACATAGAAACCAATGCTGCTCTGGGTCTTCTTCCCCTGTACCCTTAAAGGTAGGTAACTTCATATCATCCCCCATTCTATTTCTATGTGGTGGATGCTGATTTGCTGTGTTACTACCACTCGACGGTGTAGATATAGGTGATGGAGTGGTAGTATGTGATGTGTGTGAACTACTAGATGTAGTTCCTACGAGATTATTCTTAATCCCGGTTGATTTCTATGGGGTGTAAGGGTGGTAAGGGATACCCCCTTCTGTTCTTTTTGTATTACTGTGACTTTGTTCTCTAGTATTGTCTGAACTGTTTTCAAAGACAGAGGATCTGAAATCTAATTTATATTTCTTTCCACTACGTGTACGTCCAAGTTCATCAAAATCACTCTCAAACTCTTGTGACATTACACTTACTGAACTTATTCATTTGAATATTTTATCGAGTACTCCTTTTTCATGTAATAGCATCTTAATGGACAAATTTAAAGAGTTTAGGTACTTACCACGATATCCTTTGAAGAAGTACCGCTCGGATTCGCTGAAGCTTTTTCTTTGTTCGACTGCAAACTCTGTGATGAAGCCTTCTAGCACACTCGCAAGCCAGAAGTCCACTGCCCGTGAAAGGGGATTATCAACGCTCCTTACGGTCTGAGTGAGCTCCGGTGTCTAGACAATGTTCCTTTTCTTCTTGAATATATGCTTATCAGTCAACTTTGATAACCGGTCATACAACTCATTTCCATAGGTCGCAAAAAATATCGTATGCAAGTCTGTGAAGATATGTTTTTGTAACCAGTCCTCTGTACTCAACGTAGGACTCTTGTTTTCTGTCGCAGCAAATTCATTTTCTATAGACCCAACCCACTGGTTGAGTTCTTCTTTAGTAGGATGCCGACAGAACATTAGCTCTTTAGTTTGTTGAAAACTGGCAATAGAACCATTTGTTGGTTACTATGGGAAGACCCGAGTTTACTTATAATGTACCAACAACACCCCTAACTCACTAGCCCTTTCGGAAATAGACCGCAGAGTGGCCTGAAGTCTCACCCAAAGTGATATTAGATGGGTTGGATAAAGACTCAAGTGTCCTTAACCAGGTTCTGTAGCATCCTAGTGTCTCGCGACTCTTCTTAGCCAGCGATATCCTTCTGTGAGTCGCAGTTCTCTCTTACTCATGGACTCTGATAGGGGGAGGACTCCTATCGCATCGCAGTGACTAGGATGATGCATAAACTCTCCCTTCCGTGTTTCTCACTATCTACGATATCTCACACCTCAACTCCTCTGACGGTGTGATAATACCTATTGTCAATGCGATATCTCCTATAGTACGGCCCAATGCGACTCTCAAGGTCCAAAAGCTGTCTCACTGGGAGGAATAACTCAGCTAACATTCAACAGGGTGTTAAAAAATCTTACTTGAACTTTCACAGTTCAACACACTCAACATCGCTATACTTAACTTGCTGGGTAAGTATACTGGAAATCCTTAACAGAGTGTCTATTACTGTGCGAAACAAGAACTGATAAAATCATATGCAGACACTTGATACATTTAGACTCGCCTTTAACCTTCAATAATGTTGTAACTGAATGAGAATATACAGACATTTACTAACTGATATACGGCATTCACGTAACAGATAATAGATAGCAACTACGTAAAGCACAATCACATGAATTAGTCACATAACACACTAATTTTATGTGGTTCACTTCCAGGGTAGAAGCTACGTCCACGGGAACTGGTTTATATATTATAACTTGGGAGAGTAAACACAGTTCTGCTGCAACCTCATATGCAGTTGATATCTTCTAGGTAACTCCACGCACAAATCCAGGAGCCCTTCTCTCTTAGATCTCTTCTCTTCTCTTATATTGCTTCTCTTACAATATACTCTTCCTCTCTCTCTCTCTATTAATCCCTGCAGATTGTTACATACATACTCCTGGAGTTAGCTACTAGTTACAATAAGATAAATACTAAATAACAGAACCAGAGCTCGACTCTTCTATAATACAAAATAACTATGAGCTAACAGATTACTTAACTCTCAGACTGGCTAAGTGTCTGAACAACTTAGCTAGCTAAATGTCTGAATAGCTAACCTTTTACAATACAAAATACATCCCTTTATAGGCAGCCTGAAGGTCTCGCCATTACAACAATGTGGGCCTCTCCCAACAGTAACCCAAAACCCTAACTGTGACAGTCGGCATATCTGTACTTGAGCTGCTGCTTTCCATCACACCACAGATTCCTGCAGTCTTCCACGCTTCCCGGCGCTGACCGTGGGTACTGGCGCCGCTTCCCTTTTTCTGTCCTTCGTCTTCAATTCCTTGGCTCGTTGCTCCTTTTCCATTTATGAGGGTAGCTGAGCCCTCTTGTCTTCGCCACTGCCTTAAATACAGTGGTTGAGCTCTCTCCTCTCGGCCGCTGCCTTAAGTGCAGTGCTTGAGCTCTCTCTTCTCGGCCGCTCAGGTACTGTTACCTTTGAATTTCTTGTCCCGATATAGTAGCTTTTCCTGTAGCTGCAGGACCTTGCTCCAACAACCAGGATTCTGCTTCCTCCCCCTTTTCAGTTTCTCCATTAAATTTTGGCGGCTTGATCTTCTTAAACTCCCCAGAAATTTATTCATAAGGTTTATATTTTATTTTCCTATTATGGTGGTTATCTTCACGACTATCACTAGTATAATGAGAGTTACGTTGATCACCATATACTTCGGAAGATGAGCTACTTTCATTTTTAATCTGTTTAGTCTTTTTATACTTATGTTGATAACTTATATTTTCTGAATCAGCTCTTTTACCCTTTCTTTTTGTATGAAATCTTTCTATTAAGATTTGATTCAGCTCTTCCTAAGCTCTCAAAATCCTCTCATTTTCTTTCTTAATAGATTCTATTTCAGATTTTAATTATTTTACTGTTTGTAAAAGTTCTGAAGAATTAGTAGTTATGTCTTCTTGTATAGGTTCCCTTTGTAAATTATCTTGTTCAGTATAAGGAGATTCCTCTTCCGCATATTCCTCCAATCTTTCCATACCGGTCGTTAAACTCAGAAACAAATTTCTCTGTTGATATCATTCAAAGAAAACAACATCAGCAAAATGATTTAAATTTACTGTTCCATATAAGCAAGTTTAGCTTCATCAAGGCCTAGTGTTTGAACCTGGCTCTGATACCACATGTAATAACCCAAAATTTCATAATTTTTTTTTTTTAAAGTGACATAAAATGTCTTATATTGCAGTTTACTAACTGCTAGCGTTTAGCGGAAAATGAAACAATTTAACAAATTTTTAAGGATTAGTTTCAAATACAGAAACACTAATACAACTTTAATTTTTATAAGTCATAGAAGAGGAATTGCATTTAACTACTGCTAGTTGTATTGATATTTTAATTTTGTCAAGTAGGTGAGAAACCATGTTTGAATTCGAGGCTTACTTAACATTTTGATAACTCAAATGGACTGCTGGTTCCTACAGGTTCAGCAGGTAAGCATATGATCAAGTAGGAGTTTATTTTGAATTATGTTGAGAAGTATTTCTTTAGGATGATAAGATGCCAGTATATAAATTGATTAATACGATGCAAGACTCCGATGAGGTAAAGTGAATTCCTTCCTTGTTTTGGATCTATGACAGTATTTATATTTAAGCCATTATGAATTTGAACCTTAACATAATTAATGCTATTTACAAGAATGAATTCTTCCAAGGTTTCTTTCTGTCGTAAATATTATAGTACCTAGTCAATTATAGATTCTTACAGTGAGAATAATCTCATGATCTTGTCAGAAAATTACTTTTATTGTGTCATGATCTTACTGCTATTGTCATGTTTAAAACTCAAGTGCACTACTCTTTATGTATGATCATAATCCTATGTTTTTCAAAGGTAAAGTTTACAATGAAGGATTAGTTACTCAGGAGAAACTCTTTCCAAAGGTTAATATTTAGTCTTCTGGAAGAATCCTTCCTTTATCAGAATCAAGTCTTTCGGTTGAGAAGTTTATAGCTCTTCAGTTTATGAAATAAATCATAATGTTATTATATTAATACTCTAACTATCCTTTACTAGTCATGTAACAATACCAATTTATTTGATTTGTTGCAATGATGATTATCATCTTACAGCACTAGTAGACAAGATGTATTCTTGATCTCTAGATTATAATCATGATACAAGTGTTATCATAATATTACAATACTATATTGATTTATAATGTTACAACAAACAATACCACTTGTATCTTAAGGTAGTTTTACTACCTCGTAACTACTATGTTGTAGTCGACACTATTGGCATTATATATTATAAATCTTTGTTCCTTATATAAAAACAATACTAGTTCCAAAACATTATTTTAACCATAGCATCATTGACATTATGCAATCATAAGAACTAGTTAAAAGATCGATGGCATAGATTTCATTATTGGCTATGATATAAGTCTTTATAATATAGTCGATTGCATTGTGTTCATTATTGGCAATGATATAGTTCATCATCAGATGTGCAACGTTGACATTAGGAATCGACCCACGCTTGGTTAAATTTTTGGAAGGGCACGTGGTCCATCCTCCTCCATGCATTGGTTGATTTATAATGAAAATTGAAACCCTACTCCTTGGCATTTTTGTTTCTAGGGTTGTCTTCCTACAGGCTGTGCTATGAGACTCCTTGCGGCCATGAGAGGCCTGCTCTTTCTTAAACCTTGGCACTGAATCCTGCATTGCTGTGCATAGTGTTTTAAGGGTTCATGATTTGTGTTTTCAATTTCTTTTGTGAGTTGAGAGAACACAATGTGCGTGGTTTTAACTTCTTCACTTGGATTGAAGCTTGTAAAAGGATTTTACCCTTGTGTCTATTCATTCTTTTCCTTGGTATCATGGATCTTGAGAGTTGTATCCTTGCTACCTCTATCACAGGGTTGGCATGAGGGTTTGATTGCTTCTTGGTTTAGTTCACTTGAGCTAGTGACTGTTCCTTCTCAGATCTAATTACCTCTTACTCACAGGTAAACACTTTTACTCTGCTCTCATTCCTTTTGTCAATTTATTTACTAGTTAGGGTTTTAATAAATTATGAACATAGTTCTGAATATTGTTTGGTATTTAAACTTGCAGGCTACCACCAACAGCTCCAGACTTGAAAGGAAATTCCACTCATGCATCGGTTAACTTCGTGGGCTTTCAAATGGGTAAGCCCCGGTCTCGTCGTGGGTTCTCCCTGCTTGCGAAATGGGTTGTTGGTTGAAGGTTCCTATGGTCAAAAAGATGGCTTCAGATTCTCTGTTGGATAAGATGTTTAGTTAGTTTGTTTATTATCCAGTTTTAATTTAAAACCCTTGCGATACTTTGCTGGGTAGTACAAGCTTTTGCAGCTGTGATGTATATGTGGTTTTGGTGAAACAGTTTCAGTCTTACGGCTTAACGATGTAATGCTGCTTGTTTAAGATTATAAGGAAAAACTCCTTTAAGTTGAGAGTTTTTAAAATACTTCTGTCTTGTTCGCTTCAGTTTATCTTTTACATTTGAACTTGAAGAAAGAAGACTTTGGACTGGGTTTACTCACCCTGTCAGTAATGTATTTAACTTATTGTTAATATAAAAGATTTATGTGTATTGGATTATTTAGCAAGATGGGGTTTTGTTGAGGCCTGGAAAATTGCAGGCACCAACAGCAAGGGATTATCCCCAGTCAATGTTCCCAACTAGCCCATGACTGTTTGGTATGGGGAATCCATCCAGTGTACGGTCCAGCTACCGTAGGTTAGGTAACACAAATAAAAGGTTTTACCGGTTGTGGATCGGTCCACCGTGGATATTTTTGTATTTTTTAGCTTTAATTGTGATATGCAAGTGCCTATCTAAAAATGCAGATTGATCAAGAGTACAAGGAGCAGTCACAATGTGATGCGTAGGTTCTTACCTCTCATCTTAAGCTCTCTCGCATCTAAATCACACACAGCTAGAAATAAAACTAACTAACTAACTAAGCTGTCCCTAGGGAGCGAGATTATCATTTAATGAGTAATGTATTACTGTTCATGTATTAAGAGAAATCACAGGTAGTTGTTCTTATTTCAAAACACATAAACATGAATAGATAGATGAACAACAACATAGCTCATTGTTTGTGAAAACATTCATTACTCATAGTGGAAATTATCATAAAATAAACCAGAGAACATTCATACAAGAACATAGGTTCAACAAGTTAGAACGATCTCACAGTTAATGAATAAAATATGAAAACGAAATAGTTCCCCTTCAACAACATCCATTGCACATCATTTGAACATTCCACCAAAGATTTCTCCAACAGGAAAAATTGTAATTATCTATTGCAAAACGAAATAGTTCCTCTTACAATGTGTTCTCACAAGTCTAACTGGGAAAAGTTCTTTCTCTATCTAACTCCCCTATACTTATACAAAAGGAAAAAAATTTGGGCTGCCCCAAATGACTCCTACATGCACCTTAGGTCTGGAAATGGCTGGGTGCATAGTATACAATCAATTAACATGGAGCTTATGTAGAACTTAGAATTTTTCTGAGACACACCTCCCAGGGCTGAAGCAATGCAAGCTGAGAGGCTTTTAGACATAATGTTCATCTAGTTGAATATAGTCCCCTGGATGGCTACGCAGAAGATAATGGGAACCAAACCCAACTTGAAACTCTTACCATGGGCTCTCCCAAAAATTTTGTTCAGCATTAATGCTATAAACCTATAAGGGGTTCTTAGAGTAGCTGTGTCATATTCCCCTGATGGTCTGGTTCAAAAATTCTTACCAGGTATCATCAGTCTTTTTACTGTTTCATCTAGGTCTAAGTTATTTTCTTTCAACCAAGCTTTAGTTAGGTAAATCTGGGCTGGAGGTAAGTGATAAGCTAATGAGACATAACTAGGGTTGTAAGCAGCATAGCCTTGCTTGGCAGTATTGGCCAGAATCATAGTAGTCATGTCTGCCCTAGGAAGAATCCAACCAATCACTTCAGAGCATGGGAAAATCTTAGGTCTTGTAGCTATCTTCATCAAGGTAAAATTTTCAATATTGGCACATATTGTTAATTCTTCAAACCCAGTATCAGACACTTCTTGGTTTGAAATCAGTCTATAAATATCGCCCCACTTGTGGTCAGGTTCTGCCCTAGTGGTGGCTCTAGTATCTTCATAAATGTACTCAACCTTTGTAATAATTTCCACCTCAGGTTCCCCTTCAACAACAGGAGCCTTCTTTTTCTGCCTCTTTGACATCTTGTCTTTAACAAAGTTGCCCTGTCATAAACCAAAATGCATTTAGGCTATTTGGGCTTCTAACCAGTATTCAAAGAATGAAGAAAACTGTATAAACATTTACCTCTTCCATACTTGCAACATTTAAACCTATGTAAATGCCAAAATCGGGATTAACTAGCAAGTACTTCTATAAAATGATAAGTCTGATCAAAACTAAACCCCTTGACATCTTCAACAAAAATAATCCTAAAGCAAAATGCATCAACTTTAAGTAGAACATGTTCTAACTTCTTGCTCAAACATAAATCCCATCAATGAGGCTTGTCTTTGAAAAATGAGACCCTAACCAGACACACGAGCAACCAAAATAATTGAAACACAAACCCTCAAGCACTTCAAACAAATCCAGGGTAAATGCCTATAGTAGAAAAACTGAAACCTCCCCTCCCCATACGGCCAAATGCACACCCAGAAAAACCAGTGCATATAGCGTAACACTTTTCTGCACCAATCCCCTAAACAAATGGACAAGGTTCGAAAACCCATAATGGCTTTGCAAAAACTACTCAGAAAAAACAAACCCCCCCCTTCCCCGTCTGTGAACTGTCAAAGTGGACCACACTATGCTAATAGGAAACAAAATCAGAGATATACGCCCATCTATTACGGTAGGAAAACCTAACCAAAAGACGAGACCCTAGTTCCAAAAACTCAAAAGAAAGGGTAAAATCATGGTTGGCCTACCTGGCAACAAGCTGCAGTTGACAAGGAGAATATCTGAAAGCTCCACGGAGACACCACCCAGGAACGAGATCCTGACAACTAGGCACGGATGTACAGTTCGAATCGAAAAGGATAGTTCATGCATGAATTCATAGGGATAAAATAAAATAATGCCCCATCCCACATAGGTATATACCTTGGTGAAAACAATCATTGGGAAAACATGCATATCGGGCAGCGGGATAAATTAGGTATCGTCAATCAACCTGCTAATGAGCCGCAATGGCAGGCGACGGACATAACAAGAGTTCTGTGATGCAATAAAACAATAAACATTAATCTTGTAGCATCGGACCCTGAACTTACTAAAGCATTGGACAACTAGTACGCTGAAGAGCCGTAATGGTGGAAGTTACAAAGACAAGAGGTTCTGTAGACCACTCAAAATCAGAGAAAAAGAACCAAACATTAAGCAAACCATCGACGAAAAATAGAACATAAAACATCGACGAAAGGAAAAGCTAAAAGGCGGATGGCTAGTCCGTTCCAGAGCCGCAATGGCGAAACACAAACAGACTAAGGATTTTGCGAAAATGAAAAAGACGGCGATCAGACACACAAAAACTAGTGCCTCAATTCAAATTTCCAACACGATGCCGACAACGACAAGAACAAAAATACAAAATAAAACCGTAGGATCGACAAAGCTAAAATATTTTATCATGGTACTTGCAATTTTCCATCCAAAACGATGGCAATACAAGGTACTAGTGCTCCGACGGTGATGAAACAAAAACGTCGAAATAATAATAAAACAAAATTGCATCGGCGGAAGACAAGGTTTTGGATTAGGTCATTTTCTATTGAGCCTCCGCAATGGCGGCTGTGTAGGTGACTATGGCCCCGATTCACAATTCAAACAAATTCCGACATCGAAATAATAAATCACTCGTAAGTCAAAACTTAAATTCAAATGGAAGCATCCGCATAAACAGATATTCATTCAACAATCAACCTCAAAAAATCAAACTCGCAGTAAAGTTAAGCAATCCCAACAAACTAAACAAGACAAAATTTAAAAGGAGGGCCCCAAATTTTTAGAAATTTGGGAAACAAGTGCAGCTGCAACAATTGGCAACTACCTGGTGAACCCAAATCTCTGAATCAACTCTTTCTTGAGTAACAGACCATTTAGAAATAAAACAAACATGTTGAATTCTTCTAGATGTCTATATTTCCCCAATGGCAAATATATGTACTTTTAAACATTAATGATAGTCCAATTTTAGAAAAATGGAACCCAAAATCTCAAAGTCAAGACAACTCTTTTGAGACCAAGTAGATGAGTTTCATTTTACCTCTGTCTTTGGGTAGCTTCCAACTTGGACACCACAAGATTTTAACATATGGTAAACAGAGATATTCATTTGTTCCTCATTCCCATGCCATTTTGCACTTTTGTGTGCTTGTGAACTTTTTGTCCTTTTAAGTCCTCCTCGTGCCTTTCTTTATGAATTTTTTATTCATGCTCCTCTATCCATAGTGTCCTTTTGTGTGATAGTTGTATTTAATTTTCAGCTCACGGATGGAGAAGAACTTTTGGAAATTTTGTACTTATATGATTCGGTACTTTGCTTTGATAGGTATTGCCTCTTTTCTAGGAGTTTTGACTCTTATTATCCTTTAGGCTTTCAATTCTTGGTATGGGATCATTTATATATAATATACTGTTTACCTTGTTTCCTTTTTGTGGGTCTTTTGCTGTCACCCCCTAGGACATTTTAGATGTGAAATGGATGGAGCCTCGAAATAGTATTCCAGACCTTTTGATCCTGAGTTATTTTTCAGGGGTCAAGCAGGACTTCAATCTGTTCATAGCCATTTAGGAAAACTACTTACTAGAGGAAATTCTATTAGATCAAACAATAGTATACAGTCTTATACCCAAAGATCTCAATTAATCCAGAATTCTAATGCTTTCCATGCAACCAAAAGTTTGCCTCTTTTATTGAAATCGAAAAATAAAATTTAACTAAAAAAAGCAGCAATCAACCAAATCAATTTATTTATGTACAAAGACATCAAGAAATAAAAACCAAGACAATAAATTTTTTTTTGAGAACTAATCCACTAACTGGCCAGTTCTCTTCCCACCCCTATAGATCTAACAACTTGTAATTTAAGGGGCTAGGCTTGACTGCAAAATGAGAAATACCTAACCATTATCTAATTCTACTATTCTTGAAACAAAAACTGCATCTACTAATTTACAATCAATCTTATCAGCCCGTGGACCTTAAAGGATATTGGGCTGGGTGTTTGAAAGGTTGTTTGCTTCTTCTGATGCAAAGTGTCCCAGTTCAAGTTCAATTAGATAATTTCCTAATACAAAATTTGCTGATTCATTTTTTCCTTCCAATTTCGTGACAGTGTGTTTCATGTAGGGATCTCTTAATATTTTGATCTGATTTGGGCTTCCTTTATGAGGCAACGACAAATGTGACCAATCTGAAGAAAAATACCCCTTTAGTCTCGCTGACCAATCTTGATTCAAAATAAGTCCATAACCATCAGGTATGTCTGCTACCACAATGTCAATGTACTGACATATATTTTCATTTGCAGATAATCGAATCAAGACATCCTCCATCTCTCCGACTACTTTCACATTAGTCTTGTCTAATTGAGTAACCTCCCAGGTAGTAGGTTTAGGCTTCCCATTACTCTTTCTGCAGACTACAAGTGGAATAACATTAACTGACGATCCAGAATCTACCAAACAGTTGTGCACCTTATGATTCAAAATTTCCAAAGTCAAAAGGAATGGTGGGGTTTTAAACCTAGTCTTTCCTCCCACACTTGCTTCAACAAATTCTTCTATAGGTTGGTTTTCTGTGGGTATCTCTTCCTCTGGTTCTTCAGGTGTTTTGAGATTTTCCTTGACATTACCCACTTTGTCTTCAATAGGCTTAGCAGGCATGTTGACCTGTTTAAGATCTTGACTGGTAATTTTAGGTATCTCATCATCTATGTTATTCTTCGGTTGTTTCTTTACATTCTCTTGCAATTTCTTGATCTTTGAGAGTATTGAATTGTCTTTATTCACCAAATCCAGTATTCTTGCTGTCATATTTGTTTCTGATATCTTCTCATGTTTCAGAGTACTTTCTTCTATATCAAAAAGTGAGACACAGTCCCATAAAACCATGGCATCATTTTCTTGTTTTTTTGTGGCTTTACCACCCTTTTCTTCTTCATCATTATCCTCTGTTAATTTGGAATCCAGTAGTTGATTCATCACTAATTTCATTGAGTTTATCCATTGAGGACAACTTTTTTTAGAATGGGGCTGCTGTTGGAAAGTGCAAAAATTATCCATACCTACCTCTGTTAAGTTCATTGATGCAAGACTATGTGGAGGAGGTTTAGATTGATTATTATCCTCTCTTCTCTTGTAGCAAGGCTTATAAGCTTTCTGAGCCTCTTTTTCCTTTTCCAAATCTATTATTCTGTTGGAAAGTTTCTGCATCATCTTTAACATTCCTTCAAAATCATGTGATTGCTCCTCTTTAGGCTTAGACAATAATAAGGTTTTCCTACCAAAATTTTTCTCTCCTGAATGCTCAGGATAATATTCTATGCTTTCTTCTTTATCCTCTACCCTTTCAACTTCTTCATAAGTCTCTGATAACATAGGTTTAACTTCAGCTTTTTCAAACATAGCCAAGTCAAGCCCCAAAGCTGAGGTATAATACTCAATCAGAACCTTATCAGAGGGCTTATCAGTTGCAAAGAAATTCTTAAGATAAGCAGAAAACCTTTGAGTAAAATTATGCACCTTTAATTTTCTTATTTTCTTCAAAGAGCCTAAACCTTCCATTAGTGCTGCATGGGTCTTTTGGGCTGCATATTTGCTTCTGAATATCCTTTCAAAAGTATCACAATATGGGATTGAGTTTGCAGGCAGACCAAAATACCATGAGGCTGCTGCTCCTTTCAAGGTATGTGGAAAATGTTTGCAGACTACATCTTCATGTTCTCCAGCCCTTAATCCTTCTATGGCAAAGTAGAAACTTTGCAAATGGTCATCTACTAAAATTTTCTCACTTGGATCAAACTTGGGCAGCATCTTCTCAAAAGCTTGAGGTAGGTCATGCAAAGGAGGTGCTAGGTTTAGAGGTGATCTGGATTTCCAAGCAGGTGGTGGAATTGGTGGGTTAGGTGGCTGATTTGCATTTACACCTGCCGTGAGTCTAGGTGGAGAGTGAGGTGGTGAAGGGACAGGAGTATGTACAGGTGAATCTACTTGATCCAAAGGCTAAACAACTTCCTGTAAAACTGTTTCTACAAGTTCTTCCCAATCTCCAACCAACACAAATTCTTCCAATACAGGACGTTCTTTCTTCTTGTATTCTCTTCTAGGTAAGTCAGGGACAATAGGTAATCCTCCAATCTTCTTCACATAATCCCTAGTGTGTCTTCTCAGATCATTAACAACTTCATTGTCCACAGAATACGAATGTTCTCTATTCTCTTCAGGAATCGGATTAGGAAATGAACTGCTTTCAAAACTATCATTGGTGGAGTAATTTCGAGGAAATGGGTTTCCTTGGCCAGCCATGCACTGGTGGCCCTCCTTCTAGTGCCAAAAACTATTGAGGCTTGGAAAATCATAGGAAACAACAGCAAGGGATTCTCCCCATTCAACATTCCCAACTAGATCACGACTATTTGGTATGGGGAATCCATTCGGTTTACGGTCCGGCTACCGTAGGTCAGGTAACAAAAATAAAAGGTTTTACTGGTTGTGGCCTGGTACACTGTGTATATTTTTGTATTTTTTAGCTTTAAGTGTGATATGCAAGTGCCTATCTAAAAATGCAGATTGATCAAGAGTATGAGGAGCAATCACAATGTGATGCATAGGTTCTTACCTCTCATCTTAAGCTCTCTCGCATCTAAATCACACACAGCCAGAAATAAAACTAGCTAACTAACTAAGTTGTCCCTAGGGAGCGAGATTATCATTTAATGAGTAATGTATTATTGTTCATGTATTAAGAGAAATCACATGTAGTTGTTCTTATTTCAAAACACATAAACATGAATAGATAGATGAACAACAAGATAGCTCATTGTTTGTGAAAACATTCATTACTCATAGTGGAAATTATCATAAAATAAACCAGAGAACATTCATACAAAACCATAGGTTCAACAAGTTAGAATGATCTCACAGTTAATGAATAAAAGCTGAAAACGAAATAGTTCCCCTTCAAAAACATCCATTGCACAGCATTTGAACATTCCACCAAAGATTTCTCCAATAGGCAAAATTGTAATTATCTATTGCAAAATGAAATAGTTCCTTTTACAATGTGTTCTCACAAGTCTAACTGGGAAAAAGTCCTTTCTCTATCTAACTCCCCTATACTTATACAAGAGGAAAAAATTTTGGGCTGCCCCAAATGACTCCTGGGCTTCCCCAACGTTTCATTTCCCAAAATTGTCTTATATTGAGTGCTCATACAATTTACAACATATTAAATTTTAAACAAACTAATAAAGCAATTTTAGTAGAGGGACCTGCTTGATTATTTAAGAACTTTTTCCACGCTTGGGCTTCTGATGCTATGCTCTCAAATTCGGAAGGCTTGAGAAAACGAATGTTGATTTCAAACTTTGCAGCTTGATTTTTAATCACTTCAATTCTTGCTGAGCTTAGGCGTAATTGATCCTCAAGTAATTGTACACTGACTGCTAAATGAGCCACTTCAGCTTTCAAGATCTGTTCATCCAGGACCTTGACTTGCTGAATCCTCTGCTCATCCTCCTGATATCTGCTCTGTAACATTCCTATGAACAACTCATGTTCTAGAAATGCATCTAATCTTTGTTCAGCAGCCACCTGGAAATGGTTGTAAGTGATCAGCACCCTTCTGCAATACGCAGTGCAATCTCCTCTTGTCTTCTTTACAACCTTCTTGAACTCTTCCGCTGTGTTTATTGCAAACTCCAACAAGTCATAATCCTGCTTTAGGCTTTGTTGATCTTTGGCTGGAAAGTCTGTAGGAATCTCTTCATTGGCCTCCATCCTTCCTATTCGTCCAGTCAGGACTTCCAAAATGTCTTGAGACCTATCTACAAAATACAAGGTAGTCTCTACGATTTCCTCTAATCTATTATCTACCTGCAAGACTTTGCATCTTTTTTCTTCTATGTACACCTGCAGCTGGTGCATTCTACTTCTTTGTGTTAGGACATGCTCTTTAAAAGGATGAATACTATTTTGTTGTTCCTTGGCCTCTTTCAATGATGCTGCTAGTGAAGCAATTTGTCCTTTAAACTCTGTTGCTTGCACCCGAAATTGTTTTTCTGTCTCCTCCATGGTAGCTCTTTGTGTTTCCAGCTCCCCAACTTTGCTTTGCAGTTGGTCTCTTTCTGCATTAAGGTTTTCATATGATGTTTTTAGTCCATCCCTTTTTGTCTTTAGCCCCTAATATTCCTGCTGCAATTTTGCTAGGTTATCTTGAGCATCACTTCCTGTCTTTTCAATGGCAACTTCCAAAGACATCTTGTTTGCTTGGAGGGACTGAAGCTTTTATTTTAAAGACTTCATTTCATTTCACATGTCTTCAAACTTTCTCTTTAATTTTTTTCCTTCATCCCTTTCCCTTCTCAAAGTGTCCTTTAATTGGGCAACATTTCGCCTTGATTGCTCAATGTCACGTCCCCATGCCTCCGACCGGCAAAGAGGGCGTGACTACGAGCTCTATCCGACCGGGCTAACCGCCCATGAACATGTACAGGCTTAAGAATTTCCCAAAACACAGGATGATGAAAGATGATTTAAACTAAAATATGCACACAGGATTATTCATCATGCACAGATGCAATTTAATCCTCATTCACAGCGGAAACAACAGCATTCAAACAAGCATTCATTCAACATGTAAACATCAGTCATTAATTAAGACATTACAGAACATGGGATTAATACAACCCAATTCGTAAACACAACGGAATAACCATATTAACATACAAGTAGAAGGGGAGGCTTCAGCCTATTTCATTCAGGCAGAATAGTGAAACAATCACATAATAATCAATTCCATTCTCATGCTATGCACCAGCATCATACCAACTAATTTAAGATAATCAATTCATCCAAGTAACATGAGTAATTTAACGCACAGGGAAGACCACAGATGAACATCATTCAAACCACAGAGAATACTTATCTTTGATATGAAACTGTCCAACAACTGGCTATGTGAGAGCAACGTTCCACCCAACCATAGATCTCTGTCCAGCCTCTATTCTTTTAGCTGAGAGATCACCCCCGAGCTGGGCTGTGTATCCACTAAGGAGGAACTAGATGGGCTCACTTACATCCATGGGTTCATTCAAATGGTCATGCACATCCAACACAAGGAAGGTCCCCTTCTCTGCTACACAGTCCCTCAGGCAACTCTTCCCTCCAGTTCTCTTCAGGATGGGCATAGAAAGGTCCAGCTGCTAGCTTCCTGAGATTCCAGCCTTCACTGGGTTTATCAAGCAAACCCAACCTCTGTTCCAACATCCACACTTGGATTTCTCACCATTCTGTCAACGAATAACTCAAATCCGTCACCGATTTTCTGGGCTGCAAAAACTGGGTTTTTCCATGGATTTCGGGGTAGCTAATGCTCCCAAATTTGCCCTAAGGTTCATACCTATGGATCCCCCATTGGATTTCACTGTCCAATACCAAATCTGGGCATTTTTGGCTCTTCAAAACGTGGGTTTTTGCACAGTTGCGATTTCTGGTTTTTCACCCTGCTGGGAACTCGTTTTTGGATGGAAAATGATGCTGGGTCCTTCCACAATGGAATGGGGATGAGGAAGAAGCAATCCCTAAGAGGTAGAGTGACTTATGGTACAAGAAAACAGAGCCCATACTTTGCCATACGAATTTCTGGGCTGCCCATGCTCCATTAAAGCCATGGATTGTTTTCTTCAACCACTTCCTTACAACAGAGTTAAATGTCAACAAGGAAAGTCAAAGGGGGTTATCACAATGACATATGGCAGCCTATGGTTCAATCCCACTACCCCTTCACCACTCCCTAGTGGATACACACGGCCCCTTCTCATTCGTTGCCTCCATAGTCAGTTTTGGTATTTTATTGCTTGATGTTTATTTACATCATTTTTACAATGTTCCATGGCTAAATAGCACATGGGTAACATCAGGTCCAATGCTTTGCCATTTTAAATAAAATACGAGCATACACTAGCGGGGCCTTGGCCTTGAGCTCCACGCTAGGTATACATACATCATACAAACAGGGTCAAACCCGGGGACATTACACTCAATGTCTATCATTATTCGATCTACATTATCTTCTGTGGCGTAGATAATTGTTGCTCCGGCTTGGATTGTCAGTCTTGGGTCCTTGTCTGTCCCATGTACTAAGGTTTTATCAGTGACCATCATCCCTCATTGTCCACCTATTTCAACCTTCTTCTCAGTCCTTTTCACAATCGTCTTCTTTTCTCTCTCATAAAAGATGGTACTAAAATCTGGGACTTCTTCCCCTTTCTTCTGTTCAAAAGGTATCAGCCTTAATTTATAAACATCAACCTGCCCTAAATTACTGCCAGCAGTTGCAGCAGGTTCTTAAGAGTCAGGGAAATTCTGATCTTTCACTTCTTGAGTGTCTACAGGGTCAGAAGTTTGTTGATCTGTTGTGGACCCTGTCAGCTTCAGACTTTCAGCCTCCTTCTTCTTTAGCTGTTCATCCTCTTTCTTTTTTCTTTCTTCTTCTTCCTTCTTTGTAGCTTCCTCTGCATTCTTTGTTGCTTCTTGTTCAACTTTCTTCCTTTCTTCTTCTTCACTCTTAAGCCAACTCTTGGCCTCTTGTGCTAGTCTCCTAGCATCTTCTTCTCTTTTCCTGGCCTCCTCTTCATCAGCTTTCTTATGTTCAGCTTGGCCCTGACCACCTCTAGTGGTGATGTTCTTTTCAATGCAGTCATATTTTCTGCATTTCTAAAAATTTCTTCATCCTTATCCCAATGGTTTGTATATTCAAAATGCACATTGGCCTCCTTGCAATGTTCCGCAACTTTGTTCTGAGAATCATTTCTATGGAAGTTCATCTCTCCAAAGTGAAAACGCTTCCATTTTTGTACAAAATTTGTAGTTAATTTAACCTTTACAAATTTATAGCTGCCCAACCTGAAAGGTATGGGAAGATAGGATGCCTTCTTGTGTTCAAAAAGGAAACTCCCTATACCATCTAAGTAAACCTGCTTGACTGCTTCTTTGTGCACCACATAATCCGTGGCATATTTGGGAAGCAAAGAAGGTGCCCTAGAGCAACCATACATCCTAATATACACCCCTTTATCAATCAAGCAGTCATTTGCATACTCCTTAATGAATTTCAATGCCTCCTCAAACATACAATTGCATTCTTTCAAGAAAATCAACGTATACAAGGGCATAATAAAATGTTCACAAATTTATTTATAATGACTGTAATATTTGTGTGCCCATAACAGCTTGTAAGCTGTGTACACAGGGTTCTGTCCCTATCCTACATGCACCTTAGGTATATAAATGGCTGGGTGCATAGTATACAATCAATTAATATGGAGCTCATGTAGAAATCAGACTTTTTCTGAGACACACCTCCCATGGCTGAAGCAATGCAAGCTAAGAGACTGTTAGACACAATGTTCGCCTAGTTGAATATAGTCCCCTGGGTGGCTACACAGAAGATAATGGGAACCCAACCCAACTTGAAACTCTTACCATGGGATCTCCCAAAAATTTTGTTCATCATTAATGCTATAAACCTATAAGGGGTTCTTAGAGTAGCTGTGTCATATTCTCCTGATGGCTTGGTTCGAAAATTCTTACCAGGTATCATCATTCTTTTTACTGTTTCAGCCAGTTCTTTTTACGGAGACATAACCAGGGCTGTAAGTAGCATAGCCCTGCTTGGCAGTATTGGCCAGAATCATAGTAGTCACATCTGCCATAGGTAGAATCCAACCAATCACTTCGGAGCATGGGAAAAGCTCAGGTCTGGTAGCTATATTCATCAAGGAAGACTTTTCAATATTGGCATATATTGTAAATTCTTCAAACCCAGTATCAGGCACTTCTTGGTTTGAAATCAGTCTATAAATCTCGCCCCACTTGTAGTCAGGTTCTGCCCCGGTGGTGGCTCTAGTATCTTCATAAATGTACTCAACCTTTGTAATAATTTCCACCTCATGTTCCCCTTCAACAACAGGAGCCTTCTTTTTCTACCTCTTTGACATCTCGTCTTTAACAAAGTTGCCCTGTCATAAACCAAAATGCATTTAGGCTATTTGGGCTTCTAACCAGTATTCAAAGAACGAAGAAAACTGTATAAACATTTACCTCTTCCATCATTGCAACAGTTAAACCTATGCAAATGAAAAAATCAAGATTAACTAGCAAGTACTTATGCAAAATGATAAGTCTAATAAAAACTAAACCCCTCGGTGTCTTCAACGAAAATAATCCTAAAGCAAAATGCGTCAACTTTCAGTAGAACGTGTTCTAACTTCTCGCTCAAACATAAATCCCATCAATGAGGCTCATCTTTGAAAAATGTGACCCTAACCAGATAGGCAAGCAACCAAAATAATTGAAACACAAACCCTCCAGCACTTCAAAAAAAACCAGGGTAAATGCCTACAGCAGAAAAATGGAAACCTCTCCTCCCCCGATGGCCAAATGCACACCCAGAAAAACCGGTGCAGATAGCATAATGCTTGTCTGCACCAATCCCCTAAACAAATAGACAGGGTTCAAAAACCCATAACGGCTTTGCAAAAACCATTCAGAAAAAACGAACCCCCCCCATCTGCGAACTGTCAAAGTAGACCACACTATGCTAATAGGAAATAAACTCAGAGATATACGCCCATATATTAGGGCGGGAAAAACTAACCCAAAGATGAGACCCTAGTTCCAAAAACTCAAAAGAAAGGGTAAAATCATGGTTGGCCTACCTGGCAACAAGCTGCAGTCGACAAGGAGAATATTCGAAATCTCCACGGAGACGCCACCCACGAACGAGATTCCAACAGCTAGGCACAGACGCATAGTTCAAATCGACAAGGACAGTGGAGGCATGAATTCATAGGGATAAAATAAAATAATCCCCCATCCCACATATATATATATACCTCGGTGAAAAAAATCAGTGGGAAAACATGCATATCGGGCAGTGGGACAACTAAGGCATCGACGATCAACTTGCTAATGAGCCACAATGGCAGGCGATGGATAGACCAAGAGTTCCATGACACAATAAAACAATAAACATTAATCTTGTAGCATCGGACCCTGAACTTATTAAAGCATCAGACAACTAGTACGTTGAAGAGCCGTAACGACGAAAGTTACAAAGACAAGAGGTTCCACATACTAGTCAAAATCGGAGAAAAAGAACCAAACATTAAGTGAACCATCAGCAAAAAATAGAACATAGAACATTAGTGAAAGGAAAAGCTAAAATGCGGATGGCTATTCCATTCCAGAGCCGTAACGACGGAACACAAACAGACTAAGGTTTTTGCGAAAACAAAAAAGACGGTGATCGGACACACAAAAACTAGTGCCTCAATTCAAATGTCCAACACGGTGTGGACAGCGACAAGAACAAAAATACAAAAGCAAACCGTGGGATTGGCAAAGGTAAAATCTTTTATTGTGGTACTTGCAATTTACCATCTGTAACGGTGGCAATACAAGGTACTAGTGCTCTGATGGTGATGAAACAAAAACGCCGAAATAAGAATAAAACAAAAGCGCATCGGCGAAAGACAAGGTTTTGTATCGGGTCAATTGTTATTGAGCCTCCGTAACGGCAGCTACATAGGTGACTACGGCCCCAATTCACAATTCAAACAAATTTCGACATCAAAATAATAAATCACCCGTAAGTCAAAACTTAAAGTCAAATGGCAGCATCAGCATAAACAGATATTCATTCAACAATCAACCTCAAAAAATCAAACTTGCAGTAAAGTTAAGCAATCCCAACAAACTAAACAAGACAAAATTTAAAAGGAAGGTCCCAAATTTTTAGAAATTTGGGAAATAGTTGCAGCTGCAATAGGTTTCAACCCATCATTTCTACAGGCTATAAGCCTACCTTGATTTGAGATTTATATTGCAAATGGTTAATGATTCTTGGTTTACTTTGTTCGTTATTTACATATGCATTTTATTTATTACTACTATGTAAATTATAATTATTTTTAAGCACTGTTTAGAAGATATGGTTAAATTCTAGAACTCGGCTTTTAAGGGTTAAAAGAAATACTGTAAACCCTACAGTTTATGAAATTCTTGTTTCTTCTTATAGTATTCTTGACTCTGTTTTGGAGAAATAGAATAATGAAAGATTATTTGACTTACATTTATAAATATGATACTAAATCTGTATGAAATGAAAAAAATTCTAAATAGTTTTGCTTCTAGTTTTTAGTTAAGAAAAATATTTAGATTTTTAGTGCAGCATACTTGAAAGCTAGAGTAATATTAACTCTAAGTAATTTTTGTAAAATAAAAGGATTGTAAAAGAATCCTTAGTTCCTAGATAAGACATAATCTGGTCTGTAAATTTAATATTTAACAAATGTTTTATTATTTTCTTTTTACATGTTTTCTCAAATATTAGTTGTTTACTTTACTATTGTTAACTATAATATCTTTATATTCTATTTGGATACTAATACTGTAATAATTGTAATATTTACTATTCTCTTTATACCTGTGTTTCCATTTAGTTGGCTAAAGTAAAAATAGGTGCAGACAAAACATAGCACTACTATCCAGTGAAATTCATAAACATTGAAGTAAAATCTATTTCTATTTACATTCAAATTAAAAGCCTTCATATCTACTGTTTACATTCCAATAAAATAATCATTTCATTTACCCTAAACAATCCAACTGTGCTAGAGTACGACCTGAGTTCAGGTGTGGAAAAACACAGCTTGGAAATTTAATTTCTATCTATTTCACTATTTACATAATCATTTCCATTTCTACAATAATCTATAATTTTACTGAACTTAACAATACAAAGTTACTTTTCATTCATTAACCTTAAACATTAACATGCCTGTAAGAGATAAACTAAGAATTATTTAACTGGAGACAGTAAAATAAAATAGAACTTGTTGAGGAAAAGACGACAACAGCTTAAGGAGGTTGTCCCTCCCTATCAAACTCCCAGAGAGCACTCAAACAACGCTTCCTTGGGACCCCCAAGCCTATTCTTGGTCTTCTTGGCTGAGAACTGGGTGGAGAATGCAACTGTAAAACCTCTGTCACTTGACTGGCTCAATTATGTCAGTAATAAAAATATGCTCTCAGGAAATGTGACAAATGTGAGACCTTTTAGGGGGTTTGCAGGATATTGCAGGAGGTTCACTGAAGAATATTCTACATGTAAAGTTGATAATATGTATAGGTTTAGGAGGCCTACATGCCAATTGTAGTTCCATGAGGAGATGACCCTCCTGTGTATATACATACATATCAGAACTTCCGGAAGACTACAAGAAGATTGACCTAAACAGGGAAGTATGGTTGTACCCAATGAAACCAAGGAAGGAATCTACCAGGTGCAAAGGTAAAACTCTATGATAAGGATCTCATGACTGAAATCTAACCTTTGAATAGAATAGATTTTAAATTTCAGATTTCATACTTTCCTATTGAATGCTATTGATTGTTTCGCTGATCTAAAATGGTGTCAAGATGACATGTTGTATGTGGATGTCTAGATTTTGGGTAGTATGTGTAAGTAGGGGATGAGTTCTCCCACTTGCAAAAGCCAAACAATATGAGGATGGCCTCATGGTTGCAAAAATCTGATTTTCTGTAGGAAACAGAATTGTAAAATCCATATTTTTATTTGACTATCAATGTTATTGATAATTTGATGTTTGGGAATTTATTTATGCATGAAATAGATTTGAAAATATATGATTGAAATAATGAAATCTCATGTGAATTACATGCTTGCATGTAGCCCAGGTTAGCTGATGAAAGTATGCCCTTGGGGTACATAGCTTCTTGGAAGGATGTGTTTGGAATACATAGCTCCTCGGAAGGATGTAATTAGGGTACATAGTTATTGGAAGGATGTACTTGAGGTACATAGCTTCTCGGGAGGATGTGTTTGGGATATATGGATCCTCTGGAAGGATGTTTGGGTACATAGCTTCTCCCCCCGACCATCTAGGCACCGGTATGCATCACTAGGGGCACCTAGGGTGTAAGACATCTAACTAGACTTCTTTCTGCACCCATTCACGCCGCATAAGGGGACTGTCACATGAGTGGGGGATCTGTGAATAGAATAACCCCTAGGTATTATGGTGTGTGGAAAGGAAGCGCCTGAGCTTGGTGAGAAATTGGAGGAGATGTTAGGCCCATAAGACAGAGCTTCCATTGAGCACCCAAGGAGGTGTTAGGATCTAAAGTGGGGCTGCCAGATCTCGGTTGAGAGATTCTTATACAGATAAGTATTTGATTTACTTAGCAAATTTCTATTGATTTTCTGTAAATACACATGTGCATATGATTCAGCTATGAAAATGCATTAGAGGAAATTTCAACTCAAAATGGGCCTCCTAAAAAAATTAATAAAATAATAGTTAAAATAATAAAATAATATTTATTAATTTTGGAGGAAGAAAAGAAAAAAACTACTTTTTTGTTTGTATTTTTGACATATCTCCCCATGTTTTTACTCAAATTTTGATCGGGAGAGCTTGTTGGATGTGGAATTAAATTCCACATCCAACGAGTACCCACTAGACATACTTTTGATGGACCTCGTTACCCCAAAAAAAGAAATTACTTAAAAAACATGATGATGACATCATCATCATGTTTTTCAGGTATTTATTGTTTTTGGGGTAGTGAAGTCTGTCAAAAGTATGCCGAGTGGGTACTCGTTGGATGCAGAATTTAATTCCGCATCGAAGGAGCTCTCTCGATCGAAAGTTGAGTAAAAACACAGGGAGATATGTCAAAAATACAAACAAAAAAAGTAGTTTTTTTTATGATACCTATCCCCAAATTTATATTAGAAAAGTGTTTAAGACCTATACGGTATTTCAAATTTAAAGCAATTTCATTAGCTAACACATGATGACATGGAATTTGAATTAAAGTTAAAAAGCCCATTTTGAGTTGAAATTTCCTCTAATGAATTTGACATGAGAATTTACTCATTTCTTGGGGCTTGGGCACAGGTATTGTTGGTTTCCAAAGACATTGGAGATATTCCAAGCTATGGATAAGGATTCTCCAAGACCAGAAGGAGACTGGTGGTATGGACTGATGCATCCAATCAAGGACTTGGAAGAGTTCCAGATCGTGCTATTAGACAAGTGAAGGTGTAGTGGAAGCACCACAGTCCTAATGAGGCTACATTAGATCTAGAGGATGTCATGCGATTGACACTTCCTATTTGGTTCAATTTTGTAAAGCACTGAGGACAATGTTGTTGAATGGGGAGGGGAATGTGACACCCCAAGTTTGACCCCAAGGAGGAGGAAAATGTGTGCCCTGGTTTTGACCCCATGGTATTGAATTGTACATGAGGTATATATTGTATTCAGATCATGGCATAGAGCTCAAGGCCAAGGCCCTGTCATTGATCTGGTGTTTTGTGTATAGGTGATCAAGGTTGATATTTATGGTTATGGTGCTAAGTCAAGCACAATGTGTTTTTATATAACATGCAAATGTACAAATTATTAAATACCACAGCTAGCTATGGAACTGCAACGTGAAAGAAATGGGGGAATGATTCCATAAGGGATAGGGTGGGGAGCTAGTGAAACCCCCTGAGCCAATAGGGTGTGACCAGATGTTAATGGGGAAACCCATGAACCCTCAACTACCTCTTTGTCCTCTATCCTCAATCATCAAATTCTTCTAGAATTTAGTTGAGGCAGTTAATTCCTTAGGAATAGCAAGGCATGGCAGTCTGATTGTTTGTCTGAGCAAGCCTACAAGTCTAGAATCTGCAAAACCTATATTCGTGCTTCTGCAGCAAGTAAAACCATGTGAATGTGTGCCCAGTGCATCATCAGGATTTTACCTAAATGTTGTTGATCATTTTTATCATACACGATGGATCTAGATATGTGTAGGGTGGTGGTTTGACTGTCTTGAGTTGCGAAAGTGTGGTTTTGTAGTGCTTGTCTGAGTGACATTATGATACGCAAACGAACCCTATTTTATCTCTGTGACAGAGTGTGTGAAACCTTGGTTGTTGTGTTACAACGTTCTAATCTAGAATAGTGTTTCTATGAATTTCTTCAAGTACTCTCCCTTGTTGAACCTTGGTTGTGCGATTACAGTGTTATATTGAACCACAGATTGGTAGGAGACCTTGTCTTTCTCGGTGTTATAGAGTGAAGCTTGTGTGGCTGTTTTTTCCTTTTGGATTGTTGTGATGTGCATCCCTATTTTGGTTTTAAAACCAAGGAGTGGAAGAGGCCCATAATTGGTTGATAAACTTAGTGAAGAGAGGAACCTCACCGACAGATCAAGAGGGGCTGGAAAATCCTTTCTTCACACCCGGGAGAACACTAGAAGGGACGGTATGGCTTGAGGGAACTATGGAGTAGTGAAGGGAATACTTCCTTATATTGGTTGGTGCAGGTATTGTGGAGGCCAATACAGATCTTGTGTAGTTGTCCATGGCTCTATCGTTGAGCTCACTAGCTTAGCAGTTCTACCTTTCCACTGCTCTTATAGTCTGTGAAACCCAACTTTGTGTTTGCTTGAATGTCTGTGTTATGATTTGGCTATGTGAGATTCATTTCTTCAGTATCCTATGAAATCCAATTGTATATTGGCTTGGATGGAGAATATGTGAAACCCAACTGTGTGTTGGCTTGATTCTGTGTGGTATGATTTGGTTGTGTGTGTGTTTCGATGTACGCTGGCTTGGCTAAGTAAGCCCAAGAAACCCATCTGTTAGTTGGCTTGGGTGGATATTAATGTGAGTGTTGGTGTGGCTAAGTGAGTCCTAGTAAACCCAACTGTGTGCTAGTTAGGCTAAGTAAGTCTTGATAAAACTAGTAGTATTTGGCTTGTTTGCATGCATCCTGATCAGCCCAGTTGTGTATTGGCTTGGTCGGATTGTCTGAGAAACCCAACTGTAGGTTGGCTAGACTATGTTTGATGCATTTTGGTTGTGTGTGAGTCTCGTGTTCCCTAGTTCCTTGTGAAAATCATGCCCAGCTCGGGGGTGGAAGTGGTGTTGAGATATTAATGAACACAATGGCCTATGGTTGGGTGGAACGTTGTAGCGACATAGCTAGTTGTGGGAAAAATCCATCATCTGAGATAAGTATTCTCTGTTACTCTCATTTATACATTGTGTTTGATTATGAATTGTTATGGTCATGCTGAATGCTTATTGATGAATTAATAGAAGTTTACTTATGTATATTTATTGCATTTTACTTCTGTTTATGCCATGTATGTTTCATGCATTTTTTCGTAAGTCCCTGAAGGCTAAAGGATTGGTTAGAGATTCAGAATGCCTCTAGTTTTTTGTTTTCACCGCTTGGAATCAACCTAAGGAAGGCGGAAGGCAGAAATTGAAAGAGCAGTTGAACAGGGCGTAAATGTTGTGTTTTCGCACCATGAGATCCTCCTGTAGGAGATGGAGGGCGGAAGCAGAAAAGTGTATAAAATTTCTAAGGAAAAAGTTAACTTTTCGATTTCTGAAGTCCGAGATAGGAAAGAGGAAGTCAGAAGTGCTGAAAAGACTAGGGTCGAAAGTTAAGTTTTTCTATTCCCAAGTTTTGCACTAAAGAGCGGAAAGGAGGAATGCAGAAGGTAGAACCATGGATAGAGTTTCTGTCATTTGATAGTTTTTTGACTTCCGATTTCCGAAGGCAGAAGGAAGAAGGGTAGAAGGTGGAGAATTAGCTAAACGCTTCATCGAATGTTAAATTCCCAATTTTTGAGTTCCTAGGTCGAAAGGCGGAAAGCAGAAGTGCGGAAGGTAGAATATTGGTTGAACCTTTCGTCAAATGTTAAAGTTTTGATTCTCGAGTTTCGATGTCAAAAAGGAAGAAGGAGGAAGTGCAGAAGTGTGGAAGGCAGAAGTTGGACCATTCATTTTGTCGAAACCTTGAGGTTATGATTCGTGAGTTTCGAGGTCGGAAAGGTGGAAGCGAGAGTGCAGAAAGGGCAAGGTTAGTGCATAAATGAAAGATTCAGGGATAAAAAGGTGTTTCTGGTCATATAAGGGATCTGTGAAGGGAATAATGATTGTTACAATGGTTTATAATCCTGAGAATGAATGACTAAATGATGGTCATGACCCATGACTATGTTAATAGAGAGAAATGATAAGTTTGAATTTATTTTGCATATCAGTTAGGTGTATGGGCACCGGGTTCATGGACATCGAGGTATCAGAAAGTGTTAACATCCATGCCCTGTGTTTTGAAGGGAGAACAAGTGTTATTGAAGCAACATTTTTAATATCCGCATTATGGGGTATGGGGATGTTACACTTATTTACTAACCAACGATCTAGGGTTTGCAATTTATCTTCAAAATGTTTTTCAAAAATATATCTTGTGTGGTCCATACATCATCTGTTTTCAAATTTACTTCATGGTCATCCTATAAAAATTCTTTAAATTTTATCAAAATTTTGTGGTTAGTGGTTTTAATTAAAATTAAAATTAAACTAGTCATGGTCAAAGATTATTACATTTTTCCAAATAATCATTATACCATTTACATTGGAAATTTATGATTGCGCCATCTATATTAGAAATTTTCTTAATATTTAATTGGGCATCAACGAATGTTGCTTGTATTTAATATTCTCATTTTTGTTTTCCAATGGACCCTTTTGGTACGTATGATTTATTTTTCCCAAACTACTTTGTAGATTCAAATAACAAGAAAGAGGATGTATAAATGGAGAATAATTTATGCTTTAAATTTAAAAAACATGGAAGGATTGATCAAAAGTAAAGAATTTATAGCTTCAAAGCTCTTCCCATCCCTACCAGGACTAAAAGTCTCACAATAGCTACAATATCCTCCAAAATTATGGCAAGATTCTAGTCCTCCACATATTCAACATCCTACACCTTTGTCACAGTGGCCATCTCATCCAAACCAAAATATTTCATGGCCTCAAGGATGGTAAGGATATCCTTTCCAAGGTGGACTATTCCCAAGGAATGCCCAATTTCCTATACAACATCAATAGGTGAAACTCCCTTCAAATTATTAGCTGAAAAATCCTCTCCTACAACCCCAAATTCCTATAATAGCTAACCCCCATCCAAGTAATAAAGTGGTTGTACCAATTGATCCACCCATTCTTTCCACTTACCACATCCCTCATGTTATTGCTTCCTTTATCGAAATTTCTCCAAACCTGTTGTTAGTGCCTTAAATTGTTCTCAAACTACTAAAGAACAAGCCAACACAATCTCATAAAATAAAACTAAGTAAAAGAAGTTTTTAGGGTTTTGGTTTTGTAGTTTGTAAACAAGAGGGTAAAAACTCATAAGGCTAAGAAAAATACTAAATCATGCAACAATATAAGACTGAGATGTATAATATATGAAACATAAACCAGAACAACATAAGAACATTATTGAGTTTCAACCACAGTTCATAAGCATTCTATGAGAAATAACCTTAAACAAGAAATGAATTTATAAACTGAGTGATCACACCAATCAGAAATGAAACCAGCAAATAGGATAAAATGGGCTTATAGATTGCATATATAACATAATCAGTAAACCAAAGTACATAATATTTTTTGAAATTAGCTCTATATACAGTAGCTTGATAGCCTTCCCTTGTACAAAATTCGAACCACATTTCATTCTAAAGTCCTACTTTTATCTTGGTTACATCAAAAAATGGTTATATAACTGAATAACTACCCTTTAGGTCAAACTGTCAAATCACTTAACAAAGTAAATATGTTCAAAATAAACTAATTTATTTACAAAAATTAACTAACAACACCTATCACTTAAAGCCTTTTACAAATCTTTAGCAGCTTCTGCCAAAAGGGCTATCCCCTCCAAAGCTTGAGTTTTCCTCCTGGTTCTTTGCTGGTCAGCTTCTAGATCTTTGACTCTTTTTGATAATTCCTAATTTTCTTGAGTTATTTCTTGGACAATTTGCTTCAGCTCTACACATAAACTTTGTGTCTGCCTTTTCCTCTTCAATGCTTCCTTGGAGACTACAATTAACTCTTGGTAATGGCTATTAATCTCTTCTAGATCCTCTCTTAATATTTTGTTGGCCACTACTAATCCTTCATTTGTTTCATGCAGGAATTCTATCTGATACTTGTACTGCTTGATATTTCTTCAAAGGTTTTCACTCTCAGAATCAATACATTTTCCTCTTGAAGCTGAAGACAGTCCTTCTGGCATCCAAGGAATTTTCAATTTCTTAAAAATCTCTTCATCATCCTCTTGTTGTTGCTCTGTCATGATTATAGGAACCCCTGGATATTCATTACCTTCAAAATTGCACTGATCTGATGGCTCTGCAATTTTTTCTTCATCTACATATAATGTTGTCATCATTGACTACTGCTTCATCAAATCATCTTGCTGATAGCTAATATTTTCTTTCATTTGAACATCTTCTAAATGCTTTGAGATTTTAATATTTGTTGAGGGTGAATTAACCTTCAAAGAAACTTGTTTCTTACCTTTGATCTTTCTATCCTTCAGGTTTTCATCCTCTTCCAATTCTTATTGGGAAGAAGAGTCATCTACTATTGTGATTTTCTCCTAAGCTAGCTTAGGATTTAAGAGTTTTTTCATGTTCAACCTCAATTTGTTCTTAGTTCTGGTTTTAGGTCTCCAGCCTAATCGTATTTATCCCAACATGCTCAAGGCTTTACCTTGATTCTTTATAGCTTCGAGTTGAACCACCTTTCTTTTGACTCCTTGTGAAACCAACTTCTCTTCAAATTCTTCTTGTGAAATTTGTGTGTTGTCAACCCTAGCTTTATCAATCAGTGGGATTTCCTTTCTTTCTAAATGTACTTCTGTATGGATATTTTATTGTTCTACCATGCCTTCATCTACTCCCTGGTTTGCATCTTTATTCAGTGTATTTTCTGCATGATCTAAATCCTGCCTTGGAACTATCAACAACTCATCTTCATCAGCTTTCTTTTCATCTTCATCAGTTTTCTTTTGTTGTTCACTTTCAGACTTTTCAACCCTCTATGTCATAGATATTTCTTGTACAATCTCTTCTTCTACTTCGACTATGGCTTATTTCTTCAATGTTTTTACTAGGTTCTGGGATTTGTTCACCTGTCTTCTCCTTGATTAGTCCTCCTTCTCACTTTGAAACCTAGACCAAAATAGAAAATAATCCCAATTCTTTCCTCTCTTTTGAATATCAGTACTGATGATTAATTTTATTAAACCATGATGAAATATGGACTGTTTAGTATGATCCTGATGCTCCTTTACTCTACTAGACATCTTCCGTAAATTTTTAAGGAAAAATAAAGGGAGATTCATCTTTGATTCATGACTTAAATGTTGTAGAAACCTGAAATGATATTTAAACACAGAGGCATATCTTCCTTCATAGGTTACATAACTCTACAGGATCTTGATTGGCTCTCTCCATTTTGGTTTAAATTTATGTATATGTACTCCTTTACCCCAATCTACAACAACATTTGGCATCAGATAATTCTCTGAGTTAAAAGTAAAAGGCACCTTCTTGAACCAATACTCACCCTCATCAGCAATGCATGTAGCCTCTGCTACTAATTCTCTAGTCAGCTCAATTTTTAGGGTATTAAATGTGACTGTGTCTTTCTCTAATCCCTGAGAAAATTTATATGAAACCTCTATATGATGACCATTAATTTTCTCAAAATAATTCAACCAACCTACTTCTGAAAACAACCTTGCACAGTCAGGGAAAGTTTTAGCCCAAGACATGTCTGAAGGCTCAGCTCTATTCATTTTCCCACTTTTCTTTAGTCTGAACAATAAACCTTAATTGTTTTTCCTTTTGAAAATGTTTCAAGCTACTTTGAAAGTATGAAGCCTTGACTGTAGTTCAAAAATTGAGCAGATTGAAAACCCTGGATATCAACTTCTCCTCAAGACTAATACAAATTTCGAGACAATTTTTACTGACAATCAAATATTAATAACTGAGCAAGAAAATGAGCTCCTGAACCTGACGTAATTCTTAATTAACAGCCATCACTACTCTTATGTCACTATAAACCCAAATTCAGGGATGATGTCAGCAATCGATTGCATACTTGTCGTAATAATAGTTTTGATTACTAAAAATGTGGTATCTTGTCTTCCCATGTGTCCCATGACCTTTGTTTCTCTGTCTTCAGCTACCACGATTGCGCTAGTCGATTACCCTACAAACCCTAAGTGTCTAACCGTATTCATCTTCCAACCATGAACTGCCAGGTTTCAATACGATTCCTGTGATCTTTCATACATCCAGCAAATTCGTAATTGACAACGAATTACCCTCGTCATGCATGATCATTGTTGTTTAAAGGATCTGCATCTTCCACCTTCCGGACAGCTGCGACTAACCCGAATGATTCATGTCTTAACTCAAAACACTTGTCAAAATGATTAATATGGCCTAAACACATATCAATCTCCTTGAAAGGTGCGAAAAACTCCTCTCATGTGCAAATTTTGGAACTCATGAGCAAAATTATGAATTTTTCAAAGGGCACGATTTTCTTGTAGTGCCCTTGTTCATATTTTTTGTCTTTACACTACAAGAATATCTGTTTGATGAATTTTTAACCAAAACTCAAAACAAAGTGTTAAATTTTGATAATTAACCTTTGATAAGACCTTACGATATTTCTTTAGAACCTTTCAGAAATACATACATCCTATAAGCCCATAAAAACTATGAAATCTACAAAATTAAAAAGAAAACTTATAAAATCAATCATAAACATAAATCTACTAGCAAAATACTTAAAAAAAAAAACAAGCTAAAAAATGTTAAAGCAATAAGAAAAATCATGTTGTATGATATGCATATAGTTCAGACTAGAAAACAAAAACAAGCGATAACACCTGTCATATCTAGAGAAGAGCTTGTTGAGTAGGGGAGGGAATGTCACTACAAGAAACTTCTTTTATTAACGACAAAGACATCCATGGGCAAAGATTGCAAAAGGAGGATATAGAAATTTCTTCTAGTCATCCTTATTAGCTTCAAGAAAATATTGAAGTACCATGGAAAACATTTGATGAAGAGTGTACATTAGAGCCAAAGATTAAAGAATTCCTTATACATTTGTCACCAGATTTGGACCTATTGTACATTCAAGTGTTTGATGAGATCATTTTTTGAGAACTTCATGGCATGCCAATTGAAGAAAGTTAACAGGAATACCATAACTACATTGAATCATGGTTCCAAGCAGTCTGGAGGCCTCACCACTCCATTCAACAATTATTGTCACCATCTCCATGAGAGAAGCTGGTTCCTCATGCTATGGTATCTCTCACAATTTATTTTTCAAGCATGAGTATGAGTATATTTGTAATTATGTTATGCATGTGGCTCCATTGGAAATTTTCCTACTCTTGGAGAGGGATTTTTATTTTTCAAGTAGAGTAGGATAGGGTGAAGAATAAACAAATAAAAAATAAAGAGAAGGAGATCTCTGCTTTGGTAGTAGAATTCATTTTTTCTAGTATTCAGTAGTCTTGCATGCAGTCAACATACCATGTTAGTTCTTAGTACCAGTTCTTTTCACTCATTTTCCAGCAGTCAGCAGTCTCCATCACTCTCAGCATCAGTTTGTCCTACATAAAATCCAACATATATCAGTCCATCCATTCCAATTAAAATTTCACGTAGCTAAAACTTGAGGTAAATAAATGCATGAATTTTTTATTTATTAAAATTTTAGGAGAATGTCATGGAAATCCATTAAAGCATTATCCCCTTCAATTATAATTTCTTTACTATTTTTTTCAATAATATAAAAATATTTTAGATGGGGGGGGGGAGGATTTTTCATTACTTATCATGACCATGCCATCATTTTTCCATCCATTTCCATCCTTCCCCAGTTAAACCTAATCCCTCACTCCATTTGATCCTAATTGTCATTTTGTTTCTCTCCACCGATGTTTAGATTCCTTACCAACATCTTCCACATCCAAGTATGAGAAAATTCTTTGTTTCTACCCTTAAAGAACTTACATCAGAAGATTCTTATGCTTCCATACAATAGAGAATGCATTTATAGGTATAAGTTTCTTGGTTCTTGCATGCATACATTGATTTACAACTCTTGTCATGTGTATTTCATAATGATGATAAATGATTTTGTCCTTTCATATTTGATGTTGTGATTCATAATGGAAGAGACATCTTGCTGTCAGTATGAAAATATTCCCACAGTGATGAAAGAGAGGTCATCCTTTGGGAAAACATGCTTATATTACATGGAAACAAACCAAGTTTTTTTTTTTACATGAGATTTAATGATTACAGGGTTTCTATCCACATAACAAATGCATCAATTTTTAGAATTAAGCCATGCTTAGCCCACGGTTTCCTGATCAATCATCTATAACTAGATCATTTCATTGTTTCACCTCAGAAGGTGAAGTTATATTCAAAGAAAAATTAAAGGTAATAGAAAAATACATATTTCAATGATTATGTTTTACGCAATTTGAGTTTTTGGAGCAACAATACATAGTCATTTCCAGATCCATGCTTTATTTTCAACATGAGATTATTAGAAGCTACATGAATGTATGAAGTAATTTAAATACATTCAAAGGTTTTGTTAATTAACACAGAGATTTATTGCAAATGGTTGCTACCAACTATTTTGACATGGCTTGGTGCTTTGAGATTCTCATTCATAGGTTGATATGAGATTTATGCTTGATACAATTGCGTTTTTTGTGCTATATGTTGCCATTAATATTTGTATAGCATGGAAATATTTCAAACTACTATCAGTTAGATAGAATTAAAATGAAGTATCCCTACCCATACACAACAGTCAAGAAAGAAAATCATCATTCTCAGCAGGAAATGACTTTTATAACAGTCTTGAAGGATTGGTGTGATTTTGATATTTAGGAACATATGACTGAAATGAAGAAGAATATATGGGAATAACGTTTCTTAATGGTTCTAAGTGAAAATTTGGGAACTTATAGAGATATTATACGTTAGCCTTTTGTCTTCATTTATGATGGAAACATTAGAGCATATTTTGTGAAACCATCTGCAACCCTGTGATAAAGGATTTATCCTTAATGTACGACAACTTGCAACCAAAGGTGAAAAGGAAACATAATAGTAGTCTTAAATCAACAGTAATAATACACCACTTTGGACCTAATAGATGAATACAAGTGATGCTTGGGGACATGCTATTTCTTTAGTTTGGGGGAGAGACAATTTATTATGCGCAATGGTTTGTTTTTCCCTTTTCCATTCATATTTTTTTTCTCGTGCACATTGTTTTTATATAAAAATGTAGAAATTAAGGGTGTATCAAAATAATGAGTAGAAAAAGGGGATCTAACAATTATTGAAAACTTTTTGTGTGCACAAGGATTCAAATAGTGGGTTGGTCATAAATTATGTAGATTCTGCAAGAGGTCATGAAAAATATGTTTTGCAAATGAGATTGTTTACGAGTCCATTAATATGCATTTGAAAGGAGTTGTTCAAATGCTTACTTTTCATTTTCTCCTTCGATTAACATTGTGTCAGTGCTCTTTTAGGTATGTTAAAGCCTTAGTTTTCACTCTTTAAAGGAATAATGGATGGGATTGGATATTCGAATCTCTCATAACATCAACTCTCTATGAAACCTACCTTATCCAATAAATTTGAAGCACATTGAGTAAAGATGGAGATATGCTTATGTTGATTATGCTCTTGTTCTCTTGACCAGAGATAAAGAAATGACTACTACACTTAGGGGAGTTGAATCAATGCTTCATAGGCAAATGATTGTTTCGAACATTAAAATTCATTTTCTTACAAAGCATTATTAGCCTCTTCATTAATAGAATTGGATAATTTCTATGGAAACTTTGAAAACTACAAAAATGCAAAAAATGAAGTAAGCATATATGAAAAAACTATGAACTAGATTTTCATGAAACTTGGAGGAGAGAAGCACTACAACAGGAATAAAAAACTTGGTAACTTTTAGCTCAAACCAAATCATGGTTTTTGAGAAAATGGCCATTATCGCCTACATCCATTTTTCCTATATATCAAGATCCGTGCATCATATAGCTTTGTTGTTTGGTGAGTAAAATCATTGTGGTAAGAGGAACATACTCACCAATTTTTAGAAAAAAATACTTCATGGATTTCAAAATATGACCATCAACACCTACAACCAGTTTTCATTTTTCTTAAAATCCATGATGTGGGTTTCTATACTTTTTGGTGCAACAAATAATTGGACAAGTGAAAACTTGCGTGTGAAATTTCAGCCAAAACCAATTTTTATTTTGTGAGAAATTGTCTTAGGAAGGTTGCTGAAACAACTGCTAATACACATGCAAAAGTTGCTAATATAGACCTATAGTGACTTATTTGCTTATATCTTGAGATTGGCCAACTGGGTTGTTATATTTTTTGGTATGGATAAGCATGATAACATGATAAACATGCCTACAAAATTTTAGAAAACCCTCTTTGTACATTATGAGAAAATGTGGTGTTTCAACAATAGGATATATTGGGATTTGTGCATTGTGTTGGTATGATTTTTGGTAGGAATATACATTAGAAGGTGAGCTGTGAATGTACAAAAAAAAATCTTAATCCAAGTTATAGTTCACATAAATATTGGAATTTACAATCTGTTGTTACTCCGCTACCCTTTGTTGCAAATCCCATGAATTGCTACATATTAAATTGAGAGATCATTTTTAAGGTAAGTTGGCTATCAAAATAGAACATATGGCTTCTAAGATGATTTATATGACCTTGAAAACTAATAATCTCATTTCTATTTCAAAATGCAATTTTAAAAATTGAAACAACAATTGTTTGAAGAAGTTTCGAGTACTATTTGGAAAGAAGAATTGGATTCTATCAACATTATAAGTGGCAAATCAGAGTGTTTTGTCACTATGCATGGTAAAATGAAAGCAACATTCAAGTGATCCTTACAACTCGGATGCTACAAAGGTACTGGATTGCATGAAGGCATACAATATTTTCAGTTTGGGGGAGATGTTGGGTCACATAATTGTCCATATTTTCACCACTTTTAGGCATCCACTTCACCCATCTCATTGCCTCATAATGCTTATTTATCACTTCATTTTCTATACATTTGTCGTAACTATTCATGAGATACCATATTATTTCTATTTGTTAAGATTTATAATCCTCCCTTGTCCATACTTAGTCTATTAGATTATATTTGCGTAACTTAGGAGTCATTACTTGATATTGGGTCCACTAGTACCATTGGGTCCACTTGGGATATTGGTGCCACCAGTACCAAGCACTAGAGTGTGGGGAACACATATAGAGCTTAACTGCAACTGATTGAATGTTCACGCATCTGTTTATGTGCCTCTAAGACCAATCCCTACAATTTAGGAGCCACTCAGAGTGCCACCACCAATCTTCTTCGGTTGTTGGTAGTTGGTACCTAGTTAAGCTAAGTTATGCTCATGTTACATTCAGTTAGATGTCCTCCAGTTCAGTTAGTGCCAGTATTGCATGGATGCATGGGGTAGGTTCCATTTCTCAACCACCTCATCATTTTAACTAGTTTAACTGATTGAGATACTGAATTAGACAACAGGGGTTAGATTAGTGAGCTTTGATAGTGATTTGGAAACTTCTAGTTAGACAGTTAGTCATGATTGAGTTGGTAGATTCGAATCATATCCACATGATTCAAATTATCCTTTATTTAACACTACTGTATATTGCTGGGATTAATGAAGATTAATGTTGTAATTTATTAATCAATCCTTATCATTTTTATCTGAAATTTATCTTGTTTAGTGTACATTGTTCTTACTATTCCACTGCAAAATTCTAGCTTTCAATTGCACTCATTGCATGTAGATCAATGGTTGAATAATTAAAACATGGTATCCAATCCTATTTATGTAAGTAACAAGTCTTTCCAATCTCCATTGTACACTAGAAGTAGCTGGGTTTCCACATAATTCTTGCAAAGTGTGCATTTCTAACTATGTATTCGTCCATAGAAGTCTCTACATGCGTGACAAACCCTGAGAAAGTGTACATGTTGAGATGGAAGGATTGATTCTGATATAATTGTGAATTGATTGTGTTTTTGCAGTGTTTCTTATAGGTACTACATAGCTTGATTGAAGAATTGACTGTTCGAAAGGAAAATAGATGGATTACTCAGCTATTTTACCTCGGATCCTTACACCCTTCAACTATGTTTATTGGAGGGAAGATATGCAGGTCTCCTTGTGCAAGATTGGCCGATATAGGATGACTATGGGTAGAGATAAAGGAACTCATTATCATACTAAGAAAAATAAGTTCTTGAATCGATTGGATGAAGCATTTGGATTCCTTTGCACTCACATATCCATGGATCTCCTCTTTCACCTCAAGGGATTAAAGATTCCTAAAGAAGCTTGGGATAATCTCTAATTCTTGTTTGGAAAACAAGATGAGATTCAAGGGTACATATTGGAGAACTAGTTAATTGCATTACAACCCAGCAGTTTCGAAACTATCCAACAATTTTTCACAAAATTCAAGTCTCTTGCACTATAATGTAATCAATGCGGAATAGAGAGGAAGGATGAGCATCTTGTGCTTTCTATGCTCAACAAAATTGGTTCTGAGTACTTTGTATTCATCTCTACCTTACATTCCAGAAGACATTCCATACCCAATTGGGAGATTCCTTCACTAGACGGATTTGTCGAGTCTTTAATATAGGAGCAGGATAATTTGGTCCAAATGGGAGTCCTCCAAACTTCCAAGAAGCAAGCTATTCTGATGTCAGACTCAACCAATGTGAAATATAAAGGGAATCATAAGGGGAAGGATCCTAAAGCCTCTGATTCAAAGCCAAAAGAGAATCATGAAGTCTTCTGAAGGAGCTCCAAGCTCCAAGAGAAAGAAAAAATTTGAAAAGACTAAGTGTCCTTACTGTATGAGGGGATTTCATCCTGGAAGCTAGTGCATGAAGAAGCAAATTGACTTGATATCCCCCCACCTTGAACAAAACAATATTTCTCTTCCACAAGGACAAAAGAAGTATGATGTTGGACCACCGAGAGAAGATCACGAGAGATGCCATGCCTTGAAGTCATGACTTACTTAGTCGAAAGCTTAATTGATTGATTCTGGAGCATCCAACCACATGGTTTCCTCCAAGGAAATTTTCTCCACTCTCAATATATCATGAGGACCTATCACTCACATGGGAGATGGCTCCCAAATCCCAGCTTTCAGGAGAGGTTCAGTTAAAATCCAACATGGTGAGTTCAAGAAGGTTCTCTATGTTCCCTCTATTGCAACAAATTTTTTGTTTGTTTATTAGATGACCCATACATGCTCTCCAAAGAGAGTTACATTCGATTTTGACTTAGTTGAAATCACAGAAAAAGCTACTGGAAATCTCATAGCAAAAGGTATTTCTAATCATGCCACTAAGGCTTATGATCTCTCTCATTTTTTTCCTGCTTCACCTCCTACAACTCTATTTACCCATGATAACAACACCAACAAGATATGGCATGAGAGATTTGGGCATATCAATCTAAAATATATCCAACAACTCCATAATGATAAAATGGTTGAATTCTTTCCTCTCATCCAAACTTTTGATGGAGTATGTCATGGTTACTTGGTAGGTAAGCATCCAAAGAATATGTATGAAGTTGGGAAGGCACACAAAGCTGCTTCTACACTTGATTTGATACACAATGATGTGTCAGGACCCATTCATACAACATCAATTAATGGTTCCAGGTATTTCCTTACTTTTATTGATGATTGTTCTAGGTTATGCTAGATATATTTCATGAAATAGAAATCAAAAGTATTTGGAATTTTTAAAGTTCTGAAATATTTGATTGAGAATAGTTTCAGGAAAAATATCAAGTCCATAAGAACAGATAATGGAGGTGAATACATTAAAATATATTTTCATCATTATTGTGAATCGGAGGGGATTTGAATGTAACACTCAGTTCCATACACACCACAGCAGAATGGTGTGGTTGAGAGGAAAAATAGATCATTGAAGGAGATGGAAACCTGTCTTCTCCAAGACAAGAATCTTCCTCCTTATCTTTTGGCAGAAGTTGTAAATTTTGCTTCATACATACTTAATAGAGTGCCTCATAAATAAATGGTTGGGGCCACTCCATTAGAATCACTACATGGGCATAATCCCAATATTTGTCACTTGAGATTTTTTGGTTCCAAAGCTTTGACCAGAGTACCCATTGATAAGAGAAAGGCCTTCCAAGACCAGAGTAGCAAATGCATATTGCTAGGATATGTAGAGGATGAAAAATCATACAAGCTGATGGATCTTACAACTAGGAAATGCTTCATTGAGTGTAAGTTTCAGTTTGAAGAAGATCAGTTGTTTGATCTACCACCATCTGAATCACAAGAAGGTATAACCATTCTTCCACTACCTTTTGATGATGATGATTTGTCATGTGTTTCAGATTCATCTAAAGAGGAACAAGATCAGCATGATGTTGGTATTGTGGCTGAACCTCATGAGATTCTAGATCCATATCCAACTCCCATCCCAAATCAATGGCCTATGCCTAAATTTTGCAGTTTGGGATCGTGCTAGGAATCCATAAGATAGAAGGAGAACAAGGTCCCAGTATCAGAATGAGCATGTTTCTCTCTCACACACAGATTCTCTCCCTACAGAGTGGTGCAACAAGGTTCCAGGAAAGTGCTACTTGATGATAGCGGATGATCAACAATTTGTCCCACAGAAGAAGAAATTTGATCATTCCTTTCCTCCTACAGCAAGAAGAAACACATACTACATCCACATATAAGAAGAACATTGAGAGGTTCACATGCACAACTTCAAGATGTTGTTGCACAGAAGAACCATACTGATGCATAGTATTGCAAATTGCAGTAGAGCGTTTTGCAATTTATTTCCAAAAGAGGAATATTTTTCTCCTAAGAATAGCTTGTATTTCCTGTTCCTATTCCTGCTTATTTTGAGGGGTTTTTTTCCAATGAGGTTTTCCCCAATCTCCTCGGTTTATTAAGCATCTTTTTTTAATTCTTTTAGATTGTAATAGGTGACTTTTGGCCTTATTTCCAGGGCCCACAGTTGTCCAAGTTAGGATTAATGGGGGGTGTTAGGATTTATAATCCTCCCTTGTCCATACTTATTCTATTAGATTATATTTTCCTAACTTAGGAGTCATTACTTGATATTGGATCCACTAGGACCATTGCATCCACTTGGGCTATTGGTGCCACCAACACCAACCACTAGAGTGTGGGGAACACATATAGAGGTTAACTAAAATTGATTGCATGTTCATGCATTAGTTTATGTGCCTCTGAGACCAATCCCTACAATTTAGGATCCACTCAGAGTGCCACCACCAACCTACTTTAGTTGTTGGTAGTTGGTACCTAGTTAAGATAATTTATGCTCTAGTTACATTTAGTTAGATGTCCTCCGGTTCATTTAGCACCAATATTGCATGGATACATGAGGGTAGGCATCATTTCTCACTTGCCTCACCAGTTTAACTGGTTTAACTAATTGGGAGGCTGAATTAGAAAACTAGATTTAGACTAGTGAGCTCTGATAGTGATTTAGACACTTCTAGTTAGATAGTCAGTCAGGATTGAGTTCATAGAATCGAATCATATACACATGATTCAAATTATCCTTTATGTAACATTGTTGTATACTGCTAGGATTAATGAACATTAATGTTGTAATTTACTTATTATTTCTTATCATTTTTATCGAAAATTTGTCTTATTCAGTGTACATTGTTCTTATTATTCCACTGTAAAATTATACCTTTCAATTGCACTCATTGCCTACAGATCAATGGTTCAATAATTCAAACAATATTCATTATTTTGTGGTTTATAATTATTATTTTCCTTGATTTTTAATGAATTAAAAACTATTATGCATTATTTTATCGATAATGATTTGTTAAGTGTTTTTTTGTAGCGCCAGTTACAACACTCATGGTTCCAAACTCCAAGGTTGGCATATTATCGTGCCTCAATATTAAACTCGAGGATATGGATTTTCTTCATAGACTTGATAAAATGGATCTATGCCTTCCTATTCATACCTAGATCCAACTTGGATCCTATAGCTCTTGGTCAAACATTCTCAGTCAAATACGTGGCAGGTTAGAAGAGATACTTTTATAATGCAAAGTATGATTAGATAAGGATGAATATAGAAAATATGAGACATGGGTTTTGTTGATAACGGGACCAATTAAGTTTATATTAATCTATTTTCGAAATTAAGCCATAGATTGGGAGGTAATGAAGGTTATTCCAAAGGGCGTTTTCTCAGATTTGTTGTTATGATCGGTTTTCTATTTTCTCAATTGCAAATTCAGATTCGACCCATTCTCAGCTGGTAGGAGTTGTATAGATAATTTGAATCTAATATCGATTAATGGACCAATATAAAAATTGTAGTGACAAATCCTTTGTAATCAGATCATAGATCAAGGAGTCTAAATTGGGGGAAATTGGTTGAGATACGCCCAATATCTCCTTGTGTATTTAATTGAAGCTATTTCTCACAGAGGGGAGGATGGAGTGGTAGAGGTAGTGATATAGTATCTTATGAGTGATTAATGAAGTTTGTAATAGATAGATTCATATCTTTTGGTTTGTACTTCTTGAATTTTAATTAATGAAGGATTTGCAACATTGCATATGATTTCATGAAATTATTAAGCCAATGGTGTGAAATCTAAGTTTCTTCTAGCAATTCGATACGAAGCAAGGGCCAACATTCTTGACAGGGTTTCCAGTCATATTCATTAGTTTATTTATGCAAGTGTGATCATATTTACCTTCAACTCAATTTATTTTTTGCAACAAGTGAGTTCAACTTTAGTTCAAGTGTGAATTTACTTCAATGCAAAGTGTGGTGAGCCATTTCAATTCAATGCAAGTGTGAGAGAGATTTTATTTTAAATGTTTGTTTAATTTCAAGCAAGTGCAAAGTGTGATTTTTATTCCAGCAGTATGGTTTTTTTCCCATCATTTCAATTTATGCAATCTAGTGTTTAAGTTTTTGAATGATATTGATTCATTTGTGACTTCGGTGGTATAGGATCGTACCACTAATGTATCAAGAGTAATTTAAAGAAAGAATCAATAAAAGGAAAAGAGTATCATATATGAATCCATGAAGGACAATATTATGTCAGTGATCACACCAATGAAGACTATAAAAGGAGTGTTTTGACACACTCTGTTGTATAGGATTACACACCTAATAACCTAAGGTCTGGGGTTACTAACATACTCAATTAAGTTGTAGACAATTGACTTCTAGAGTGCAGTAAATGAAATAGGAGGATGAGAAAGACTTACTCGATTAACGAAGGTCGATCCTTGCTAGTCCTCTTATATTCTACTTCACCTCCAAAGTCTTCAAGGTTGCTCCTCCTTCACCTGTCAAGATCCAATCTTCCAGATACAAGATGATTCATATATATATAAACAGGTTAGATAAATCATATATAAAATGCAGAAACATAAACATTTATCAAACCAAGATACATGAAACACATATTGAAGAAGGATTCTCTTTATTATCAACAATGAAAGAGTTCAGATTACAACCCAACGCCTGAGACAAGGACTCCTCTGCAACCAAAGGATTCCGAGTTCCACTGCTCCAAAGAATTATGTATAAAATCCACCAGCATAACTTTTCTCTCCAAGTGTATGTACCAAACACCCTCCCCAAGGCCTATATTTATATGGAGGAAATAAGGCAGTTTCAAAGGTTGAGGAAGTTGAGACAGTTAAGGTGATTAAGGTAACAATGCTTAACTAATCTCAAGCCATCACGTGTTTTAATGTTTAAATGTTAAGGGACATATTCGCGGGTATGTAGAAGGACAACCCGCGAATGATTCGCGAGTTGCTATAAGAGCAATCCGCGAATACATCCATTCATGACTTACAACAACCGACACTCGCGAATGATTCATGAGTTGCATATAAGGATAGTCACAAATACAACTTAACATGGAAAAATGGCAAAGTGATCAACTGGATGGAGGAAGAATGTATTATATAATAAGCCAATCTATAGTGATTTGGGCAAACCTCTATCCCTAGATGTCCTTTTGTGTGCCAACATGAGGGATGTCGGCACTCAAACGGAGAGGTGCCATTCAGGTGTATAACACACTCATGAATTATTTATGAAAAGAATGCCTCTACTAAAAAGAGGGATTTGAAGAACAAATTTTGTAACCTAAAGATAAAAGATATCTTACCGTAGCATCCTTATTCACAAATATTTCACAAGTGAGAGATCAACTAGCAAGCATCGGTGTGGTGACATATGAGGATGACCTGGACTACCTTCCTCATGGGATAATTTATTAGCAACTGTAAATAGAAGAGAATAGCAGTCGAACTTTGAGAGATCATGGGAACAAAACTACAGAAGAAATGTTTACCAAAGAGAAGCATGAAGTCCGCGACATAATAATATTTGGTCTCTGTACTTACATGTTCCCAAGGAGAAACGATTAGAGTTGGACCCTTCATGAAATAAGGGAATATTTGTTGGATACAGTGGGGCGCTCACACGAAGTTGGTTCCACTTTTTAGTGCCACTTAAGAAATTAGAAACGCACTTCCAAAGTGCAAACCAAGAACGCATATGTGTTATTTATGGTACGTTTGGAATAACCCGAGCCCAAACATAAGGCTAAGATTAGTAAGGAAGTATCGCATATACGTTTTGTGATATTTAACATTTACAAAATGTATCGCATATGTGATATAAATCGTAAGTGTGATATATCGCATATGCAATATTGAAAAACTAAAAAAAAACCAAAACAAAGGCTGCAAACCTCAAATTTATCATTTGCACAGTCGAGGATCGGGAGAGCAAAAAACTGTGTGGGTGAAATAACGCAAAGGCGATTTGTGTTTTAGCTTTGGAGGTCGAGTTCGAGGTGGATTGGCTCCAATGGCAGGTAAATTGTCTTTTCCATTTGAGTTAGTCTTCAATTGTTTATTTTTTTCCATAATTTCATAGTTTTTATAATTATTTTAAACAAATTTAATAAAAAAAATTGAATGAAATCAAATAATGATTAAGTAAAACAACTTGGATTTTTTTGTTTAAAATTTTACAGATAACAGAAATGAACAAGACAATGTGGAAAACCCACCACAACCTAACCCACAACCTAACCCAAACCCGAAGGGAGAACAAGATCAAAACTCACATATTATTACGCGTTTGGCGTCATTGAGGTGCCTTAGCTCATCTATTAGAGGGGGGGATCATTTGAGAGACTCTTTATCCAATGCATTGGACACAATAACAAACACAATTGCCGAATCCCAAGGAGCTCTGTACAACATTAGCTCGTACAGAGAATCTAGGAGGAAATACTACTCCGATGGATTGAGTTATAAAGACATCAAAGCCCTCAAAATTACAAAAGACCAATTATTTTCATTATTACGGGACCCTAGCACCGGATTGGCTCCACCCACCAGTCAAGCACACATTTCCATAGACTGGTGCATTGAACCAAATATAAAGGCCAATTGGATGGATCGTTGGTATATGGTCTTTGATGAAGACCCTCATGGGAATAGGGACATCCCATTTTATTTCCATAGGAAGTTGTATGCAGAATTCATCCTACGGAAACATGTTAACTACTTTGATCTCTTAAGATTCCAGGGTGTTGGTCATGGGATGCCCCTGTCACATACCCCAATTTTGTAAAATAATGTTAATTGTTTAATTTGATTTCCTAAGACATTATGTTAAATTTAATGCTAAGTAGGAACTAATGACTCAGCAGAGTCAAAAGAAGTGGAATGTAATTCTGAATATTTTATTATTAATAAATAAAAAGTGGAGACAACAGCTTTGGGAGAGCTGTTAATAAGAGTGTTACTGGTCAAACTGGTGGAAGGAACTAGGTGGAGGGAAACCGACAAGTGGTAGCATCCTCAAACACTTCCTAGGTTGCAGGTGGCAACTTCCCTACATTTGGGGTCATGATCCCCCAAGAAAGTGGGATCAGAGCAGGTGGCTCAATAAATGACAACTAACCCAAAAAGACATAGTCAATCTTTTAAAAGTACCCAATGAATAGAGCTGGGGTTGCTCAGATATTTTCTAGGAGAAGAATCATTCAGGGGAATGCTCTTTAAGGAAGTCATTGGGGAAAAGGGGAAAAAATGTAAGGAAAGTTTTTGGAGAGATAATGTGCAGTAACTTGGTCTGATACAGCTTGCTAGCTGAGAGAACTTACTGATAAGTTTAGGGTTGTATTGAGTCTGAATACTAATACTTGATTATAGCCGCACCTAGTTCCAGCCAGGGAGACCAGAGCAAGCTCGGGGGTCCTAAGGAGTTGCTGTTTGAGCGCTCTCCAGGAGTTGGTAGGGAGGAACGGCCTCCCATTGCTGTTGTCGTCCAAGCTCAAGAACAGGTTCTGCCATCTAGTAATCTTTGTTTTAATATCTGTGTATGATTGAATGTTAGGTTTGTAGCTTATGATGTAAAGATTTAGATGGTTTAGTAATGAAGTTGTTCTTATTTTGTTAGTAATAGAATCTTTTTGATGAAAAATAAAACCCCACCTATGTTTTTCCTCATCTAGAGTGATCCAGAATGTACTCCAGCACAGGGGTGAAATTATAAACAAAGATAGTATGATGAAAATACAGAATAGAATGTTAATGGAACTATAGATTATTTTCTTTTATTTTGTTAATTAGAAGAAATATCTTTTGTACTAGGAGTAGTGTTAAAACCTAGACTAAAACTGTCAGCTTATTAGAAACAGAGAAAGAAGCTACACCATTTACTAATAGTAGTATGTGTTAGTAGATAAAATTATTCTTTATATACAGTATTTTCTTTCAAAACTTTTGTTAATCATTTTAAAACAAAGAGGAGAATATAACAACTACACTAAAGTAGGATTAGACTAAATAGTTATGCTGTTAATTTTATAGATTATTTCTTCTAGTTTACGTTAGTATATCTACTGTATATATATAACAGCAATAGATAATACAGAATTTTGATAGGATTTCTTTTAAGGTATATTTAATACAGAGCATAAAATATAACGGTAAAATACTCTCTTATCATACACCTGCTATTAACTAGATAAAGAGTTAATATATAATTAAAGGAACAGTGTTACTAAATAAATAAAGTAATGAACTTAATCCTTTATATTGAACAATAAACAAATTATAAGTTCTGTAATCAAATGTTGTATGTAACAGACACATAAATACCACAGTAAAAACATGTTTTTCTTATATTTCAAAGGATAAATTTATATAATAGCATTTACAGTTTTTATAAAACAAACTAATACAAAGACTATGTACAGAAAACCTAGCATTTGTAAATTTAATAATATTATAGGATAAAAGAAAACTCAGTTGTATTAACACATAAGAAAGAAAAGCATTGAAGTAGCAGTATGCTCGAATTAACGAGCTTAATCAAACAATATTTAGTATAAGTATTAATCCAACAAAACATAGGAGCACAAGTAAAGTAAAAGTTGTTCTTTTTATTTAAAAGAAACAATAAAATAATTATTATATATTTTTCAAGTTAGGGTTAAACCCTATCAGCATTAAAATTTAAACAAACAGATTATAACTATGCTCGCTTCATCGAGCTTAACTAACTATTATACATATCAATAATAACTCAACAAATTAAGTACTACTTTGTAATCACCAGATATGTTTAAGAAGCTGTAAATATTATTAATATCGCCGAGTTAGGGTGAACCCTATTACTCCAAAATATACAACCAAGATCACAACTGAAGGAGTCAAATACAATATTGAGCTCACAGCTTCAACAAAATTTACAGAGCGAGGCGTTTTACAGCCTTTTATCATTTACTTGTACACATACACAGTAATCATCATAAAAATCAACTTTTCACTCACTACCGAAACCGAAGAACCCTAAGCAAGGGTTTAGCACCCATTAAAAATAGTAAACTAAATAACCAGAATAACCAAAACCCATAAGGGTATTTCAGGCCGCGACGACCAACCCATAACACCCCACAGACGTATGGACATGGTAGAACGGCCATGGAAATTCCAGGGCTTACTATGACCATCAAGTCGTGAAAACCTCGCAATAATCCACGCAGAGAGGAGGGCCGATACCTACAAATTAACAAGAAAATGATAATGTTATTTATTTTGTTTTAAAAGAGACAACTGTGTATTGAAATATTTGAATGCACAGTAACAAGTCTAAATAAGTAACTCTTACATAAAATATTATTGATACGTGACCACCTATGAGCAACAAAGTAACCACCAACACGAGGAGAATGAAGCTTTTCATCAGCTGCAAGGAGGACGGTGTCAATACTCAGCATCGACTAAAGACAGCAAGGAGTTTTGGTCACCGGCCAATAAGATACAAAACCCTAGAGCCGTAATGATACCCAACCCAAAACAAAAACTTGGTACACTGCGAAAACCGAAGCTACAGCACTCTGAGCTAAAGAACCAAACTCTTAGTGCCAAACTAAAGAAGAAAGGGGATGTTCACAGTCAAAGGGTTCGGTTAGAGCTACCAACGATAGTGAAACCCTAAAGGAAAAACCATGGGCTTATACTCAAGCAGAAAACAGTTGGGTAACAGCACTTCCTTGCTGAACATTCGGGACAAGCTACTGAGGGTGGAACAAGCAGGAAGACAGCAACAGCAAGACACAGGTGATAGAGGAGACGAGAGCTTCACAGCAGAATGATAGAGGGCCCGAAGGCGACGGAAAGAATGACAAGCGAGGGTTCAACACTATGTTTTTAACTGTGCAATATAGGGTCGAGACGCTGCCACGATAGTCTGATAAATATTTGCATGCAGTGGGTAGGAGTGTATAGTTCCCGGCGAGCCCTTCATCAAGTATTATTCCAATCATTGATGATCAGAGGAGAAACTATAACCTTGTCACAATGTCAAACCTTTACCTACGCTGCATGGGAAACGTAGGATTTGTTATTATTAAAATATTTTATTCATAACAATCATCAAGGTCGTGTGGGGTTTACGACCCTTTACTTTACAAAGTATGGAAACTATAAAATGTAAGTGAAGTTTGACATGGTATACATTGGTGTAGCCCTTTGTATAACCTTTTTATTTTCTATGCTATACAACGTTATCCATCAACGTATATAATCACAATAAAAACAAAGTCTTGTAAAGGATATTATAAAAAGAGAATAATGATGTTTATTCTCTTAGTGAGAACATACTCACGAGCAAATATTCTTTCAACCAAGTAAATATAACTTAAGCGAAGGTAGAATTAATATTTAACTTAGTATATTATGCATGTAAAAAGATAAAGGGCACATCATAGTAAATGGTTATAGAACTTAGAATAAAGGATAAACCATAAACTCGTTGTGGGGTAGGTCTATCCTATGACCCTTCTTGTTTTATAAACTTGGTACTTATTCACTAATCCAACATTAACCTTGTTCAAAGTTAGACTTTTTGTTATGTTATAAAAGGATTTCGCGTAATTATTCTATGATGAATATCTTCTTGCTAGTATTATTCTCTTTATCTTTGAATGGTTTATTATTGAACTAGCAGGGTTGGCATATAAGCATGATAAGACTCTAAAAGTTTAATGGTTTAACCTTGAAATTGATAATGATATTTATTAATCACAGCTGGATGTTATTTTTCCAAGCGATTATAGTACAGAGGAATTTAACCCTCCAACGTTAGTATAAATTAATTGATTGTAGTATGCAATAAAGTTATAATCCCCTAAACTTTGAAGTAATGAAGTGGGAGTTTGGTACATAACCTCTTTATCATTTTCTTACACTGTGCAATAGCCAATTCAAGCAGGGCATGAATTTAGTAATTTTTGTACAATTTAAACTAGACCATTGACTGTATAATTCTGCCATACTTGCTATATTTGTAAATAAATATTTTAAGCATTTTTAGACTTGACGATTAGTATAAATATCAAAGAGTTTAGTACTCAGTAAGAATATTAAATCATGCCTTCAAGGAGGGAAACAACTGTCGTCAACACTAGTAGAATCAAATCTCTTTCCATAACATCTTAAAAAGAAGAACAGTTTAATGCTTTACCTCGATAAGCTTTGGAAACTGACTAGCATGTTTATTCTTATACTGAATTAAACTTTATGTGACGAATTTATTTTGAATACTTTAGATTTTGGATAAGTAGCACCCGAACCTCTTACCTGTAAATCTATAAGGGAAGGAAAACTTCTGTGTTAGCTCGAAAGCTAAGTAAGCCCAGATTTTCATGACAGATCCACCTTGTGATCGCAAGAGGAAAACAAGTCAGTAAACTGAAAAGAATTGTTCTATCAAATAAACATGATCAAATAGATAATTCAGATAACAAAGTTCAGTAACATATAACTAATTAAATAATTAACTGCATTCATGAAAATTATATGCATTTTAAAAATTTTAAAATTTTCGGAAAATTTGGGGTTTTGATAGCCCCAATATAGGGAAGGGGTCAGGACAGATCCTAACTGTGTTCCATGCCATCCACGCACACCAAAACCCCCTCGGCTATATCCTCCCGCGGGTCCTATGATTGAGGATACAAAGGAGGCATTATTTGACTTGGCAGATACATTAAAAAGATAAAGCCCCAACTTTTAATGGAGAGACTGAAAAAGGAGAAGAGGCAGAGTCCTGGTTATCCGGGATGAGGAAGTATTTTCATATATACAATTATTCTAATCAGCTAAAGGCAAGTATGGAAATATATAATCTCTCCGGAAAAGCGGATATATGGTGGCAAGATTTGAAGAGAGTCAATGGTATCAAGGAAAAAGAAGTTAATTGGAGTACTTTTAAAAGGTACTTCAAGAAGAAATTTTTGTCTAAACAATATTACGAAGAAAGAGCTAAATAATTTTACGAATTGAAGTTAGGTTCAATGACTATGAAGGATTTGAACAGTAAATTCTTAAGCTTGCTGAGGTATGTACCTTACCTAGTAGACGAGAAACCTAAAGTGCAGCGATTTCTTAGCTGTCTACCATATCACATTAAGGACAGAATTGAGTATGATAACCCGAAGACTCTGGAGGAGGCCATGAGGAAGGCTAATTTCTGTTTTGAGCAAAACAAGAAGAAAGAAGGCTTAGCCAACTGGAAGGCTAAGAAAAACAACAATCAGCCTGAGTTTAGGAAGAAGGAATTTGCACCCCAGAGGAATTTCAAGAATAATAAGAATAAAAATTATTCTAACAATAAGAATTTCCAGTGAAATAGAAATGGTGCTTCCAATAATTCAAATAATTTTAAGGGCAAGGAAGCTGCAAATAACCATGGGAATTTTACTAAGAGTTTTGAACGTAAGGAGTCTGTTAAGTGCTGGGAATGTAATGGCCCACACTATGCCTCGGTCTGCCCAAACCAGAAAAAGTCAGTCAGCAATATCCATACTGTGCAGGAGGAAATGACCATTGGAGAACTAGCAAGGACTATGCCCAGAATAAATGCAGCTTTGGAGAAGCACCAAGCTGACTATCAGAATTCCATGGTGGAAGTGGAAGGTATGATTAATCAAACCCCTGTAACCATTTTAATCGATCCAAGAGCTAGTCTTAGTTACATTGCACCTCAGATAGTGGAAAAATTTAAGTTGTCTATCGATAAGTTTGATAATTCCTTGTTAGTTCAATTAGCCACAGGGAAAAAAAGAAAAGTAACCTGTTTTGTGAAAGAATGTGCTTTATTTATGGATGAATTTAAAACTACAGTTAAGCTTAATGTTTTGCCACTTGGCTCATATGATTTACTGATTGGCATGGATTGGTTAGAACATCATAAGGTAGTTTTAAATTGTTATGATAAAACTTTCACGTGTCTAAATAGTGATGAACAACCAGTAAAGGTTAAGGGTATTCCTAGAAAAACTATAATCAGATAGATTTCTGCTTTACAACTTAAAAGAGTTGTTAGAAAAGGATGTAAAGCCTATGCTATAACTATTACAGATGAGGCAAATAAATCTGAACCAGATAAGTTAAAAATAGAAGATGTTCCTGTTCTAAAAGAATATACTGATGTATTCCCAGAGGAAATTCCAGGATTACCTCCAAGGAGGGAATTGGATTTCACTATTGAGCTGGTACCGAGTGTGGTACCTAGCTCGAAAGCTCCGTATTGAATGAATATTTTAGAACTTAATGAGTTAAAATCACAACTAAAAGAGTTAATAGATAAGAAGTACATTCGACCTAGTGTGTCTCCTTGGGGAGCACCGGTCATCTTTGTTAAAAATAAAGACGGAACTATGCGACTATGCATAGACTACCATCAGCTAAACAAGATGACTATTAAAAACATATATCTGTTGCCCCTCATAGATGATCTATTTGATCAACTGCGAGGAGCCACAGTGTTCTCAAAGATAGACTTGAGGTCAGGATATCATCAGGTAAGAATTAAGGATGAGGATATCTTCAAGACAGCCTTTAGAACAAGGTATGGACACTACGAGTTTGTCGTAATGCCATTTGGGCTTACCAACGCCCCAACTATCTTTATGTGCTTAATGAATAATATAATGCATAAATACTTAGATAAATTTGTTGTCGTGTTTATCAACAACATCTTAATTTACTCTAAAACAGAAGAAGAACATAAAGAACACCTAAAGATAGTTTTACAAGAGTTGCAAGAACAACAACTCTTTGCGAAATTTAGTAAGTGTGACTTCTTTAAGGATGAAATCCAGTACTTAGGTCCTGAAAAGATTTGGGCAATCAAATATTGGTCGGTTCCTAAAGATGTAACAGATGTGAGATCATTCATGGGAATTACCGGTTATTACCGGAGATTCATTGAAGGCTTCTCAAAAGTAGCAAATCCAATCACTTCCTTGCAAAAGAAAGGAAAGAAATTTGATTGGAACTCAAAGTGTGAAGAAATTTTTAAGAAATTAAAAACCTTATTGACAAGTGCACCTATTCTAAGAATCGCAGATCCTAATAAGGACTTTGTAGTATGCACTGATGCCTGTAATGATGGCTTAGGCGGTGTTCTGACTCAATATGGGCATGTCATTGCCTATGAGTCCAGGAAGTTAAAAATTCACGAAAAGAATTACGCAACTTATGATTTAGAACTTGCGGCTGTTATACACGCCTTAAAAATTTGGCGACATCATTTAATAGGTAGAAAATTTATTCTAATGACTGATAATAAAGGACTGAAATATCTTTTAGATCAGGCTAACTTAAATGCTAGACAAGCAAGGTGGTTAGCCTTCTTGAGTGAATACGATTTTGAAATCCAGCACATAAAGGGTAAGGAAAATAAGGTGGCTGATGCAATGAGCAGAAACGCAAAGCTGTACTTTACAGCAGCAATCAGCACTTATGCTTCTGATTTAAATGAACAGCTTAAAGAAGGGCTAAAACAAGATGAAATTTATCAGAAATTACAAATTACAGCTAAAGAAGAACCTACAGAAATATTAATAAAAGGTTATAGTATAAATGAAGATGGATTTTTATTATTTAAGGATAAACTGTATGTGCCTAATGTGCCTAAGGCAAAGTTTTTAATTCTAGACGAAGTCCATAAAACACCTTACTCAGGACATCCAGGTTACCAAAAGACTATAACCATGCTAAGAAAAGAATATTTTTGGCCTAATATGAAATCTGAGGTAGCTGAATACATTGCTAGATGTTTGGACTGTCAACAAGTGAAAACGGAACACCAACATCCAGCTGGTTTGCTACAACCTTTACCTATTCCTAGCTAGAAGTGGGAAGTGATTAGCTTATATTTTATTACTGGACTGCCCAGAAATCAGAATCAAAATGACTCTATTATGGTGGTGGTTGACAAGTTAAGCAAAGCAACACATTTCATTCCTGTCAAAACTACTTACAAGGCTGCTAATATAGCTGATATATTCTTAAAGCAGATTTTTCGGTTACATGGAGTACCGAACGTTATAATTTCAGACAGGGATCCTAAATTCACAGGAAATTTTTGGAAGTCCTTGTTTAAGGGATTGAATACAACATTGAATTTCAGCACCTCCTTCCATCCTCAAACAGATGGAGAGACTGAAAGAGTGAATCATGTGTTGGAGGATTTATTAAGGATATATGTTAAAGATCAGCCAGGTAAGTGGGAAGACTACTTACATCTAGCAGAGTTTGCATACAATAATAACTATCAGTCATCAGCTAAGTTTAGTCCATTTGAAATTTTGTATGGACATAAATGCAACACTCCTATCTCTTGGAATAATCTAGTATATAGATTAGTGTTAGGACCAGAATTGTTGAAAGAAATGGAAGAGATTGTAAAGCAAGTGCAAGAAAATTTGAAGGTGGCACAGGATCGACAAAAGAGCCAAGAAGATTTGAAAAGAACTCCCAAGGAGTTCCAGGTAGGTGAGCACGTTTTTATAAAGGTAAGACCAAAGAAAAGCTCTCTAAGACTAGGGAGTTGTGCAAATCTAGCACCACGTTACTGTGGTCCATTCGAGATTTTATCTAGAATAGGTCAAGTTGCATACCAGCTAGCATTACCACCTAACTTGAAAGTACATAATGTTTTTCATATCTTTGTTTTGAAAAAGTATGTTCATGATGCTACTCATGTGGTTGATTGGAATGTTCTATAGGTGGAACCAGAAGGAGAAATTCTGGTGGAACCGGACTGTATCCTCGGGAGGAGGGAAATTACTCTGCAGAACCGCACCATTGGACAGGTGAAGGTGCAATGGAAACACCTTAGTCCTGAAGAGGCTACTTGGGAACTAGAAAGTAAGATGCGGGTGGCATACCCGAATTTGTTCCAGGAGATTGCAGAAGATGAAGAATAAGTAACATCGAGGACAATGTTACATTTTAAGGGGGTGTGTATGTCACATACCCCAATTTTGTAAAATAATGTTAATTGTTTAATTTGATTTCCTAAGACATTATGTTAAATTTAATGCTAAGTAGAAATTGATGACTCAGCAGAGTCAAAAGAAGTGGAATGTAATTCTGAATATTTTATTATTAATAAATAAAAAGTGGAGACAACAGCTTTGGAAGAGCTGTTAATAAGAGTGTTACTGGTCGAACTGGTGGAAGGAACTAGGTGGAGGGCAAAAGACAAGTGGCAGCATCCTCAAAGACTTCATAGGTTGCAGGCGGCAACTTCCCTACATTTGGGGTCATGATCCCCCAAAAAAGTGGGATCAGAGCAGGTGGCTCAATAAATGACAACTAACCCAAAAAGACCTAGGCAATCTTTTAAAAGTACCCAATGAATAGAGCTGGGGTTGCTCAAATATTTTCCAGGAGAAGAATCATTCAGGGGAATTCTCTTCAAGGAAGTCATTGGGGAAAAGGGAAAAATTGTAAGGAAGGTGTTTGGAGAGATAATCTGTAGTAACTTGGTCTGATACAGCTCGCTAGTTGAGAGAACTTACTGATAAGTTCAGGGTTGTATTGAGTCTGAAGACTGGTACTTGATTATAGTTGCACCTAGTTCCAGCCATGGAGACCAGAGCAATATTGGGGGTCCTGAGGAGTCGCTGTTTGAGCGCTCTCCAGGAGTTGGTATGGAGGAACAGCCTCCCATTGCTTTTGTCGTCCAAGATCAAGAACAGGTTCTGCCATCTAGTAATCTTTGTTTTAATATCTGTGTATGATTGAATGTTAGGTTTGTAGCTTATGATGTAAGGATTTAGATGGTTTAGTAATGAAGTTGTTCTTAGTTTGTTAGTAATAGAATCTTTCTGATGAAAAATAAAACCCCACCTGTGTTTTTCCTCATCTGGAGTGATCCAGACCGTACTCCAGCACAGGGGTGAAATTATAAACAAAGATAGTATGATGAAAATACAAAATAGAGTGTTAATGGAATTATAGATTATTTTCTTTTATTTTGTTAATCAGAAGAAATATCTTTTGTACCAGGAGTAGTGTTAAAACCTGGACTAAGACTGTCAGCTTATTAGAAACAGAGAAAGAAGCTACACCATTTACTAATAGTAGTATGCGTTAGTAGAGAAAAATATTCTTTATATACAGTATTTTATTTCAAAACTTTTGTTAATCATTTTAAAACAAAGAGGAGAATATAACAATTACACTAAAGTAGGATTAGACTAAATAGTTATGCTGTTAATTTTATAGATTATTTCTTCTAGTTTAGGTTAGTATATCTACTGTATATATATAATAGCAATAGATAATATAGAATTCTGATAGGATTTCTTTTAAGGTATATTTAATACAGAAGCATAAAATATAACGGTAAAATACTCTCTTATCATACACTTGCTATTAACTAGATAAAGAGTTAATATATAATTAAAGGAATAGTGTTACTAAATAAATAAAGTAATGAACTTAATCCTTTATATTGAATAGTAAACAATTTATAAGTTCTGTAATCAAATGCTGTATGTAACAGACACATAAATACCACAGTAAAAACAAGTTTTTCTTATATTTCAAAGGATAAATTTATATAATAGCATTTATAGTTTTTATAAAACAAACTAATACAAAGACTATGTATAGAAAACCTAGCATTTGTAAATTTAATAATATTACAGGATAAAAGAAAACTCATTTGTATTAACACATAAGAAAGAAAAGCATTGAAGTAGCAATATGCTCGAATTAATGAGCTTAATCAAACAATATTTAGTATAAGTATTAATCCATCAAAATACAAGAGCACAAGTAAAGTAAAAGTTGTTCTTTTTATTTAAAAGAAACAATAAAATACTTATTATATATTTTTCAAGTTAGGGTTAAACCCTATCAGCATTAAAATTTAAACAAACAGATTATAACTATGCTCGCTTCATCGAGCTTAACAAACTATTATACATATCAGTAATAACTCAACAAATTGAGTACTACTTTGTAATCACCAGATATGTTTAAGAAGCTGTAAATATTATTAATATCACCAAGTTAGGGTGAACCCTATTAATCCAAAATATACAACCAAGATCGCAACTGAAGGAGTCAAATACAGTATTGAGCTCACAGCTTCAACAAAATTTACAGAGCGAGGCATTTTATAGCATTTTATCATTTACTTGTACACATACACAGTAATCATCATAAAAATCAACTTTTCACTCACGGCCGAAACCGGAGAACCCTAAGCAAGGGTTTAGCACCCATTAAAAATAGTAAACTAAATAACCAGAATAACCATAACCCATAAGGGTATTTCAGGCCTCGACGACCAACCCATAACACCCCATAGAGGTATGGACAAGGTAGAATGGCCATGGAAAGTCCAGGGCTTACCGTGACCATCAATTCACAGAAACCTCACAATAATCCACGCAGAGAGGAGGGCCAATACCTGCAAATTAACAAGAAAATGATAATGTTATTTCTTTTGTTTTAAAAGAGACAACTATGTATTGAAAGCTTTGACTGCACAGTAACAAGTCTAAATAAGTAACTCTTACATAAAATCTTATTGATGTGCAACCACCTATGAGCAACAAAGTAACCACCAACACGAGGAGAATGAAGCTTTTCATTAGCTGCAAGGAGGACGGTGTCAATACTCAGCATCGACTAAAGACAGCAAGGAATTTTGGTCACCGGCCGATAAGATACAAAACCCTAGAGCCGTAATGATACCCAACCCAAAACAAAAACTCGGTGCACTGCGAAAACCAAATCTACAACACTCTGAGATGAAGAACCACACTCTCAGTGCCAAACTAAAGAAGAAAGGGACTGTTCACAGTCAAAGGGTTCGGTTTGAGCTACCAACGACAGCGAAACCCTGAAGGAAAAACCACAGGCTTATACTCAAGCAGAAAATAGTTGGGTAACAACAATTCCTTGTTGAACATTTGGGACAAGCTACTGAGGGTGGAAGAAGCAGGAAGATAGCAGCAGCAAGACATAGGTGACAGAGGAGATGAGAGCTTCATAGCAGAATGACAGAGGGCCCGAAGGCGACGAAAAGAATGACAAGCGAGGGATCAACACTATGTTTTTAACTGTGCAATATAGGGTCGAGACGCTACCACGATAGTATGATAAATATTTGCATGTAGTGGGTAGGAGTGTATTGTTCCCGACGAGCCCTTCATCAAGTATTATTCCAATCATTGATGATCAAAGGAGCAACTACAACCTTGTCACAATGTCAAACCTTTACCTACGCTGCATGGGAAACATAGGATTTGTTATTATTAAAACATTTTATTCATAGCAATCATCAAGGTCGTGTGGGGTTTACGACCCTTTACTTTACAAAGTATGGCAATTATAAAATGTAAGTGAAGTTTGACATGGTATACATTGGTGTAGCCCTTTGTATAACCTTTTTATTTTCTATGCTATAAAACGTTATCCATCAATGTATATAATCACAATAAAAACAAAGTCTTGTAAAGGATATTATAAAAAGAGAATAATGATGTTTATTCTCTTAGTGAGAACATACTCACAAGCAAATATTCTTTCAACCAAGTAAATATAACTTAAGCGAAAGTAGAATTAATATTTAACTTAGTATATTATGCATGTAAAAAGATAAAGGGCACATCATACTAAATGGTTATAGAACTTAGAATAAAGGATAAACCATAAACTCGTTGTGGGGTAGGTCTATCCTATGACCCTTCTTGTTTTATAAACTTGGTACTTATTCACTAATCCAACATTAACCTTGTTCAAAGTTAGACTTTTTGTTATGTTATAAAAGGATTTCACGTAATTATTCTATGATGAATATCTTCTTGCTAGTATTATTCTCTTTATCTTTGAATGGTTTATTATTGAACTAGCAGGGTTGGCATATAAGCATGATAAGACTCTAAAAGTTTAAGGGTTTAACCTTGAAATTCATAATGATATTTATTAATCACAGCTGAATGTTATTTTTCCAAGCGATTATAGTACAGAGGAATTTAACCCTCCAACATTAGTATAAATTAATTGATTGTAGTATGCAATAAAGTTATAATCCCCTAAACTTTGAAGTAATGAAGTGGGAGTTTGGTACATAACCTCTTCATCATTTTCTTACACTGTGCAATAGCCAATTCAAGCAGGGCGTGAATTTAGTAATTTTTGTACAATTTAAACTAGACCATTGACTGTATAATTCTGCCATACTTGCTATATTTGTAAAGAAATATTTTAAGCATTTTTACACTTGACGATTAGTATAAATATCAAAGAGTTTAGTACTCAGTAAGAATATTAAATCACGTCTTCAAGGAGGGAAACAACTGTCGTCAATACTAGTAGAATCAAATCTCTTTCCATAACATCTTAAAAAGAAGAACAGTTTAATGCTTTACCTCGATAAGCTTTGGAAACTGACTAGCATGTATATTATTCTACTGAATTAAACTTTGTGCGACGAATTTATTTTGAACACTTTAGATTTTGGATAAGCAGCACCCGAACCTCTTACCTATAAATCTGTAAGAGAAGGAAAACTTCTGCGTTAGCTCGAAAGCTAAGTAAGCCCAGATTTTCATGACAGATCCACCTTGTGATTGCAAGAGGAAAACAAGTCAGTAAACTGAAAAGAACTGTTCTATCAAATAAACATGATCAAATAGATAATTCAGATAACGAAGTTCAGTAACATATAACTAATTAAATAATTAGTTTACTGCATTCATGAAAATTATATGCATTTTAAAAATTTTGAAGTTTTTGGAAAATTTGGGGTTTTGACAGCCCCAATATAGGGAAGGGGCCAGGATAGATCCTAACTGTGTTCCATGCCCTCCATGTACACCAAAACCCCCTCAACTATATCCTCCTGCGGGTCCTGTGATTGAGGATATAAAGGAGGTATTATTTGACTTGGCAAATACATTGCTTCAGCATGGGACTGATGTCCAAGGCCATGTAGACCAAAGGGCTGGCACTTCTAAGGCAATCCCATCTATAGATCACACAGGAGATGCAGAGCGTTCAGAGAATCATGTTACTACACACCCTTGCACATTGTGTGGAGGCATATGCTATGGCCCTACTTCAGAATTTCGAGATGATGGATTACTTCGCTTTGTAAATAAAACTCATTATTTTCATATTATATTTTGTTTCATATCAAAATTTTCAATTGTTTTGCAATTTATTTCTATTTAATTATCTAACAAATTATGTGAACAAATATACATCTGGTGTCCCATGGCACTCCATATTCGCATAGTCTACCGATCAATGTTGAGAACATTGATGCGGCTGTCAATATTGCATATGGGTTTGGTTCTTCACCAATAGGGGTAAGAACTATACTTGTTAATTTGTCAACTTTATTTACATATTTATAGTATAGATTGTAACATTCAATACATCCTAATTTTGATACAACATGTTTTATGCAGGGTGATCAGGATGAGTACATTGTATCTCAGCCTATTCCCTCTCATGTAGAGGTAGATTCCCAAACAGAGGTATGCTTTTAATTATGTTTCGCTTTCTTTGGAAAAATCAATTTTCATCCATCATGTATATGTCTCATTTTCTTTGTATTATCTGACATTGACATATCTTACGTTATGCAGGGAGCCATTGAGCCATTGGTGCTTGAAGAGCACCAATGCGAGGTTGTTTCCAACCCACCTCTTCCACTCCGCTAGGTACATGTATGTTTCGCTTTCTTTGAAAACATCATTTTTCGTCCATGTACTATATATGTCTAGGATTATTTTTATTATATGAATTTGGCATATGTTATTTTATGTAGGATTCTATTGAGGCATATGCATATGTCTATCGCTTTCTTTTAATTGTGATTTTAATGATTCAACATGTACTTTTTTAATTTTTTGAAATTGTCTAATTGTATCTTTATCCTTTTGTACATAGGAACGTGAGATTGATGAACTTGTCCAAAAAGCGATCTTCTTGGCTAGTACAAGTAAAAGTCCTTTTCTCTCATTCCTAGTTAATCCATCCACTGGTTACACACCTCCTCTGACAAGGCAACAGGTAAGTTTATGTATCGCTTTCTTTGTACGTTTATGTATGGCTTTCCTTGATTTGGTGCTTTCTCTTTGTATGTTTTTGTAGGTTTATATATCACTTTGACATATGTTACTTTATGCAGGAACCTATTGAGATAGTGGTGCTTTAAGAGCACCAAAGCGAGGTTGTTGTCAACCCACCTCTTCCCCTAGCTAGGTACATGTATGTTTCTCTTTCTTTGGTAACATCATTTTCCATCCATGTAGTATATATGTCTCTGATTCACTATTTTATCTAAAATTGAAATATATGTTACTTTTTGTAGGCCCCTAGTGAGGCACCAGTGCATGAAGAGCACCAAATAGGTGACCCACCTTTCACGAGCCAGCAAGTATGTTTATGTATCTCTTTCTTTGTATGTTTGTGTATCTCTTTCTCTGATTTGGTGCTTGAAGAGACCCAAATTGGTGACCCACCTCTTCCCCCCCAACTTACATGTATATTTGTTGACATTGGCATATATATTTTTTCATGCAGCTTGATAGTGAGCAAGTGGTGCTTGAAGAGCACCCAATCAAGGTCACTATTAGTGAGGCACCATGACCCACCATTACTTACTCACGTACAGTAAGTTAAAATGTTATTTTGGTTTCAGAATTTGAAAAAATGTACATAGAATTTTTAAAGGTTGGTAAATTAACTTACAAAATTTGGTTTTTTTGCAGTCTCCACTGATGTGACCTATCCCTCTTGTTCAACGATGGGGATCACTAGTGAGCAGTCAAAAAAGAAAGCTAGACTTCTCCGAAGACATTGGCAGTGGCAGCGAAAGGGGGGATAAATAGAATAAATGTATAGGGGGCATACATAGATGTAAATTTTTGTTCATATACACGCAAATGTACTTTTTGATCCACTATTTTGTATTATGGCCATTTGGCATGACAATTTTTGTAACATTATTTCTATACATATATAATATAAAGCAAGGTTCAAACTTATACATATATGGTTGACTTGATCTTTGAACATGATATGGTTGACTTGATCTTGGAACATGATATGTGTGGTTCACATGTATGCTAACTTATGAATTTCCAATACTTAAAGAAATAATTTACGACTCATCAACTTTTTAACATCATAACCATACCATACACTAACTAAATTACATACACTAACAATCATAACACTATGTCATGCATGGATGTGTAATATATACCATATCATACCCTACAATACCCTATGATACTAACATCATACAATTCTAACATACAATAACATACCCTACAATACCCTATGACACTAACATCATACCATACTAACATACAATAACATACCATAACATAACATACTAACATCATACCATACTAACATACCATACCATTGTGATATACCATACACTAACATCATAACACTAAGTCATGCATGCATGTATAATATACCATATCATACCCTACAATACCCTATTATACTAACATCATACCATACTAACACACAATAACATACCCTACATTACCCTATGACACTAACATCATACCATATTAACATACAATAACATAACATACTAACAATATACCATAACAGTAAGTCATGAATGCATGTGTAATATATACCATATCATACCCTACAACACCCTATGATACTAACATCATACCATACTAACATACATCATACCCTACAAACCCTAAATTGGTTGAAGTAAACCCTAGTTCCATCTCATTATTTGTCAACCCTAGTGATAGCATGCAAAGTGGTGTTCATGAAATCCTAGTTGGTTTTTGATTTGTACATGGCCATGTGTTTCTAGTTCCCTCTCCTAACTTGCAAATTGCTTGCTAAACCCTAGTTCCATCTCATACCTTGTCAACCCTAGTTGGAGCATGCAAATTGGTGTTCATGAAATCCTAGTTGGTGCCTGCAAGTATTGGTGATCATGTGTTTCTAGTTCCCTCTCCTAACTTGCATGATTTCTCACTAAACCCTAGTTCCATCTCATACCTTGTCAACCCTAGTTGGAGCATGGAAATTGGTGTTCATGAAATCCTAGTTGGTGCATGCAAGCATTGGTGATCATGTGTTTCTAGTTCCCTCTCCTAACTCGCAAATTGCTCACTAAACCCTAGTTCCATCTCATACCTTGTCAACCCTAGTTGGTGCATGCAAATTGGTGTTCATGAAATCCTAGTTGGTGCATGCAAGTATTGGTGATCATGTAAGCCTAGTTGGTTTCTGATTTGTACATGGAAATGTAATTAAATGTATATAACATAACATCATATAATAACATACCATACATTTACCATACTAACATACAATACCATACATCATACATAACATATCATGCATTTACCATACTAACATACAATAACATACCATAACATAACATACTAACAATATACCATAACACTAAGTCATGCATGCATGTGTAATATATACCATATCATACCCTACAATACCCTATGATACTAACATCACACCATACTAACATACATCATACCCTACAAACCCTAAATTGGTTGAAGTAAACCCTAGTTCCATCTCATTATTTGTCAACCCTAGTGATAGCATGCAAAGTGGTGTTCATGAAAGCCTAGTTAGTTTCCAATTTGTACATGGCCATGTGTTTCTAGTTCCCTCTCCGAACTTGCAAATTGCTCACTAAACCCTAGTTCCATCTTACACCTTGTCAACCCTAGTTAGAGCATGCAAATTGGTGTTCATGAAAGCCTAGTTGGTGCATGTAAGTATTGGTGATCATGTGTTTCTAGTTCCCTCTCCTAACTTGCATGATTGCTCAATAAACCCTAGTTCCATCTTATACCTTGTCAACCCTAGTTGGAGCATGAAAATTGGTTTTAATGAAAACCTAGCTGGTGCATGCAAGTATTGGTGATCATGTGTTTCTAGTTCCCTCTCCTAACTTGCAAATTGCTCACTAAACCCTAGTTCCATCTCATACCCTGTCAACCATAGTTGGTGCATGCAAATTGGTTTTCATGAAATCCTAGTTGGTGCATGCAAGTATTGGTGATCATGTAAGCCTAGTTGGTTTCTGATTTGTACATGGCAATGTAATTAAATGTATATAACATAACATCATACAATAACATACCATACATCATACATAACATAACATACTAACAATATACCATAACACTAAGTCATGCATGCATGTGTAATATATACCATATCATACCCTACAATACCCTATGATACTAACATCATACCATACTAACATACATCATACCCTACAAACCCTAAATTGGTTGAAGTAAACCCTAGTTCCATCTCATTATTTGTCAACCCTAGTGATAGCATGCAAAGTGGTGTTCATGAAAGCCTAGTTGGTTTCCAATTTGTACATGGCCATGTGTTTCTAGTTCCCTCTCCTAACTTGCAAATTGCTCACTAAACCCTAGTTCCATCTCATACCTTGTCAACCCTAGTTGGAGCATGCAAATTGGTGTTCATGAAAGCCTAGTTGGTGCATGCAAGTATTGGTGATCATGTGTTTCAAGTTCCCTCTCTTAACTTGCATGATTGCTCACTAAACCCTAGTTCCATCTCATACCTTGTCAACCCTAGTTGGAGCATGCAAATTGGTGTTAATGAAAACCTAGCTGGTGCATCCAATTATTGGTGATCATGTGTTTCTAGTTCCCTCTCCTAACTTGAAAATTTCTCACTAAACCCTAGTTCCATCTCATACCTTGTCAACCCTAAGTGGTGCATGCAAATTGGTGTTCATGAAAGCCTAGTTGGTGCATGCAAGTATTGGTGATCATGTAAGCCTAGTTGGTTTCCAATTTGTACATGGCAATGTAATTAAATGTATATAACATAACATCATACAATACCATACATCATACATAACATATCATACATTTACCATACTAACATACAATAACATAACACACTAACAATATACCATAACACTAAGTCATGCATGGATGTGTAATATATACCATATCATACCCTACAATACCCTATGATACTAACATCATACCATACTAACATACATCATACCCTACAAACCCTAAATTGGTTGAAGTAAACCCTAGTTCCATCTCATTATTTGTCAACCCTAGTGATAACATGCAAAGTGGTGTTCATGAAAGCCTAGTTGGTTTCCAATTTGTACATGGCCATGTGTTTCTAGTTCCCTCTCCTAACTTGCAAATTGCTCACTAAACCCTAGTTCCATCTCATACCTTGTCAACCCTAGTTGGAGCATGCAAATTGGTGTTCATGAAAACCTAGTTGGTGCATGCAAGTATTGGCAATCATGTGTTTCTAGTTCCCTCTCCTAACTTGCATGATTTTTCACTAAACCCTAGTTCCATCTCATACCTTGTCAGCCCTAGTTGGAGCATGCAAATTGGTGTTCATGAAAGCCTAGTTGGTGCATGCAAGTATTGGTGATCATGTGTTTCTAGTTCCCTCTGCTAACTTGCAAATTGCTCACTAAATCCTAGTTCCATCTCATACCTTGTCAACACTAGTTGGTACATGTGACCTATTTTTGTGACCAAGTGTATGCAGCTTGATGTTTACCCCAAATACTAGGTTGGTGAAGTGGTATACAATAGCTCTTGGTTTGTAAGCCTAATATGCATACCCACCCCTCCTTTTCTGTTGTGCTGCAAGTGTCAAGTACTCCCCTTTTATAACCATCGAGCCAGTTGGGAGTTCAATAATTTCATCATTTGTAACAGGTTCAAGAATGGTTTGTTTCCCCTCTAAGCAATGTGCCAACCAATAATCAGAACCCCATTCATTATTTTTTGGGGCAACCACTGCATATATCTGAGCTATGAAAGGAAATAGGTCGAGTTAACAATACATTTTGTAAATAAGGTCTTGCATTTCTAATTTCTTATTTAGGTACTACTCATGTACCTTCTTGTATGATATCCGATATGTGATCATAGTCTGTAGAAATATGTGTCTGATCATCTTCCAAATGGTATATTTAATTAACCCCATTGAAATTGGTGTCAAGTGTCACTTGATCCCATGTATCAATGGTATCCATATCATCACAATCATCCCATTCACCGATGCTACAGGAATTGCAAAATCAAGCCTTCAATCTTGTCCAAATTTGTAGGGCCGAGTTGTCTAAGCTTCTAATTGAATGAAACTATCGAGTTCCATGCACTGTGTTCACCCAATGTGCTTGTGATCGGTCCACATTTGTCACCTCCCAGGATATTATTCACACTAAGTGTTTCCTTGTTGCTTGTTCTTCCATGATAGATGCACACCATTCGACTATAGATGCAGCGTCTCGAAGGCGAGCACCTGTAAACTTCATCTCTTCCCTTCGAAGGGAAGTTTTAATGCATGCACCAGCACCATCATGCTCTCCTTTTCCATGACCAATTTCAAAGTAGTTCCATACATGTGGCACCTTGTATTTTATGTGCAACAAACAAAACCATTCAAATACACGTGCATTCTTGAACTATCCAGCACAACCATCTGACCAAATGAAATGACGATAAAATGGTATATCCATAGCTATCATGTGATCATAGAATAATTTAAAGCAATGTTGCATGTAATGGATGTCATGGGTCCGGTCATCACTTATGTAGAAGTGACTTTCTTTCAGTATCACACGTTTCTCTTCATTGCTATCTTGCCCATGTCGATACATGATATGCACCATTATGCTCACATGCTCTAAGTGATAGTATTGACTTTGAATTTCATTTTGTGGTTAAAGGGTGTAATTTTCCACAAAGTCAACCACTGATAGTATTGTTCCGAGAAGGAAGGTGTCCCGGCATATTCTGAATTGCTCATCTTGCCACCGTGCCATATCGACATGTTGAATGTACTATTGGATCTTTCCATGAAACTTTGGAATAAAATCACATACTCGCACCTGGTACATGAATATTAATATGTCAATAAACCACATAAAAAATGTGTACATGAATATTAATATGTCAATATTCAACAATTTACCTGTGAATTCACCAATTTAATCTTCCTTCTTGCTTTCCCATCATTTAGCTGATATGTCTCATACTGATAGTTCTGCTTCTCGACAATTGCATTCCCGAATGCTTGATCTTCACTTTCATGGATGCAATCAAACCATAATGATAGCCCACCACAATTGTTGCAAGAACCGTCTACACATTGTTTTAAGTAATGTGTCTGCCCATCTTGCCTTGGACACATTATGCTATGGATGAAATCTCTGGATGACATTGGCGGTACTATACTTGAGCATTCCTGCACATGGTTAGGATGCAAAAAATGACGTATATGTGAAAATGTATTGTAATATAGGTCAAACTCTATGTGGTATCTACAACAACAAGTGTTTTGGATGGTATTGATTCTAACATACCAAGGCTTGCATTTTTCAAAAGATCTTTTCCCGAGCCTTGGCTCTGCGTGGGAAACTTTAAACATCTAGAACAGTTGAGTTTGTGTCATGTCAAGATAATGTTTAACATGAGGTTCAGTGTTTCTAGAACCCCTACAATGTTTTAAGACATCCTTCGTGTTAGAAGAAGGCCTAGTGTTATCATGCCAAAACGTTTGCACTAGGCCCTTCACTGCTTCGACTAACTTCATGTCTTTGCAGGGAAACCTACCACTAAATGCCCGTAATGTTTCCATTTGTCCCTCTACATCAAGGTTGTCTCTTCTTACTGAATATTTTTTAAGTGTCTTTCGATGTAAAGACACAATTTGTGATGTGCATTTAAGTAAAGTCAATCCGCTCTCATCCACTTGTATTCGTTTAGGACTTCTCTTTCATTTTGATGCAAAATTTGTTGTCATTTGAAATGCTGGAGTGATGTTTACATCCACTATAGGCTCACAACTTCAATTAGGAGATTGAACCACCGACCATGGTTGTTGATGAGTCACATTTACATCGGGAGTAGCATAATTATTGAACTCTTCATAAGATTGTCCGTTTACTAATGGATCAATAATATCAACTTCCATATAACCAGATTCCTTTAATGTTGCATTATATTCCTTAGCCTCTACGTTAGGTATCTGTTGAGGGGGAATGGGAACTATTTGCTCATGTAATGAATACCGACAATTTCTTGAATCTTCCTTCTTTTTTTCTTTTTTATTTTCTGCTTCTTCCGGTGTAAGAACCTTCCTTGCTGACTTTCGTCTTCTATTACGTACATTCCCCATTGAAATCCACCCAAACCTATACAAAACTATGGAATTATGTAAGTAATGATAAAAAATTGCATGTTGAACAGTTCTCTGTGTGTGGGTTCAGACGAATTATGTCTTTTGCTACACTAAACCTGGCCCATAGGACGGAACCCAACATTTTGTATACAACACATATCGCATATGCGATATAACGCACCTCTGATATATCACATATGCGATATTGATAGAATGCTTTTTAATGAACGTGCAGGTTTTTTACATGTTCTCCAAAACGCATATGCGATATATCGCATATGAGATTTAGTGCATATGAGAGATATCGCATATGCGATTTACATTTATCTATGCTTATGAAGATGATGATGAGGATGAGGGTGATGATGATGATGATATTGATGATGATGACCATGATAATGATGATGAGGATGATGAGGATGACGGTGATGAGGATGAGGATGAGGATGAGGAGGAGGAGGAGGAGGATGGTGCTGATGATGAGGATGATGGTGACGATGAAGATGATGATGAACAATGATGGTGATGAGGAGGAGGATGATGACAATGATGATGATGATGAGGATGAGGGTGATGATGATTATGATGAGGATGAGGATGAGGATGAGTATGAGGATGATGATGATGATGAGGGTGATGATGAAGATGATGATTATGGTGATGACCATGATGATGATGATGAGGATGAGGGTGACGACGATGAGGATGATGATGATGATGATGATAATGATGAGGATGGTCATGATGATGAGGATGAGGGTGACGATGAACAATGATGGTGATCATGAGGAGGATGATGACTATGATGATGATGATGAGGATGAGGGTGATGACGATGATGATGATGAGGGTGATGATGAGGAGGAGGAGGAGGAGGATGAGGGCGATGATGATGACCATGAGGATGATGAGGAGGAGGAGGAGGAGGAGGATGGTGATGATGATGACAATGATGACGATGAGGATGATGATGGTGATGATGATGATGATGGTGATGATGATGATGATGAACAATGATGAGGAGGAGGAGGAGGAGGATGACTATGATGATGATGATGACGATGAGGGTGATTATGATGATGATGATGACAATGATGATGAAGAGGAGGAGGAGGAGGAGGATGAATATGATGATGATGATGAGGATAAGGGTGATTATGATGATGATGATGAAAATGATGATGATGATGAGGATGAGGGTGGTGGTGGTGATGAGGAGGAGGAGGATGATGATGATGGTGATGATGATGAAGATGAGGGTGGTGATGATGATGATGATGATGAGGTTCACGATGATGATGATGAGGATGAGGATGAGGATGGTGATGATGACGATGGTGACGATGAGGATGATGATGGTGATGACGATGATGACAATGATGATGATGACGATGGACAATGACGATGATTATGATGGAGGATGATGATGATGAGGATGATGATGATGATGATGAAAAATGATGGTGATGATGATGAGGACGAGGATGATGACTATGATGATGAATATGATTATGATGAGGATGAGGGTGATGATGATGATGACCATGATGATGATGATGAGGATGAGGGTGATGATGATGATGAGGAGGATGAGAGTGATGATGATGAAAAATGATCGTTATGATGAGGAGTATGATGACTATGATGATGATGATGAGGATGAGGGTGGTGATGATGATGATGATGATGACCATGATGAAGCTGATGAGGATGAGGGTGATGAGGAGGAGGAGGAGGAGGAGGATGAGGATAAGGGTGATGATGATGATGATGATGATGATGACCATGATGATGATGATGAGGATGAGGGTGATGATGAAGATGATGATGAACAATGATGGTGATGAGGAGGAGGAGGATGACTATGATGATGATGATGAGGATGAGGATGAGGGTGATGATGATGAGGATGAGGATGAGGATGAGGATGACCATGATGATGATGATGAGGATGAGGGTGATGATGATGATGATGAGGATGAGAGTGATGATGATGAACAATTATGGTGATGATGAGGAGGATGATGACTATGATGATGATGATGAGGAGGATGAGGGTGATGATGATGATGATGATGATTATGACCATGATGAAGCTGATGTGGATGAGGGTGATGAGGAGGAGGAGGAGGAGGAGGATGAGGATGATGATGATGATGATGATGATGATGAGGGTTATGATGATGATGATGATGATGTTGATGATGACCATGATGATGATGATGAGGATGAGGGTGATGATGATGATGATGAGGATGAAGGTGATGATGAGGATGAGGATGAGGATGATGATTAAGATGATGATGAACAATGATGGTGATGATGAGGATGAGGGTGATGATGATGATTAAAAGAAGATGATAACTATAACAATGTTAATTAAAGTCACATATCGCATGTCGACAAATCATCACTGGCGGTTTGCAGTGAGAGCATACATTGATCCATCGGTACTCGTTTTGGATTTTTTACATCCAAAAGAGCTACCAAACAAGAATTCTCATGAATTGATAACTTCCTTTGAGCATTGACATAAATCAATCTTCAATCTCTATGTTAATGTTGCAAATTTTCCCTTGAAGTTGAATAGATCGAAGGACGGGAGGAATTATTGTTTTCTTGGATGCACAGTCCATGGCTTCGTTCATCACCCTATTTTCTTGGATGCACAGCCCATGGCTTCGTTCACTACCCTATTTTCTTGGATGCACCACCCATGGCTTCGTTCACCACCCTATTTTCTTGGATGCATGGCCCATGGCTTCATTCACTGCCCTACTTTTTTGGATGCACAGCCCATGGCTTTGTTCACCGTTAAAAAGAGGAATTATTTGTGTCCATCATAGTTCTGTCTAAATGGTATTAAAATGGGATAAGGATACCATTACTCTTTTTTACTCTCATACCAAATTAGTTAAGAAAAAACGCATTTGCATTATAGCTTTATCATATCGCATATGCGATATGAATAAGCTATAATGCATATGCGTTATTTTAAAATTAAAATAATTGCATTAGAGGAATTTTGAGTTCTACATTGGGCCTCCTAAGGAAAATAATAAAATAATTGTTAAAATAATAAAATAATAATTAAAATAATAAAATAATATTTATTTATTTTGGAGGAAGAAAGAAAAAACTACTTTTTGTGTTCGTATTTTTGACATATCTCTCTATGTTTTTACTCAAATTTCGATCGAGAGAGCTCGTTGGATGCGGAATTTGATTCTGCATCCAACGAGTACCCACACTGCATACTTTTGATGTCATCATCACATATTTTTAGGTATTTCTTGTTTTTGGGGTAGCGGGGTCCGTCAAAAGTATGTAGTGTGGGTACTCGTTGGATGCAAAATCAAATTCCACATCCAACAAGCTCTCTCAATCAAAATTTGAGTAAAAACATAGGGAGATATGTCAAAAATACGAACAAAAAAAGTAGGTTTTTTTTATGACAAATATGTCAATTCAACCATTATGGTTGACTCATTTTATTGAAATTCTATTGGTTCTTGAATTCCAACTCACAAGAACTCATTGTTGGCACGTTTTCTTATAAGGCCCATTTTAGACCCCAAATTTCCTTTAATGGGCAGGAATAACATTTGGCATTAGGTTCGGAAATAGCTTCGGACTACCGAACCTATTGGCTAGGACAAATAAACCAGGGCTATTGCTTGTCTTTTAGAACTCTATCAATATGCTCAGTTTAGATGGTGTGTTTTGCTATGACATACCCAATATTTTTTTATGAAAATCTAGGATATTGTAGAGTACGATCTTACGATTCTTAATATGTAATTTTTTCCTTCAAAACTATGTTTTATTTATTTATAATTATTTTTCTAAATGACACATGTCAGTTTTAAAAAATACATATATCGATTGTTTGTTATGTAACTTTTGATTTCCATCACCATTTCCCAATAAAACTATATGGTGCACTAGATGAGATCAAGCTCTAAGATCTTATATTTAGAAATCAATGATTTCATTAATTTTTTCCCCTAAAGTGTTGCACCTGCACATAAGGTTTTAATTTCAAGCTTTTGTGACTTCAATAATTAATAATAAACAAAATAATTCATGAAAAATTCTGAATAAATAGTGTTACACTATACCCATATGTCCTTTATATGTCTGCAATATTTTATTCCAAATTGACATCATTTACCTCATATATTGCTACATCCACACAAACATATATGTTAAGATGTGCTGAAAATTTGAAAACCCACTATCACGGAAAATAATTTTATAATCATTTACATAAATTTTCTCTGCATAAATGCTATATATTATGAAAGTTGATTCAATTTCCTATCTTTTCTCTTTTTACTTCATCTTCAAATAAGTTAGGAAAGTATCCCTAATTGTCACCTAAAATCAGAGTTTTTCGTTTATTCCAGTATTATGTGGCATCTAAAGTGTCTTTAAAGGACTCCATCATTATGCATCAGCCCAATGACCATTGAAAATATTACATAATCTAAATTCAATGTTTCCAAATTGATATCAGTAGAGATGTCACATTTGATAAAGATGCATCTTTCAACAAATCTATAAAGAACCATGCAGATGAAGATCATGAAGAAGAACATGAGGCTCCTAGAATTGCATAAGACAGTATACCACCAGTTATATATGATGAAGAAGAACTCATACCAAAATATCATGACATGGTAGAACTCCCAAAGACCCATGCAGACACCCCATGAGACGATCTCAACAGAGTGAAGACCAAGTTGGACTCATGATATAATTTGAGAAGAGGAAAGATATGGTGCACCGGAAGGAAGCAAGATACCAAGACTCTACTCCAACTACGTGGCATTGGTGTGCAACCTTGTTAATGAAGAACCCACATGTTTTGAAGAAGCTTCAAAGAAGAAGGAATTGATTGATTCCATGATCAAAGAATACCAATCTATCATAAAGAATAATGTTTGGGATGTGCTTCCAAGACCGAAGGATAAATCAATGGTGTCTTCAAAATGGATTATCAAGAGAAAGCATTCAACAAATGGTAGTATTGAAAAGTTCAAAACAATATTTATCACACGAGGATTCTCTCAAAAGGAAGGGATTGATTATAAGAGGATTTTGCACCAACAGCTAGATACACTTCAATCAGAACTATCCTTTCCTTGGTAGCCAAATGAAATGGAAGTTACACCAAATGGGCGTAGAGACAACCTTTCTAAATGATGTTATAGAAGAAGAAGTATACATTGAACAACCACCAGGTTTTGAGACAAGTGTATGCAGATTAAAGAAAGCACTACATGGGTTAAAGAACAAGGAGCGGTATGGAAGAATTTATGGCTTCATGATGAGCTTAGGATTTACCAAAAGTAAATCATATTCCAAATTTTATTATAAGGTTATAGATGATGGGATCATGATATTACTATTATATGTGGATGATCTATTTTTGACAATAGATGAGAAGCTCAACCGCGAATGTAAGAAGAATCTTACTACATAATTTGAGATGAAAGACCTTGTCATGGTGCATTACTACTTCGTAGGTCTTGAAGTATGCTAGTTCCGAGATGAGATTTTCCTAAACCAAGAAAAATATGCAGTTGATATCCTAAAGAGATTTGGGATGCTGGATTGCAATGAAATGAGATGATTGGATGTTTACATATAAAACAGAAGTTAGATAGAAATATCCTAACAAATTACTAAATCTTTTGTTTGCAAAAAATGAAATTTAAGATTCAAGCACAACAAATTTAAAAAATAAAATAAGAGTTTGGAAAGAGAAAGCACAACTAACAAATAGAAATCAAAATAACAGTTTACAATGAAGGAACAGAAGTTTAAGTAACAGTTTGGAGGGAGTGCTCGTGACCCAAAGAACAAATATAAATTTAAATAACAGTTTGGAAGGAGAAAGTACAACAATGAATATAAATTAAAATGATAGTTTGGATGGAGAGTTGGAGACCCAACAAAATCAGAAATTGAAATAATCGTTTGTTTAAAAAACTATAAATCATTTATTTATGTCAGCTCTCAACAAGCAAAGATAAATAGAAATAACCATTTGGATGGAGGTCTAGAAAAAAATCTTTTATTTATATCACCTTGTACCTTCCATACTAATGTATGATACCTAATGCAATTATCTGGATTCTGGAGGAACTGATTTCCCATCAATTATCACAGCTTGCAGTTTTGGAAGGGGCATTTCATAAGTTTCTTCTTGTCAAATTAAAATGGATGGGGAGTGAACGGAATTTGATTATGAAACAGTAAATGGCGCTAGTGGCATACTTGTTGGGAAGGGGAGGATCTCACTGCTTTACTCCTTTGGTGCTTCTCTTCTCTACGCCACTACTTGATTTTCGGATTCTTGTTCGCATTTATTTTACTTAAGCGCAGATAATATTTTGTGCTTTGGATTCAATCATCCTTTTTATCTCTACTGCGGTTGTGTCTGGAATCTGCTCCAATGAAAAAGAAATACTGGGAGAATCAGTAAGCAAAAGCCGCTTCATTTTTTGCTTTGTTGTCACCATTTTAGCTTATATTACAATCGATGGACTGCTTATCACACTGGCTGGATTAACATTCCAAAAGTTTGATGTAAAAGAAAATCTCACCACTATTTTCTTGTTGCAGTCGTCTACGTTGACAAGAGCGGCTATAGCTATTATGGTCGAACTATTTTTCGATGGAGATTTGGGATAGTCGATATTAGAATATTGCATCCATTTCATTGCAGAAAATCTGAGCGAGTGGACCAGTCTCTTCTGCGGTACAGTAGCATTGGTAAATATTTTTAAATACAATCTTGGGATTGCTTTTCTTGGAATCTTCTTTAATTTCAATTGTAGTCAGAACGATCAAGTTCCTTTGGTTCCCCATGCTTATATTTTTCTTCCATGAGAAACTAGTTGCCTGAAAGATATTGACAATTCTCATGGCACTTTGCGTTTTCATTTTTTATGCCACCTACTTCTTTCCTGACCAACGATCAAGGGTTTTCAATTTCTTATCAAAAGGTTTTTCAAAAAGCTATCCTATGAGGTCCATACGTCGTCTGCTTTCAAATTTACTAGATGGTCATCGTATAAAAATTCTTTCAATTTTATCAAAATGTTGTGGTTACTAGTTTTAATGAAAATTGAAATTAAATTAGTCATGCTAAAACCTTATTACATTTTTCCAAATAATCATTATACCATTTACATTGGAAATTTATGATTGCACCATCTATATTGGCAATTTTCTTGATATTTAATTTGGTGTCAAAGAATGTTGATTGTATTTAAGATTCTCATTTTCGTTTTCCTATTGACCCTTTGGGAAAGTATGATTTATGTTCATCAAACTACTTTGTAGATTTGTAGATTCAAATAAGAAGAAAGAGGATGTATAAATGGAGAAGAATTTATATTTAAATTTTAAAAACATGAAAAGATTGATAAAAAAAATTAAGAAGCACGGTGTAATTTAAAGAAAAAATCAAGTTTAATGTGAAAAAAAATACAAAACACAAATAGACACAATATTTGTGAATGCAATTTGCATAAAGAAAAATATGTTTTCATATAAAGAAAGCAAGCAAGATAAAGCTGAAAATCACATCAAGACGGCATAGTGTTTTCACGCACATTTATCATATTTCTCTAAAATTATGTTTACAAGAATCTAACAATCACGAGGTATTATAGAACCCATGAAACATTGGAAATTATCATGTCGATACGCCACTGTGATTGTGATTTTATATGTCATTTTAATTTTATAATGTGTTTAACCTTTGTTAAGCTGAATTATTAGCCAATTTAAATTTCAAGATTACGCCAAGTACATATGTCACACTGAACTCAATTATGATTATATATATATATATATGAGTTCTTATGCATTTATGATAAAATAATCAAAAGTTTAACAAAATAAATAAAAAAACAAAAGAGTTAACTTATGACAAGATCATGTTGCTTAGGGTTACTCCTAGAGCTAGAACTCGTTACATAGTTTCATAAACGGTGGTCATTTATCTAAAACAAAAATCCACAGATCAATTCCATGTGGAAAACTCCTTACTTCTTATCATGCAATCGTAATTAAACATAATAAAAAATATAAATTACCATAAATAAAAGCGATGGAAAAATTGTAATTTTTTTAATAAAACTCTTATATACCACTTCGTGAAAGCTTAAACTCTTAAAGGCCACTCAATCATAGAAATTTAAACTCTAAGAGATCTCTCAATGGAACCTACTTCTTTGGTAGGTATATTACAATAGGTTCAGTTTTTAGTTAAACTATTATAATTTTGGTTATATATCAAGAGAATGCAAATAAATACCAAATCAGCTTTAACTTAAAAAAACAATCAAAGGTCTTCAATGAAAGGTATCATATATTATTATTAGTTTGTCAATCCTTTGGACTCTTCTAGAACATGCATAATAACAAATTTCAAATATTCTTAAATATGGAATGTGAGTGAGAATCCTAAGCATAGTTTATTTGTGGATCAAAGAAAAAATAGTTGAACTTGGCATGTCTAGACATGGGGATAACAAAGTTGACGTTGACATTTTCTCTCCAAATAGCACAAAATTGGGATACATTGAAAAAAAAATGAGATGTCAAAACCATTGCTTCATCCAATTTAATTTTTGAACATTATCTTAAAAAAAACAACCCATTCTTTTGTAACTCCCTCACACAAATGTTTGAGAAACTCTCATAGGATTAGATCACAACTCAACTGCGATAGTCTTAGAACATCTTACCGTTAGAAGTGCAGAGACAATAATGCTTTAGTAAAAAATGGTGGTTGGCTTCAACTTTGAAGACTTGGTCAATAATTATGGTTTGCTTAAGCTCCAAATCCTTGGCATTGATGAACTCTCCTGTGTGCATTTAGAGGAGGTGGGTCTCCTAAATTCTATATACCTCTTAACAGAATAGGTAGTTGTCGGTGAACCAATACTCTAAAGACTACAAATTGCAATAATAAATAAAAGAATCTGCATGCCATTATAAACTCAATGACACATGAATCTTCCCTTTGATTATGGAATGCAAGGTTGGCTTACTCATACTATAAATTACCGTTTCTATTTAAACAATGGTCTACCTTCGATTATGGCATAAAAAGATAACTACCTTGAACTATAGACTGCACCATCCATTTAAGTAGTGACTAACGCTTCATTTTAAGTAAATAAATAAACAACAAATACATCGTGCATTAAGGTGACTAGTTTAGATGTGTGGTTAACTAATTAATAAATAAAGGGTATGCTTAGTGTTTCTGCATACCCTATGAGCCTTTGAGCTATGCACATTTGAAAACTTAATATAATATTGAAGGATTATTTAGAAACTAGTCCTTTTGAAATTTATAAAGTTTGATTTTCCTCTGTAATAATGGTAATAAAACTCTACATTTTATTTGAATTATAATTTACAAAATATACTTCTCGGAAGGGATAGACCTCCTTACAAGGGCTACAAAGAATTTAATTTTGATCACTAGTTGGTATTAACATTTCAAATGAAGTTAACACCTATCCTTTGATCGTATGATAGAAATTAATTGTCAAGAGGTTTGCAATTAATCAACACATCAATGGAGTCATAATCATCAACCATTATAAGTTTCCCTTTCTCATTTGGCCTTGAATGTTCCAAAGGAAAACTCGTGTTTGCTAAATTTTATGTTCCAAAAGAAGGCTCCTCTAATTAGTACAAGGTTGAATGACCAATATGAACAAAGTTTTAAGGAGGTGTTGCTACTTTTCTGCTATCTGTTAAGGTAATTATTTCCATGCCAACATATCAAATTTTAAATAAAATATGGTAAACTAGTAGCTTTTCTCGCTATTTACCACATCTTGTAATTATTTACTGAAGGTGATCTAATTCAACTTTTGCAGGATGAGTTTGAGGTCCTAGAGGTGTGAATTCCGCTTGGGGTTTTCTAAATTTTTTATTGTTGATTCCCTCTCCCCTTCACGAGGACGTTTGAGGATTTAAAACACTTAGTCACTGTATTGGATTTTTCCCAAACATATTTTTTTGGATTGTAGAGGTCATTGACCCATTTTGTCTTCACATATTATTCCCGGTTTTACTCTAAGTCAATGTATTTGATTTTACCCAGACAATATTTTTGGAATCATATTAGTCATGTGAGTTATTTTCTATCAATTTCTATGTTAATAAATGATATCTGCTGGACTACTAGTTAACATTTTATTTGCTTTTGAATGAGTATGAATCTGTAAAATTAATGAAACCAACTTTACTTAAAGTTTAATAAACAATGGTTGCTAAGTTATGCTACAAGGACGCCTACTTGCATTAGTTATAGCTAAACAATGTTGTAATCTTCAAAGAATAATAATAAGGAATGAATAATATAAGGGAAGAATAAGGAAAAGAATTAACATTCACATGTGATTTACATCCTTCATATCCTCCTCCAAAGGGAACCAACGTACCAGAGACAATATTTAATTAATCAGAATCACTGGAAGAGAGTGTGGCCTCCTCTTTTTTGCACCAATTGATACAAAAATATGGAGTTCAAGGCATGCATATGTTGATAGAGGATCTTCAAGTTCTATCCAAATTTTTGTCTAGCGATGGCATCCACAACCCAACATCCCCATTCCCATTTTCAAATCCATGCCCAAACAACATCTAATTGAGTCAAATCCATAATGCTTTGCTTGTCCAATTTCTCCTCTCCCTCAATTGCATCCATGCTTTGAGCTCATGGCTGGTTACTTTTGTACTATCAAAACCTACCAAAGGAATTTAACAAGAATGGATCTAATGAGACTATGGTTAAATAAGAAGACTCCTTGCTTCTTGAATTCAATGAATTATCTAGTTGAAGATGAAATGCTTTTCTTCTCCTCGCAATCTCCATCCTCTGCATTTGCTTTGTTTAATGTGCACATTGATGAATGTTTAACAACTGTGAAAAGTAATGAAGATTTAAATAGTGTTTGGATTTGGAAGAAAATTAAACAGATTTCAATTTCGTAATCTAGATCTCTTGACTTATTTGAGGTGAATCCATAGTGGCAAGCGAATAAAATTGTGTTGCATGTTGTTGTCCAGATTACAAATTGTAACTTGCATGTCTCTTACCAAGTTTCATAATACTTTGGAACTTACCTCACAATATTTTAGCTAAATTTTTTTATTGCTTGAATAACATTTTGGAAATCAAGGTGGCTTTGAACCAAGTATATGAAAATCAAGGTGGCATTGAACCAAGTATATATGGACAAAGCTAGATTGATTGGAACCAACTACCTCTAGATAAAGTGAGAAGAGTTTATGTTTTGTTATCAAATATCAATGTATGCATTGTTTATCCTTTGTTGCTTCTAACTATCATGTTCATAGTAATTAAAGTAATTTGGCATCTTCCCCATTTCATTCTAAGTTTAAAAAGTCCCCAATTCATGTTTAATCCTGGCTATGTTTAACAATGTTCTAGTTATTCATAAAAAAATGTTGTATGTTATGAGAAAGAATAGATAAATCTGTAGCATAGTCATTTTTATGCATCGTGTTAATCATTAATTAAATCATTTAAGTTTTAGTACCGTCTCTCAGTTTAAATTGGACTGGTGAAATGGCTATAATTTCAAAATTATAATATTATTTACTTTCATCCAAACATTCTTATGATGTAATGTTATAATTTTATTAAATAAAAAACACTCATTTTGCATTGTTGTTTTCAGTCTATGTTACCTCCTAACTATGATTAGACTATACTTAACTATTTGATTGTATACAATTCTATTACAACAAAATTTTGACAAGCTCAAGAATAGAATCCATCTGATTTCACACTAACATATCCATCTTTAAATATAAATATAATGTCATGTTTAGATCTTCACAATTAACTATCTAGATTTGTATCCCATTTCAATCCACAAATATTGACATATGACATCGTTCAAATATTAGAACATCCATCACCTTATATTACTACTTCTAATCACCTTACATTACAAATGACATCATTCAAAGCATAAAACATGATCCATCATCTTGGATTTCAGTTATAGGAAAATTATACCAGTTATATCATGCCCCAAAACAAGATAGTTTGTACATGTAGAAACTATCCATAATCTTTTATGGGACCACGCCTTTGAATATAATTTAATTCTAATGGACAAAGAAAACCATTGATTCTTGATTTGTTTATGGGATATACTTATACACACTTAGAGCACTTAGTCGTACATGCATTCTTCAACCATGGTTATTTACTAATATATATGTATTAGATACTATATTATCTAATTAATATTGTAATTTCCTACTACATTAAGAAACAAAAACTATAACCTTGTATGCGGGTGTCTTATCAGATCATCTGACATGTGTTGACATGATTTCATAGCCCCTCCATGGCAACCACCTAGAAAATGCTTGGTCCACTCATCATTCTCATTAAATCTCGAGGGATTATGAATATTATGGTTTTAATGCTCCTGGAATTTGATGCTCTAAGCATAGTGGGTGGTAAGACAACAATTATGCCTCCTTAAAACGATTTTATAGCTCCTCTGTGGGATTATTTATGTAATTTCCCCAGGAATGTTTATATTTCCCAGTGACTGGAAATGGGATTACAGGATAGGATTCTCTCTAGCATTTTGGTAAAATCATTTCTTCAAGATGGCTTAGGATCAGTGGTGTTAGTCCGCCCCCTATATTAGTTCATTTCTTTCTTTAATTCTCTATTATCCCTCTTCATATTCCCAACTTGAAAGATACATTGTTTGGGCCCCTTTCTTTTCAAAAAATCATGTCCAAAAGGCTTTGTGCCACCACTCAACAAGCTAGAAGGGGAAGGGGAAGTTCTAGACATCGAGGGAACATAGGTTCCCCTAATAGTGGGAATGAAAAATCCATTCCAAGAAATTTAATAACAATATTAGATGACTGGGAAGAAGAAGTGGTGGTGCAACCACTGATAGGGGTGAAAACACAAAGTTGGTATACACTTTTTTCCTGTTTTTTGAGAAAAATCTGCAAAATTTTATGTTTTTCAACTTAAACCCTTTCAAACAGGGGTGATTTTAAGGAACCATACTTATTTAAAAGTGTATAAATGTTGGCGAATATTACCAATTCTTAAAATGCCAACTATAAAATGATTGGCGATATTTTTCAAAACATATTTTAATTTCTAGGGATTTTATAGTGTTTATATAATAATTTGGCGATTTTTAGGGTGAAAATTTTTTACCCCATCAAAATTGGGCGAAACAGGGCTTCAAAAAATGCAAAATGGCGAATCTTTTTTGGGAGAAAAACATGGAAAAATAGCCCATTGGGCTAAAATTCGCCCCTAAAATTATCCCTGCTTTCAAACCCATATCCCCCTTAGGAATTTCACCATGACATAAAAAAAATAGGTTTATAGAATTCTATTAGCTCCGTACTAATAGATTTTTTAAATTTGTTTATGGGCATATAGTAGGACAAATTTGACGGGCACCAATGACATATACTTTAAATTTCTAGGTTTGGATAATGAGTGACCTGTGTTCCCTTCATTTTTTTAGAGATGGTTATTCATTTTATGGAAACCAAATGTACATTCATAATATACACATATTGTACTTTGCAATGGACTATATGTTCAGAATTTTTAGACCTAAACACTATACTTTATTATTTTTAGAAATTTAACATATGTTTAATAAATGGTGCCTTATTGACACATGTTTGTGTCCTCCCATTTTCTTTCAAATGCGACTCTTATCATACAAACTAAAGCTACCATTTTGTAGAGGACAGTGCAAGGAACATCCATGTGAGTTTTTACATTTTTTTTGTTTTCATTGTGCTGATCTCGAATTTTTAGTGTGACTAATTCTCAAAACATTGTAGAGAACTTCACATTCTCACCCATAGGTCATAGAGCTCAGGTTTGACGTCGGTACTACTAGATGGTGAAAAACATGCTAGAACATGTAGTTATGGTATACCACCATGTACCATGGTCACATACCACCTAGGACACACTTTCATTTGTTTTCCACTTATGTTATATGGCCCAAAGCTTGGTTATGTTGGTCTAACAAGGTATTTGTGGGTTTTGGACTCATTAATGAACTAAAGTTCCCACATTTGACCATTTAGAAGACTCAGCACCCTCATTTATGAAATTTTTGTCCTTGGGGAACTTACACTCCTTAAAATAGGTAACTGGTTTGACCAAAGGCACCCATGCATGGTATTTAAGTGTTTTTTCTCTTTTGTACCATTTATTGCTTCTTAGAACCACTCCCACTCACCCGTGCACTCTAGAACACCTATAATACCCTCATTTATGTGTTGGAATGCTTCACCCATGTTCACATGGCCATTCGTGACCATTTGAGATGGTTTGGGAGCTCATTGCTCCACATAGGGGGGTTTGAGGTCCAATCTAAGCCTACCACATGGATGCATCCAATTTTCCTCCAAAGGATAATGATTTTATCCTATTGTATTATAATGATGTTATAGACATATTTACAAGTTGGATAGTAATAGAAACTTCATTTATTGACACTATTCCTATGTGTTAATTTTCTCTTTTCACTATTTTTCTGCATAGTTTGTGAAATTCTTGAGTTATGAGGATTTTCTTAGCTCCTAGATCTTATTGTGGATCATATTTTCACATGGTATCAGAGATATTTGGAGATGAAATTCTAATTCATATATTTTGAGTTGTTATCTAGGGTCTCCTCTAGAAAAATTTGAGTGTTTGCATTGCAAGTAGTTCTAGTGTCTTTGTCACTCAGTGCGCAAGCATAAATGGAGAAAAATCATGTCTTGCATACCCCATTCAATTATTTTGAATGTAATTTCAAAATGGTGATCCATTTGAGGACAAAAGGACTCTACAAAGTAACCATGGGGATTGAGAACAACCCCAACTTTTGTATGGAAAAATCCAAGTAAATCAAAAGATTTGATGAAGCATTCAGGACACTTTGTCTCAGTATTTTGAGGAATATTATATTCCATGTAGACAATATTACTACACCCAATGAATTATGGATCAAGCTCGAGTTGTTGTTTGGAAATACTGATGAGATGAGATGACTCCAACTCTAAAATGATTTGATCACATTAATCCCAACCCACTTTGAGGCCATCCAAGATTTCTTCACAAATTTCAAATCCTTGGTACTCCAGCTGAAATAGTGTGGCATTGAGAAGAAAGAAGAGGAGCTGATATTTTCCATTCTTTTGAATCTAGGCCCTAAGCATTTAGTGTTTGTCTCCACATTCAATCCAGGAAAGCTGACAGTTCGAAATTGGAGAATTCCTACCCTAGCAAACTTCATGGAGTCTTTGACTCAAGAACAAGAAAATTTGGTGCAAATGGGTACCCTCAAATACACCAAGGATCAATCCTTTGCTGCAGGTGTTTTGAATCGAGACAAAGGAAAGAATAAATCCAAATTTTCTAAATAGAAAGAGAAGGAGGAGGAGAAGCCCAAATATTCATATGGGGGTTCGAATCCTAGCAAGGACAAAGAGAAGAAGAAGCAAGAGAATACAAAATGCACTTATTGTCACAAAGGTTGGAATCTAGAGAGTGCATGAAGAAATACCTTGACATGATGGAACAAATCCTTGATAAGAACAAAAATCCCCCGCCAGAAGGTGCAAGGAAGAAAGAGGAAGGTTCAAGCTCAGCGAACAAGGATAGATGCCATGCACTGGTTGTAGGATCTTCTGGATCTTCCTCCTTCATCATAGATTTAGGTGCCTCAAGGCACATGGATTCCACAAAATAATCATTCTCATCCTTACATCCATAAAGTGGTCCATCCATCCTCATGGGTGATGACTTTGAGATCCCAGCCAAATGGATTGGCAAGATCGACCATGACAATGGGTACTTTAACAATGTGTTGTATGTGCTTTCTCTTGCAAAAAGCCTACTCTTTTTCTATCAAATGAAACATATAGGTCCATCCAAGAGATTTCATATATTTCTACAGGACAATTTGTTGCAGTGGGTATTGTTGACCATGATCCGAGGATGTATAAATTCTCTCACTTCCTTCCTTATTCCTCAGGGAATGCACTCCTATCACATGCCAATGAGACCAGAAAACTATGACATGTTAGGTTAGGACACCTCAACTCATGTATATTCAAGCATTAAGAAAAGAAAACCTGGTTTAAGGGATTCCAAGCATCAAGTTTTCAAAAGGCACATGCAAGGGTTGCATAGAGGGGAAACATGCAGAGAAAAAATATGACAAGGAAAGGAAAGAAGGGATGTCCAAGTTCTTGATTTGATCCATTCATATATGATTGGACCACTTCCCATGCCCTCCTATGGAAACTTAAGGTGTGTTTTAACTTTCATAGATGATTTCTTAAGGTACTTTTGGGTGTATTTTCTTAAGCAAAAATTCTGAAGTTTTTGAGACCTTCAAAGTGTTCAAGGATTTGGTAGAAAACTTGAGTGCGAATAAAATCAAGGTCATAAGGACTAATAATGGAAAGGATCATGTCAATAAGAAACCACAAAATCTATGTCAGGATAGTGGCATTCAAATGCAACATTCTGTGCTCTACACACCACAACAAAATGGTGTTGCGGAGCGCAAGAATAGATCTTTGAACGAGATCGCCACATGCATGATGGAGGCTAAGGATTTGTCTCCTAAGATATGGGATGAAGCAATAAATTGTGTTGCATATTTTTAGAATGGATTCTCACAAATAATTGGAAGAGAAAACTCCATTTGAGGCTTGGAGTGGTTGCAAGCCCAATGTTTCTCATTTTAGGGTTTTTTGGCTTAAAGGCTTAGGCTATAATTCCTCCCAAGAAGAGAAAGGTATTGAAACCTCAAAGAAAGGAGTCCATAATTTTTGGATATGTTGAATATTTAAAGGGATACAATCTCTTTGATCCCTCATCTCAGAAAACATTCATTGAAATAAGTGTACAGTTTGAAGAAGATCACATGTAAGAGATTGAACTAGTCAAGGGGGATTGCTCACAACCTCCACTGAATGATGATGTATGTGATGATTATTTATACAAATTTTATTATTATGATATGGAGTATGAATTTTATGACATGCATGCAGATAATTACTCACCCATAAGGACAAATTGGGATGAGAAAACCATACAAGCATCTGGTGATCTTGTTGGAGATCCACTAAACTCTAGGAAGACTAGATCTCAATTTCACAATGCTTTCTCCAATTGAGATTCAAATATTCTAGAGAGGTTCTTTATGATGGTTGGATGTGATCCTCAGTCATATTAGGAATCATTAAATGATCCAATATGGAAAACATCCATGCAAGAAGAGTTCAAGTCTTTGCAAGACAATGAAACTTGGGAGTTGGTTCCTCTACCTTCCAGGAGGAAACTAGTGTAATGTAAGTGGGTTTATAGGACCAAAATGGCTTCTGATGGATTTTCTATCAAGTAAAATGGTAGGTTTGTTTCCAAATGCTTCTATGAATTATGTGGAGTGGTCGGATACAATGACATTTGCACCGGTTGCAAACATGGGCTCTATCAGGCTGGTTTTGGCCCTTGCTGCATCTAAGAAATGGGAGGTGAGCCACATGGATGTGAAGAGTGTTTTTGTTCATGGTGGACTTCATGATGAGATTTATATGAAGCATTCTGAAGGTTTCACTCATGATCCTTCACTTGTTTGCAGGTTGAAGAAGTCTCTCTATGGCCTCAAGCAATCCCCCAGGGCTTGGTATGCCAAGATGGTCATGTTTCTTCTCTCACTAGGATTTGAAGGATGAAAATATGATCCTAATGTGTATTTGCAGAATTTAGATGATTCACTCAAGATCATAGTATGGTATTTTCATGATATTTTGATCCCTGGAATTTGCATTTCTGATATAGTTTCAATTAAGTCTTCATTGCAGAATGTATTTTCAATGACTGACCTTGGATTGTTGAAACAATTTCTTGGCTTGGAGATTGAGAAATATGATGCAGGTATCAAGGTAAACTGATAAAAGTATGTTGTATACCTATTATTGAAGTTCAAAATGGTTGAATGTAAAGCAACTAAGTATCCCTTCCTTTCAGGAGTAAAACTTGGTGATTTTGGTTCATCTCCATTGGTGGACAACTCGTTGTATAGTCAACTAGTTGGGATCTTGTTGTATATCACACACTCTCAACCTAATTTGGATTATGTTGTAGGTTCTGTTGCAATACATATGCAGGAGACTCATGAGATTCATTAGAAGGATGCAAAAAGGATCTTGCAGTATGTGAAAGGAACCAAACACTTCAGTATACACTATACTGCTAGTTCTCCACTACAACTAGTTGGATTTATTAAATCTGAATGGGATGGAGATTCCATTGAGAGAAATTCCACTTCAGATTATGTATTCATATTTGCACTTGGTCCCATATGATGTTCAAGTAAGAAACAACACATTATATCCCTTTAATTAGTTGACGATGAGTATAGAGGAACATTGAATGAAGCTACACAATGTGTGTGGTTGCAAGGAATTCTTAGAGAACTTGGTTTTGCATTTAATTCACCCACTATCCTTTAGTCTGACAATAAAAGTGAAATCACTATTTCCACCAATCCATTATAGACACAGAGGACAAGCACATTGAGATACACTTGCACTACATTCGGAGCTTGGTGCATGAGCATGTGATATCATTGTAGTATTTCCCATATGCAGAGCAAACTATTGACATAGAGAAGACATTCACCTATCTGAGGACACTCCTTAGAGTGGGTGTAACATGGTGATGACTAATATTCACTTTCATATTTTTCTCCATGTCCATTTTAGAGGGAAGGTTTTGTTCCCATGTGGTTTTCCTTCTTACCTTGGTTATATGGAAAAATAAATTTTTGTAAGAGGTGACTTGCACCTTAGTTTCCAATGCCTCAATTTTTTATGTGGTTACACTATGTTAGGAATAAGGGGGGTGTTAGAGAATCATACCACCTAGTACCATTGTCACATACCACCTAGGACACACTTTCATTTGTTTTCCACTTATGTTATATGGTCCAAACCTTGGTTATGATGGTGATATAGCAAGGTATTTGGGGGTTTTGGACTCATTAATGCACCCAAGAGCCTACATTTGATCATTCAGGAGACTCATGCTCCCTAATTTATGATAGTTCATTCCTTGGGGCACTCCCACTCCTTAAACACAGAACTAGTTGGACAAGAGGCGCCCATGCATAGTATTTGAGTGTGTTTTTCTCTTTTGGACCATTTATTGTTTCCTAGAGCCACTCCCACTCACCCATGCACTCCAACATGCCTAAAATACCCTCATGTATGTCCTAGCATGCTTCACCCACAATCACATGGCCATTTGTGAACGTTTGAGGTGGTTTGGGAGCTCATTGGTCCACCTAGGGTGGTTTGAGGTCCAATCTAAGCCTGCCACATCTATGCATCCAATTTGCCTTCAAAGGATAACAATTTTATATTATTGAGTTATAATGATGTTCATACATATTTAAATGCTGTAAAATAATAGAAACATTAGTTATTGGCACCATTCCTATGTGTTAATTTTTCTCTCTTCACTATTTTTCTGCATAGTTTGTGAAATTCTTCAGGTATGAGGATTCTCTTAGATCCTAGATCTTGTTATGAATTATATTTTTCACACTTTATGCAATTGTAGGATTATAGAAGGGATAATTATCCCCTGCCCTCTCATTCCCCTGCTCTGTCTCTTCAATCCTCCCGGTCGTTGATTCCATCTTTGGTCTCCAAACCGATGGAGACCCAAGAAACTTGATCTAAATTGCACCCCTCCTTTCCACAATAGAAAACTGATATTACCTCTATGAGAGGACACAATAGAAATCATGTGGAGTGTAGAAACCAAGTGGACATATCCTCCTTTAGGAAAATAGAGGCACTCCTGGTGAGAAAATATCTTGATAATTCTTCAATCTCAAAGGACAACAATTTTCCAATTCTTGAAGAGAAGCCCGATGAAGCTGAAGGCGGTCACAACTCTGAGTAGTTTCTTTATGATTATATTTTATATGATTCTACCAGTGGTTATATATCAAAGAAACCTCTCTATTGGTGGTGTTAGTCAATTTTGTTTAACCTTCAATGCCCTTAGTTATTGTTGTACTCTGGCCTTATCGTGCTTAGTAGTGTTTTTAGTTTCCATGCATAAAATCCACATAGGGATAGGTTTTTATGGGGTTACTCATGCATGAGTACGCTATTTTTGTTCAACTTTTGTTATATTGGGTCCGTGTGAAGTCTTGTGGACTCTAAAACATCTTAATACTCTTATACATGTACTTATAATTTTTTTGTGTTACAATATAATTTCTATATAAAACTTAAGAAAAACACAAACTATAAAATAAATATAAATATTATAAACGCAAATTGCATACAAAATAAAGGAAACACATGCTATAGTAAAAAGAAATCCCTAACAACTTATATAAGTAATTTAGGATGAAATCACATTTATATATGTTTATAAATTTGAATGTATGTAATGTGTTAATATATGATTAAAAACAATCTTATTAAATTTTATTTCCTTAAACCAATTATTTTTAATATGTAAAATGTTTTCAAACCATCCATCTTTGATTTTGAAATTTGTGTAAAAACTTCAAATAGTCAAATCACAAATTAGTAGCTATTTTTTCTAACAAGTTTGTTAGGCCTTTTTATTAATGCTTCCTTTCCTCAACGTTGGAATTATCTCATAAGTTTATAATAATATAATATCATTTTAATATATGAATGGATCTTTTTGTCTTTAACTCTTTTTGTTTGAGTACCCTCATTCATGGGCAATAACAACATACGGTGGATAGAAACTCGGGTATATTGTTATCATTTGAATTTGTTTATATATAATCTTTTTTTTCCATTTCAAGATTTTATTATTATATTATAGTTTAGCTTTTTTCTACTAAATTTATGTTGACATTTCTTTTTTCAATTTTTTTAAGAACATCTATAAACTAAATTATAATGATTTATTTTTCAAATGAAATTATATATTTATCTACACTTTTTCAGGACCTACATTTAGTAGGTAAAATACAGCGTGGTAGGTATGGTCGGGTAAGGAGTAGTCTCTCTAACGCTCCTAGAGGCTCGAAGTCAAGGGCCAGGCTATAGCTAACGCTCTTAGGCCGGTCGCTTACGCACTCTTAGAAGGGAAGGCAAGTCAGAAGGCAAGGAAATAAAGTTATACCTTCCAGTCAAAGTTTTGCACCGTAGCATATAGGGCTTGATACCCTGCCTAGGGATGGATGGTTCAATATTTGATAAGGTCCTTCCCCTCCTTTGTCGGGAAAGAGCGTAACAACATACAGTGGATAGAAACTTGGGTGTATTGTTATCATTTGAATTTGTTTATATATAATCATTTTTTTCCATTTCAAGATTTTATTGATATATTATAGTTTAGCTTTTTTCTACTCAATTTATGTTTACATTTTTTTTTTCAATTTTTTTTTTAGAAAATCTATAAACTAAATTATAATGATTTATTTTTCAAATGAAATTATAGATTTATATTAAATCAAAATTTAAAAGTTAATAGTAGAAAAAGTCAAAGCACAACTAATGTTAGAGCAAAATACCGTCTTCATAGCATAATTCTCTTACCCAGTAACCTAGACCTTGACTTCATTACTCTAGTGGGACAAACCTCACTCATTTTGAACACCTAAGTCTCCTTATAGAAAAATTCTAATCTCTAAGGGCCTCAAACCACCTTATGTGCCACTTACAAGAAAACCCTAATGTTTATTTTTGCTAATCTAGCAACATTCCTAGATTTTAGGGTGCCTCCCTTGACTTGGGGAGTGTTTCCTTCATTTTAGGATTGTTGAAGTTCATCTTTCAACCAAAACTATGGTTTTTAAGTCATGTGTCAATGTAACTTAGTTAAGGATAGTTGTCACGTCCCCTCTCGCCCTGGAGGAGAGAAAGTGACCCAACTCTTCTGCTACCTTAGTTACCCATCTTTCTTGTGCTTGAGTATGGCGATTCCCGAATTTCCTTTTGGTTCTTAGATCTGCAAAAGAAAGAATTCCTTCTGCTACCATTCTGACCCAGACCGTCTATAAAAACTATATTTTCCCCAACCATTGAAAGATCGAACGACTGAGAAGAATCGCAACGGAAATCAATGGTCACAGTTTGTTCCGCATCTGGATTCAGATCAACGGCTGAGAATCATCCCGTAGAAAATCAACGGTGTGGAGAGCTTCACTTCTGAAATCGGAAACATATCAAAATTTTACTCTTGCACCCCGCACCCCACATGTCGCATTTCGCATCCCGCACGTGGAATGGCTATTGTGGAGATCAAAGTTGCGGAAATCAAAATTTACCATAGTCATTTCCGCATCCTGCAAGTTGCGGAAAGGGAATTGTGGAAAGAAGATTTCATCAAATGACATTTTTGCATCCCACATCCTGCATCCTGCAAGTTGTGGAAAGCATATTTTTCCAAACGACATTTCCACATGTCGCATCCCGCAAGTTGTGGAAAGGGAATTGCGGAAGGGAAAATTTGTGGCAATTCGATCTATTCATAACAATTTCTAAGTATAAAATTGATTTCCAACATCCAAGCCATCACCAATCCGACCGATCTAACTACATAACAACTTAGAAAAAATCATTGAAGTAATTACACGAATAGATGCATCATTCATGAAATATACAGCTGAAACAAAACACATTTCATTCAAGCATTCATCATTTCTATGAATTTACAAACAAGTACAGTTGCAGGGATTGAAACACAAGAGATACTTATCTTTATCATACGCTTGTTCCGCAACCATCTATGTCGCTACAATGTTCCACCCAACCATAGGCCATTGTGCTCATCAGTCTCTCAGCAACACTGCCACCCTCGAGCTGGGCATGATTTCCCCAAGGAATAAGGAACACTAGCATACTTTCCCATAGCCAAGGATACAATGAAACTCAGCCAAGCCAACACAGTTGGGTTTATTAGGCTTACACAGGCAGTGTTTTACACATAGCCAAAGTTTATACAAGTCACAACCAAGCCAACAAATGGGTCTATCAGGCTACCAGCTAAGCCGTCCTTCCATTTGGGTTTATCAAGATTACATAGACAATGGTTTACACTTAGCCAAAACTCACATGAGACACAACCAAGACAACATATGGGTTTATCAGGCTACCAGCCAAGCCATCCTTCCAGTTGGGTTTATCAGGCTTCCAACGAGGTGGAAAGACTGACTGCTAATCTAGTGAGCTCAATCCCAGAGCTATGGACACCTACACCGGATCTATCCTAACTTCTAAACATTTACACACCCAACACAAGGAAGCATCCCCTTCTCTACTACGCAGCCCCTCAAGACATGCCTTCCCTTCCATTGCTATTCAGGGTATTCAAAGAAGAAAACCAACCCTCTAGATTGGTTTGTGAGGTTCCTTCACACACTAGGTTTATCAAGAAATTCCAGACACCATTTCCATTCCCTAAATTAATTCAGATGTCAAATGAGGATGTACACACAACGATCTCACTTTTGGGATCAACAAATGTAACGGAACCAAGGAATACACACACAAAACAATTAGGAAACTCTGGGAATTGCTTGATCCATACTGACTACTGCAATCAAAGGATCAAAAATGTTTTGCTCGTCCTTCAATTCAAAAACACAAACATGGTTCTGGCATGCGCATTCCAAAAACAACTGACAGACAAGAAAATCGTAAAAAGGAAAACAATTCACAGAACAGGAAATTCCTGAAGGATCAAGACTCCGAGCAGTTATTGCTTGCTGTATGAATGAAGATTGGATTCCAAAAAAATTCTAAACACCACCCTAAATTGTGAGGGGAAGGTGAAATGCCATTGCATGAGGGAAAGGCAGGTGTTTCTGGTGTTTTTCTTTCCCAAGAAAATTAAGAAATGTTTTTCATAAACGGGCACTCTACCCATTTCAAATTTTTCCCACTATTCCATTCTCCTGCTTATCCTTAGGAAAAATCATGCCCCCATCTCATTTTATTGCATTGACATAGCTAGCTGTAGGATTTCAACTAAAAATTGCAAATTTAACATGATTTCCAAACTTATAACATTCAACTAGCATAAAAACACCATCGACCTAAATCTTAATCGTCGAAACATAAACACTAAATCGATGGTGGGGATTTTGCCTTGAGCTCCACACCATGACTATTTACATCATATTATTTAAACTCAAACGGGGTCAAAACCGAGGTGTTACATTCCCCTCCCCCTTCAACAACAATGTCCTTAGTGCTTTACAACATTGAACAAAAATGCTTTACCGGTACTGTCCTCAGCAATCCGCAGAATTGAAAAAAAAGGATGTATCAGTCGCATGGCATCCTCCAGCTCCCACATAGATTCTTCAGGACCGTAGTGCTCCCATTGCACCTTTACCTATCCTATTGCTGGGTTCCAGAGCATTGTGACCTTCCCGGCGAGGATGTGCATAGGCTCGATTTGGAACTCTCCCTCTGGTTCCATCCGCATCACATCTCAATTTATTACATGGTTAGGATCATGTAGATATTTCTTAAGCAAGGAAACATGAAAGACATTATGAGCCCTAGTGCTAGGAGGCAATGCAATTCTATATGCAACTAGTCCTATTCTTTCAAGCACTTCAAACAACCCACAGTATCTAGGAGACAACTTGGCACAACTCCCAAGCTTCAAGGAACTTTTCTTTTCCTTCACCTTGAGGTAAACATGGTCCCCAATACTGAATTCTTTGTTCATCCTATGCTTATCTGCAGAGATTTTCTGTTTGTCCTGGGATGCCTTTAGATCCTGTTTGATTTTTACAACTTCTTGCTCCATCTCCTTGAGCAATTCTAGACCGATCACAACTTTGTTCACTAGGTTATCCCAAGTTACTAGTGTTCTGCACCTCCTTCCATACAAAGCTTCATATGGACTTGTCACATCCCCAGAACCCTCTACTAGGCAGAGAGGGTGCGACAACGTCTATCAACTCGGGAAATATAGGCCCCATGAACATATATATATATATATATTTTCTTTGAAATAAAACATACCTAAGTATAAACAGATGCATAATTCGTTCATTCAATACATTCAAGCATTTAACATGTTCATATAAATTCATAACAATATACAGTTGCGGAAATTAAATACACAAGAATACTTATCTTTGAAAGAGCTTGTCCTGCAACCAGCTAGGTCGCTGCAACATTCCACCCAACCATAGGCTAGTGCGCTCTTTAATCTCTCAGCAGCACTACCACTCCCGAGCTGGGCATGATTTCCCCAAGGAATAAGGAACACTCGCAGACTTCACCCATAGTTGAGGATACAATAAAATTCATCCAATCCAACATAGTTGGGTTTATCAGGCTTCCAAGGAAGTGGAAAAACTTACTTCTAAGCTAGTGAGCTCAATCCAGAGCTATGATCACCCACACCAGATCTATCCTGACCTATAAACACTTACACACCCATCACAAAGAAGCATCCCCTTCCTTGCTACACAGTCCCTTAGGACATGCATTCCCTTCTAGTGCTATTTAGAGCATGCAAAGAAGGAACCCAGCCTTCTAGATCGGTCTGTGAGGTGCCTTCACACACTAGTTTTATCAAGCAAGTCTAGGCCCATTTCCATTCCTCAATCAGTGTAGATGCCAAAAAAAGGATGTGTTATCTCCCAAATTGACCACCGTCATTTTGGATGACAGAATGGGTAAAAATATTTATTTCTATAAGTCATGGCCTTCAAAATTCAAAATCTCAGTTTTCGGCAGTTAACTAAGTCTGTGGAAGTTTACTTAACTGCCAAAACAGGCCAGTTTCATCAGCTAATTTGGTTTGCCAGAATGATTTTAGTTGCCGAAAATGTTTCCATGTGTAAATTTAAAAAAAAGATTGTGCTCTGGAAAAATACTACCAGCTATATCCTGACTAGTAAAGCTAAAGGACTAAAAGCAGCAGAATTGTCAAGGAATTGGCAAAAAATAATTATTGCACAGAGCAGTGAATGGAAATTGGAGGAATATTTTTGCTGAAATCGCGCGATATTGCGGGGAAATTTTGACGGCCTTCCCGAACTCCAAATTCAGATCTGGAAGCACCAGTGGATAGCTTATGATCTGTAGATCAAAATCGACTATTCGAACATGCAAAACGGACATCGGACGGTTGAGAAAATTGATTTTTTCCAAAGGCAGTTTTTTTAGGAATTCCACGGGTTTCGGCAGCTTAGGCGAGCTACCACAACGCTCATTAGCTGCCGAAAAGGCCAGCTTTCGGCAGCTAAAGGCGTTAACAGAAAAAACATTAGCTGCCGAAAGCCTGTTTTGCAATTTTTCTCTAAATTTTCGCCCAGATCTCAACCACCAAGCTATTGAAGGAGATCTCCATATCAGCATTTCCTTGATTTTAGGGATCAGTCCCTATCTTTTTGCTTTTAACTGTCAGTTAATGTTTTAGTTAAAATCAACAGATCCATGCTTTTAGGATCTGGAAACTGTTTGTAAAGGCTTTAAAAGCCTAAAAACTCAAAGGAAAAAGGGTTCGAGCTTGGAGAAACTTGGCTTATGTTTTGGTTGCTATTCAAATAAAATCACAGTTTTCTCTTGTTATTGTAATCAGATTTTTGTCATCCACCATTATTCTGCACTTTGTTGAATTAGCTTAGCTTATGCTCATGATTTGATGGAGGAACTTCTTATTGTTTAGTATAGCCCTGCGTTATGTACGTACTTGGTTGTATGAACCCTACATTTAATGTATTTGGTTGTCTGAGCAATATTCTGCATGTCTTATCTGTTATTTATCATCTGATTTGCAGTTCCTAAGAGCACTGGCTCATTGAACTATTTGGATTAGCAGTCTTTCCATTGTGCCATTCTAGCATCCCCTCGATCCACTTACTGAAAGGTATTGAATTCTTAAGTTACCAGGCATACCTAGCCTATAACCCTAGGTAGTTTCTTGGAGAGCTAACAAAATGGCGCCGTTGCCGGGGAGAGAGGTGAGAAGCTGATCTTCCTGGGAGATGACATAGATCTACCCTTTGATGATAGACAAGGGGTAGACACTTATTGGTTATAATCATCTATCTGGCGACTCCATGAAGGACGAACTCGGTGGCGACTCCATTGTTCAAATTCTGTTGGTGATTCCACTGGTATGACATGAACAGAATCTTAGCCAAAAGGTATGCGTTCTGTGATTTTTCAAGTATTGCTGGTTTTCCTAATCAAGTACCTGCTAAAGATGAATGGGAGAATAGTCTTCCTAGATTTCGAGGAGAAGAGTGGGAAGTGCCAGCTGAACATTTGCTGGACTTTCATGACTACATGCACCGGTTGCAAGTAGTGCATGAGGATGTTCAGATCCGGCTCTTTTGTTCTTCATTAGAAGGGATTGCCCGTGATTGGTATCGGTCTTTGCCTAATGCAAGTATCAGTTCTTTAGCAGATTTTCATGCTGCTTTCCATGTGTTCTGTAAAGATCA
>LPNX010837116.1:550300-594078 GCA_001517045.1 Pseudotsuga menziesii
GAAAGAGTCCAAACTCTACAGAACAAGGATGACAGAAGGAAGGCTACAGGCAGACTACAAGCAGGTTTGCAGAGGGATCAGTGCTGATGACTTGATGACTCCATGCCCAATACTAAAGGCTACTGGAACTACTTGTTCTTCAGAACCTCACTGGGAGGATTCCATCCCCGAGTAGGAGCCAGATGTTATCTCCCAAATTGACCACCGTCATTTTGGATGACAGAATGGGTAAAAATCTTTATTTCTATAAGTCATGGCCTTCAAAATTCAAAATCTCAGTTTTCGGCAGTTAACTAAGTCTGTGGAAGTTTACTTAACTGCCGAAACAGGCTAGTTTCATCAGCTAATTTGGTTTGCCAGAATGATTTTAGTTGCCGAAAATGTTTCCATGTGTAAATTTAAAAAAAAGATTGTGCTCTGGAAAAATACTACCAGCTATATCTTGACCAGTAAAGCTAAAGGACTAAAAGCAGCAGAATTGTCAAGGAATTGGCAAAAAATAATTATTGCACAGAGCAGTGAATGGAAATTGGAGAAATATTTTTGTTGAAATCACGTGATATTGCGGGGAAATTTTGACAGCCTTCCCGAACTCCAAATTCAGATCTGGAAGCACCAGTGGATAGCTTATGATCTGTAGATCAAAATCGACTATTCGAACATGCAAAACGGACATAGGACGGTTGAGAAAATTGATTTTTTCCAAAGGCAATTTTTTTTAGGAATTCCACAGGTTTTGGCAGCTTAGGCGAGCTACCACAACGCTCATTAGCTGCCGAAAAGGCCAGCTTTCGGCAGCTAAAGGCGTTAACAGAAAAAACATTAGCTGCCGAAAGCCTGTTTTGCAATTTTTCTCTAAATTTTCGCCCAGATCTCAATCACCAAGCTATTGAAGGAGATCTCCATATCAGCATTTCCTTGATTTTAGGGATCAGTCCCTATCTTTTTGCTTTTAACTGTCAGTTAATGTTTTAGTTAAACTCAACAGATCCATGCTTTTAGGATCTGGAAACTGTTTGTAAAGGCTTTAAAAGCCTAAGAACTCAAAGGAAAAAGGGTTCGAGCTTGGAGAAACTTGGCTTATGTTTTGGTTGCTATTCAAATAAAATCACAGTTTTCTCTTGTTATTGTAATCAGATTTTTGTCATCCACCATTATTCTGCACTCTGTTGAATTAGCTTAGCTTATGCTCATGATTTGATGGAGGAACTTCTTATTGTTTAGTATAGCCCTGCGTTATGTACGTACTTGGTTGTATGAACCCTACATTTAATGTATTTGGTTGTCTGAGCAATATTCTGCATGTCTTGTCTGTTATTTATCATCTGATTTGCAGTTCCTAAGAGCACTGGCTCATTGAACTATTTGGATTAGCAGTCTTTCCATTTTGCCATTCTAGCATCCCCTCGATCCACTTACTGAAAGGTATTGAATTCTTAAGTTACCAGGCATACCTAGCCTATAACCCTAGGTAGTTTCTTGGAGAGCTAACAGGATGTACACACAGTTATCTTAGTACTGGAAATAACAAATGTAATAGAAGCCAAGGGAAATGCATGCACACAATAATTTATGAATTTCTGAGCATTTCCAATGCCAAATGACTGCTGTAAATTTACCAACCGAAAAAGTTTGCTGGTTAATCAAATCCAAGACACAAAAATTGGATTCTGGGCAATTAGATTTAGGAAAACGACTAGAAAATAAGAGAAGACGTGAGAGGGGACAAATCCACACAGGAAAACCAAAAACGTGAAAGGAAATAGATTGACGAACAAGAGAAAATCATGAAGGAGGACAAAATCGCCGAACGGGAGATAAAATTGTCCAAGGTTCAGACTAACAGGTTTTTCTTACTGCGTGAATGCAGAATGGGATTTCCTAGAACGTTTTTCCCATTCCAAATCGTGAGGGAAGATGAAACGCCCATGCGTGAGGGTTGGTGGGCGATTTTTCCCAAGAAAGTTAAAAAACGTTTTTCCCCAAGTGGGCTTTGTCCAATTCGAATTTCTTCCTGTGCTTTCAATCCCCCCCCCTATCCTTACGAAAATCATTCTCGTATCTCAATTTAGTTGCATTGACATAGATGGTTGTAATTTTTTAATTAATAAATTGCAAATTTATCATGATGTCCAAAATAATAATTTGTCGGTTAGAAAAAAAAAACCATTACCCCAACTTTAATCGTTGAATCATAAATACTAAATCGATGGTGGCGATTTTTCCTATCTCCACAACATGATTATTTACATCATTTTATTTAATTGCAAACGGGGTGTTACAGGACTCATCCCCAGGGATGCTTGATGTCCATTGTTATAAGCAAACTCTACCAAGTGTAAATAGTCTTCCCACTTGGATGGTTTATCCATCACATACATGCAAATCATGTCTTCCAGCACTTGGTTAACTCTCTCGGTCTACCCATCAGTCTGAGGATGGTAGGCTGCACTGAAACTCAACTTTGTTCCCATGTCTGCAAACAATCCTTTCCAAAAATTAGAGGTGAACTTCACATCTCTGTCAGAGACTATTGCCTTAGGCAATCCATGCAATTTAAAAATATCCTTCATGAAAATCATAGCAATTTCATCCGTCTTGTGCATGGACTTAAATAGTATAAAATGAGCTTCCTTCATCAACTTATCCACCACAACCATGATCGAATCATGTTATCTCCAAGTCATTGGAAGTCTTGTAATAAAATCCATGGAAATAACTTCCCATTTCCATTTTGGAACCGGCAAAGGGTGTAACAAACCTGCTGGGTGTTGATGCTCCACCTTTACCTGCTGACACTTCATGCACCTTGAAACATATTCAGCCATGTCCTTCTTCATGCCTAGCCAAAAGTACTACTTCATTGCGGTAGCAATTGTCTTATGATATCCTGGGCGACCAAAATATGGAGTTTGATGGATTTCATCCATAACAAACCTCCTCAAATCTGCCACATTTGGAATATACATCCTGCTCTTATAAGTAAGAATTCCATCGTCTTCTAACTTATAACCTTCATACTTCTTTTGAAGGCTTTGCTGTTGTAATTTGTCCTTTACTTGTGCATACATTTCATATTTAACATTATGATTAATAATCTGCTATCTCAAATCTGATTGGCAATTAGTAATAGATGCCACATGCATCTCTTTCACCTTTATGCTGAGTGCACCAGCTACCTTGTTCTCTTTTCCTTTTATGTGCTTGATTTCAAAATCAAACTCACATAAAAATTCCATCCATCTAGCTTGCCTAGCATTTAGAGTAGGCTAATCAAAAAAATATTTCAGATCATAGTGGTTTGTCCTTAACTCAAATTTTTTGCCCATCAAGTAATGCCTCCACATCTTGAGAGCATGTATTATGGATGCAAGTTGCATATCATGAGTGGCATAATTCCTCTCATTCTCCTTCAGCTTTCTGGATTCATAGCATATCACATGGTTGTCTTGCATAAGAACTCCTCCAAGTACTTGACCACATGCACCCATACATACCACCAAATCTTTCTCTGGGTCTGCAACTTTTAAGACCGGTGCGCTTGTGAGAATATACTTCAACCATTGGAAACTTTCTTTGCACTTTGAGGTCCATTTGAACTTTATCCCCTTCCTTTGCAAAGAAGTGATAGCATGTGCAACCTTGTAGAATCCTTCAATAAATATCCTGTAGTATCCTACAAGCCCCATAAAAGATCTTACCTCTATCACATTCTTTGGAGTGGGCCAATTATTGATATCTTTAATCTTGTCAGGATCCACGGATATACCCTCTTCTGAAATAATGTGACCCAAGTACTGAATTCTATCCTTAAAGAAGTCACACTTGCTCAGCTTTGCACACAGCTAATGTTCTTTGATCAATTGCAATTTTAGTCTCAAATGTTATTCATGCTCTTCTTCATTCTTAGAATAAACAAGAATGTCATCAAGGAAAACAAGAACGAATTTGTCTAAACACTTGCTGAAGACACTACTCATAAGGCACATAAATGTTGCTGGAGCATTTTTGAGACCAATTGGTACCACTACAAACTCATAGTGTCCATACCTTGTTCTTAAGGTTGTCTTATGAATGTCTTCATCCTTGATTCTTACCTGATGGTAACCAAACCTCAAGTCAATCTTGGAAAATACCTTTGCTCCTTTCATTTGATCAAAGAGGTCATCAATTCTTGGCAAGGGATATTTTTTCTTCACCGTGACTTTGTTCATCTACCTGTAATCAATACACAATCTGAGTGTACCATATTTCTTCTTTACAAACAGAACTGGTGCTCCCCAAGGAGACACACTCGGCCTGATATACTTTTTCTCCAACAATTCTTGCAGTTGCATATTCAGCTCTAACATTTCTGGTGTACTCATTTTGTAAAGTGCTTTGGACAATGGTGTTTCTCCTGGCATAAGCTCAAGCATGAAATCAATGTCTCTCTTTGGAGGAAGCCCTAGAATCTCATCAAGAAAAACATCCCTGAATTCTTGCGATACAAGATAGTCTTCCAACTTGAGAGTTGTATTCCATGCTTCCTTCTCAATATTGGCTGCATACAACTGACAACCTTTTCTACAAAACTTCTTCAATTGCATTGCTGAAATATGCCTTACAGCAATTACCTTTGGTATGCCTTTTACAACTACTGGGTTCCCTTCTCCATCCATGCATTCAAAAGTCTTGTTATAACAGTCAAGCTTCACCCTGTGAGCTTCTGACCAATCAATTCCAATGAGAACATCATAGGAACCGAGTGGTAGAATGTTCAGACCTACATAAGTGCTGAGTCCATTCATCACCAATGGACATTTCTCCACCACTTCATTAATTTTTCTCTTAGTTCCAGTGGCTAGCTGAACTAACCAGAACTTCCTTTGCTTTGATTTCTTGAATTCATCTAGTGAGTAGTTCTGGTAACGTCTCTTCCTCCTACCCCTGTGAGATGAAGAGCTTGAATCTTCAGTGGATATTTTAGAGTCAGACGAACCACTAAGAGATCTCTTCCTTTTATTCTCATGAGAGGAAAAACTTGAACCATCAGTGGATTTTTCAGAGTCAGACGACCCACTAGGAGATCGATTTCTTTCTCTAGTAGTGTTCTTACTTCCTTCTGGCTTTACTGTCCTGTCCCCAGAATTCATCTTCCTCTGAATGTCTGTCAAACTATGCAATATGGTTGTGTTCAACTAATCCTGCTCCTCCTGAGCCTTAATCATTCTTTCGTTGTCTTCTCTGTAGCTATGTATCTCCACCATGAGGCTTCTCAAGGTGGCTGCAAAGTCTGGGGGAGTATCTTGAAACCTTCTCCCATTAGACTATGTCTCAACATTTCCAATTTTGAGATTTTCCCCATAGCATCTTCCTCGTGCGCATTGGGGTCCCATGAATAATCATTCATATCGCCTATCCTCATGGTCGAACCAACTATTCAGAATTGCACTGCCCTTTCCGAAGGTGACTATAACTCTACAAAAATGTGTTAGATAACAAAAATGTTATATTTAATCAAAACCAAAATCACTTACCCATTTCCCATGGCAATTTTTCTCTATTATGCGGCCAATAATATGTGGGGAACTATTAACCAATAGCTATGTAATTGTCCAACTTGGCCCATCGAGGCCCAATACTGTAACCACTTTTCTTTCTCGCACATACAGGCCCAATGCTGCAACCAACAGATCTGATACCACACTGTCACATCCCCTCCCACCCTAGAGGACAGAACACAACCCAACTCTTCTGCTACATGAGTTACCCATGTTTCTTGTGCTTGAGTATGATGCTTCCCGAATTTCCTTCTAGTTTTCAGATCTTCAAAAGCAAGAATTCCTCCTACTAACATTCTAATCCAGACCTTCTATAAAAACTTTATCTTCTGCAACCATTGAGAGTTCGAACGGCTAAGAAGAATCGCAGTGGAAATCAATGGTCATATTCTGTTCCGCATCCGGAGTCATATCAATGGCTAAGAATCATCCTGTATAAAATCAGCAGTGCGGAGAGCTTCACTTGCGGAATTGGAAACATATGAAAATTTCACTCTCACACCCTGCACCCAGCATGCCTCGTTCTGTATCCCACATCCCGCATCCCACATGCAGAATGGACGTTGCGAAGATCAAAGTTGCGGAAATCAAAATTTACCATTGTCATTTCCGCATCTTGCATCCCGCATCCCACAAGTTGTGGAAACAAGATTTCGTCAAACTAATTTTATGCATCCTACATCCCACAAGTTGCGGAAAGCAGATTTCACCAAATGACATTTTGGCATCCTGCATCCTACAAGTTGCAGAAGGGAAAATATGCGGAAATTCAATCTGTTCATAAAAATTTCTAGGTATAAAACTGATTTCCAACATCCAGGCCATCACCAATCCGACCGATCTAACTTCAGAACAACTTAGAAAATTTCATTGAAGTAATTACATGCATCATTCATGAAATATATAGTTGAAACACAACACATTTCATTCAAGAATTCATCATTTCCTATTAATTTACAAACAAGTATAGTTGCAGGGATTGAAACACAAGAGATATTTATCTTTATCATACGCTTGTCCCACAACCAACTATGTCTTTGCAACGTTCCACCCAACCATCAGCCGGTGTGCTCATCAATATCTCATCAACACTCCCACCCTCGAGCTGGGCATGATTTCCCTAATAAATAAGGAACACTAACAGACTTCCCCATAGCGAAGGATACAATGAAACTCAGCCAAGCCAACACAGTTGGGTTTATCAGGCATACATAGGCAGTGTTTTACACATAGCCAAAGTTTATACAATTCATAGCCAAGCCAACATATGGGTTTATCAGGATACCAGCCAAGCCATCCTTCAAGTTGGGTTTATCAGGATTACACAGAAATTGGTTTACACTTAGCCAAAATTCACATGAGACACAGCCAAGCCATCCTTTCGATTGGGTTTATCAGGCTACCAGCCAAGCCATCCTTCCGATTGGGTTTATTAGGATGCCAAGGGGGTGGAAAGACTTAATGCTAAGCTAGTGAGATCAATCCCAGAGCTATGGACACCTACACCGGATCTATCCTGACTTCTAAACATTTACACACCCAACACAAGGAAGCATCCCCTTCTCTATTACATAGTCCCTTAGGCCATGCCTTCCCTTCCAGTGCTATTCAGGGTATTCAAACAAGAAAACGAGCCCTCTAGATTGGTCTGTGAGGTTCCTTCACACACTAGGTTTATCAAGAAAGTATAGACTCCATTTCCATTCCCCAAATTAGTTCAGATGTCAAATGAGGATGTACACACAACGATCTCAGTTCTGGTATTAACAAAACGTAACAGAACCAAGGAATACACACACACAACAATTAGGAAACTCTGGGTATTTCCTAAGCTAGATCGACTACTACAATCACAGGATTGAAAATTTTTTGTTGGTCCTTCAATTCAAAAAGACAAACACAGTTTTGGCATGCGCATTCCAAAAACGAGTAACAAACAGGAAAATAGTAAAAAGGAAAACAATTCATAGAACATGAAAATTATTGAAGGATCAAAACTTCAAGTGGTTCTTTCTTACTGCGTGAATGAACATTGGATTCCAAAAACATTCTACACACTGCCCCAAATCATGAGGGGAAGGTGAAACTCCACTGCATGAGGGAAAGGCAGGCGTTTCTGTTGTTTTGCTTGCCCAAGAAAATTAAGAAACGTTTTTCAGAAATGGGCGCTCTGCCCATTTTGAATTTCTTCCCACTCTTCCATTCCCCCCCCCCCCTTATCCTTAGGAAAAATCATGCTCCATATCATTTTGTTGCATTGACATAGCTAGCTGTAGAATTTTAATTAAAATTTTCAAATTTAACATGATGTCCAAATTTATAACGTTCAACTAGAATAAAAACACCGTTGGCCTAAATCTTAATCTCTGAAACATAAACACTAAATCGATGGTGGGGATTTTTCCTTGAGCTCCACTCCATAATTATTTACCTCATATTATTTAAATGCAAACGGGGTCAAAACCGGGGTGTTACAAGAGTTAGCATGGATGGCTAAGGATTCTTAAGCTCTAGTTAATCCTGGCTCGTCTCAAATCACTACATGGGCAATTTTAATTGCTTCTAGCCCTAATTCAAATTTCCTCCTCATAAATATTGTTAGAAATCACCCATTAAGTTAAATAAATACATCATTCTATTATTCCTATTTTCTTATACTTTTGAGTATTGATCTATGATAAATCATTTGTTACGAGATTAGTTGTTTTTTTATCTGATTTTCAATGTATATCTCTTTATTTTATGTTCTTACATCTATATGTTCAAATCACATATGGTATCAGAGCGGTAGGGGTACTGAATTACAGATTTTGCATCCACTAAACAGGTTTTTGAAGCCACCAAAGAGCTCATTTCCAGATAATTTTTAGATCATTTTCATCCATTAAAGTGCTCATCTACAACCATCAAAATTCTCATTTTCAACCACCAAAGAAGTGAATTTGCAACCATCAATTAAGTGTTAATTTACAACCATCAAAGAAGTGCAATTGCAGCTACCAAAGAGATCATTTATGACCATCAAAAGGTACTTTTGCATCCATTAAAGAGATATTTTCTAGCCATGGATCTCCTATATCCGCTAGTTCAGTTGTTACACATTTGGTATTCGGTAACTAGTCTTGTTGAAGGAGGCCCTAGAAGCTTCACAACACATGTCCTATGAGGACAGGTTCACATACATTGAGAGGATGAAAGAGGCCCTAGAATCTTCACAACATATAAAATAAAAGGACATATGCATATCCATGAGCCACCACTTAGTCGAGGAAGACAATTTTACAAACCCAGAAAGAGAGGTGATATACAAATTTAGTCTTTCCAAATTGAATTTTAATTACACCATCATTTTTTCTTTCCATTCTACTAAAATGGCTCTTGGAGCCTCCTACAAAATTCCTTCTTTGGATTTATTTGTTTCATCCCTCGTTCAAGATCAAGATAATATCTCACAAATGGGACTCAAGAAGACCTCAAAAGTACATGCACTTGCATGCAATGAGATGAAGAAGGTTGAAAGCAAGTAAAATCCCCCATACAAAGGAAAAAGGGAACAAAAACCAAGGATCTCTCATGATAATTTTGACAATGTTGATGTAAATACTAAATATGAGCAGTCATCATTTCCTTATTGAACTAAAGGACCACATAAATAATAATATTGAAGTTACAAACATTTCTTTGAAGAAAAAAATGAGAAGGAGCACAACAAGAAAGTTGTCATGTCTAGTTGCATGTATTCACTTTCAACAATGTCTACTCCATCTATTCTTGATTCAAAAGACTTTGAACAAATTGTCCCAAATCAAGTTCAAATTGAATAATCCATCATAAAATTTGTCCCAAATCAAGTTCTCATTGAAGAAGACCTCCAACATGTCTCTTCAGTCTCTAGAGCTACAACCTTCGCTCCTACTACTCACCAATTTTGCACAAATGCTTTCTGAGTAGATTAATTTTTTTACATTATCTTGTTTTTTCTTTGCGGGGGGAGGGGGGGAAGATTTCTTGGGTTTCTTGTGTGTTTTTTTCCTCTTTTATAGTTTTTAGATAGTTTTGTGTGTGCATGCGTACCTAATATGGATGCAAATTGTAGAGACACATCTTTTATGTGCATGGGTGCCTAATATGGATGCAAATTGCTGAGATTCAATTTTTTAATTTATTTCATGTAGTCGGGATTATGGGGGATTATTAGAGTAAAATATCTTCTCCATAACATAATTCTCCAACCTATATCCTTACTTCTTGACTATAGTGGGTCAAACCTCACTCATTTTGACAACCTGAGTCACCCTAGATCCTAATTCTAATCTCCAAAGGTCCCAAGCCATCCTATCTTACACTTACAACAATACCCTAAGGTCTATTTTTGCTAACCTAGGTGAATTCCTAGATTTGGGGGTGCCTCTTTTGATTTGGTGGGCGTTTCCCTAGATTTAGAACTATTGGAATTCATCTTCACTTAGTAACTAAGATCATTTTCCTAATACATGTTCTAACTAACCATTCATGTTCAAATTTAGCCATTAGTTCCTTCTTTGACCTAATTAAGGTTTCACGTGCTCATTCAACTAGTTAACTGAGCATCCTTCATTCACAACTATGGTTATGAAGTCATGTGTCAGTGTAAATTAGTTAAGGAGAGCTATCATGGCTAGCGAAGGGGTCTTAAGCTCTAGTTAATATTGACTCATCTCAAACCATTGCATAGGAAATTTGAATTTCCTTTAACCCTAATTTAAATTTCCTCATAAATATTGTTCACCATCACTCATTCAAGTTAATGAAATTCATCATTCTATTCTTCCTATTTTCCTCTATGTTTTGTGTAATGATCTATGATAGATCATTTGTTACATGATCAATTGTTCCTTTATTTTTTTTTCATTGCATATATATTTATTTTATGTGGATATATCTATATGTTCAAACCTAATAACTAATGGGATCATGATAACTTCTAGGGATTAGACTTAGAATAGTTCTATACTATTGGATCATCATCCATGGCCTCAAAAGAGGATATTTCTCCCCCTCGTTCACCCAATGCGACAACCTTTCAGACGTTGGTTGCAACAATAAGTGCTTCGACACAAATCCGACGGGCCCTTTCCAAATTCATAGAGAAAGAATAAACCAATATGGAAGCATAAATTCCTCCCTTGAAATCATGTCTTAAAGACTTAGCTCTTTCAGATCGAGAATTGATATGCCATTTCACTGGAATATGGCCCTCCTTAAAATAAATGGAAGCATGAGTTTCAAAATCATGGCATCCTCTCATGAAAATATGTTCTCTTACAATAGAGAATTTTTCATTTTCTTATTTGAACTGAAATTGGAAAGAGACATGATATTTAGAAGAGATCCATACTTATATGGATTAGGAGGTATACCTAAAAAATAATCTTTTGATTTCAATCATGAAGATGATGTCCCCTCTGATGTGTCATTGTGGGTGCGGCCCCCATATTTTTCACTTAAGAGTTGGGGAGATGAATTACTAGAATCGATAGAGGATGTTTTAGGGAACTATGTGGATAGAGAAGAGCGCAAAGGAGGAATTTTATCTTGTTCTCACATATGTTTTGAAGTTGTTCTAGAAAAAGGACTTTTAAATTCCATTACTATGACATTGGGCTACCAAAATCTCACACATATTCTAGATTAAAAACAACTCCCATTTAACTGAAAAATATACCATGAATATGGACACTTTGGCAAGGGTTGAAGAATCAATTAAAAGATAATTAAAGTTAACAACAAGGAAGAAATATGGCACAATGTAAAGAAACTAGCAGGTAATACCAAATCCCATCTAGACCAAGATCTCAATAAATCAATTTCCCCTCCCAAAGGGAAAAAATGGGAACCATAGAGAGTAGAGAGAAGAAAAATGATAAACTTACTACTCTAGTAGAAACATAAATCCAATAAATAGTGCAAATTAAGGATACACCGATAGATCCACCTTCAACAATAGTATTGCCAAAGAACCAGAGAAACCCCCTTAGGATCAAATTGAGGATATCAAACTTAATAAATGGGTGGGCGATGAAAAAAAAAAGGAACCATAACATGTAACTCCCATTGTAAGGAATAAAAATCATCCAAAAATCTATATAGGAGGGTTAATAACATGAAGGAAAGATTAGCATAATGAGGAGGAAGAAAGATCTAAGGAATAGATTCCATCAAAGAAAGTAGGGATACCATTGGCATAGGAGAAAATGGAAGAATCTACATCAAGGGAGGTCTCCATAGGACTACAACAATCATTCAATAGTGTACATAGTTGTTACTACTGCAACTACTTCCCCAAATTGTTTTGATATTTTAGGGCCCCTCCTTCTACTTTTTGTTTGAAAACATACTTAGACTAGTTTTCCAACTCAAGGGAGTCCATCCTGCACACTTAGTTTTTCCCAAAAGTTTGAGAAAAATAATTTTTGGCTAAGTTAAAATCACGTTTTCCCTCCGACATATGGGAGTAGCTTGGCCAGTTCCTCTGACGTGTCAGAGTAACACATCCATACTCTCCAACATGGCCAACTTGAGCAAAATTTGCAAAACATTGTTTCGACATAACTCAACTAAACCTGCCGACATTGTCAGAAGATACTAAGAGTTTCGGGTAAACTCGCAGTTTTACGCTGAAACAACCAAAGGATTCTTGTGAGTTTTCTTCGAAGCTTTCGACAATTTGAAAAATAAGTGCGACTATTAAAAGCTAGCTGAAATGGTCGCATGCCATAGTTTAGGTTAAATATCATTGCCATAGTTTAGGTTCAATTTTTTTCCGGTTTGCGTGGCTAAAAGACACTACATTTTATTTTTGAGTTGAGCTTGGTGTCACGGTTGTTTTTGTGCCATAGTCGATAGAAAAACAAACCTCTTCAGGGCTTCAGTTTTTTCTGACCGATTGGCATTTTAAGTCCATCCTTCATGCATATTTCCCTCATGATTGTACTCTTTTCCTCTCGGTTAACTTGCCGGGGAATTGATTATTCTTTTGAGATTTTTAGGAAGGACTCGTACCCAATATAGTTTATCAAAAATCCATCAATCTTCGCGTTACGAACGTGTTATACCTTGTAGACTCAATAGACGATAATGATGCAACACTGAATGCACATTGAAGATTTGGAACCTAGACCCTTTAACGCTTCAAAACCTTGGAATAATCCTACCTCGGTCGGTGCATGCAATTACGATTCACTACTTGCAACGCACCTAAAGACCATCATCAGTGCATATATAATTTGGCCCAGTTTTACTTGATAAAAACTAGAGGATTACAATGTTTTCAAAGACTCGAGTTTTCACCTTCCAAAATTTTGAGATGAGTCGTTGTACTGACACAATGCATTCACCTATATTTCTTTGCACGCCTTCACCTTTAAATAAAGTAGCGGGTAGAATCCTCTTTTCCTCAGCAAGTTTGAAGTTAATAAATAAAGGGTTTGGAATAGAGCATGTGACCTCCATTAACCTTTATAAGAATCAACAAACACTAATAAAATTGCAAGGGAAAATGCATAATAGAATAGGAAATCAGGTGCTTACTCATAGCTTTGTTCCGGCAAATTATTGTTGTTTTAAAATAAAGGAGAATTGGAGGGGATGCCTCCAGAATTTTGATATAGAATGGAAACAGGTTTATAACTTACACAACATCATATGCATATGTGATAATAGGTTTTAATTTGAACTTTGTAATTTCATTACACCACGAATTCATTAAATGACCAGTCGACTTCGAATGGAACACTTCTCGTCATCCTACACAATTGCATTTTGAATCGCTAGAAATGGATATAGAGCTATGGTTTTTCTCCCATTTCTAACACTAGATAAAGATTGCATGCTTCAATTTTGAGGGCCAATGTAGTTTTCTTCTAAGATCGATTATACGTGTAGTAGTTTTTTATTTTCACTTTAGGATACCTCAGTATAATGATGCATTTTATTATTCAAAACAATTGCGGTATTAATAAGTCACTACTAATTATGCTCATGTCTTTATGTCACGGGTTCTATTTCTAGCAGGATTACCTTATTGAGAATAGAGTTCAAAACAATTAATTCATTCAATGCATAAACAATGTGGTAAGAAGAAGGCGAAGGAAAGTGAGGTATACTCAGATGTGGAAATCATCTCTAGGACATAAATTAAATTCGAAGATACTAAGGCTATCACAGGAGTTTCTCCTGAATTCAAATTGGGATAACTCTATCATATGATCAGAGATAAAAAAATCCTACATGTTGGTCTTGAAGAGATGATCATCTACCAGAACATAAGAAATTCAGGAATCACTAAAGCTGCTACTTGCCCGGAGCTATTTCCTTTCTCATAGGTTATTGGTTGGATTTTTCCCCAGACAAATCCCACCTCAAGGATTATCTATAACATTAAAGGGGAATATTTTTCTTCAGTTTCTTCATCTTACATTAAATTGTCCTACAAGCTACTCCCTAGATAGGTTATGATGAACAATGAGTGGATCAAAGGGATAAATATTAATCCATTGGAATGTGCAAAGAGAATGATAATTCTAGGGAAATAGTTGCACCAAAAAGAAAGTGGGGAGTATGAGTCCCAAAGCCTACTGACCCCATTTAGGATCATAGCTTTGATGTTGAACATAATTTTTTGCCGATCCAATGGAACTATGTATAAATTGAATTGGGTTCCTCTAATCTATTATATAGCCTTTGAGGGCACAATTTTTAACTGGGCGAACATCATATCAGACAACCTGTCATCCTGTGTAGAAGCCACACAGGGAGGTATAACCTAGAAGAGGTCTGAATTTTATATGTCATCTTACCTTATTGAATTCATTTTGTGTAGGAACCATTTTTCTAAGCTTGGGTGCATTTGGACCCATAGTGAGTTTCTTGTTTATTTTCTTATCAAATTCTCTGGGCACATAAGGATGTGGTTTTTTACAAACTCATTTGTGAAGAATATTTTATGCCTCTTTACAAGATAATTTTCCTCAAAGAACCAAATTGCCTATCTGATAAATCCATGGAGGTTATCTGCAGGCATTAGAGGAATTTTGGGGTCTAAAATGGGCCTCCTAAGGAAAATAATAAAATAATAGTTAAAATAATAAAATAATATTGATTAATTTTGGAGGAAGAAAGAAAAAAACTACTTTTTGTGTTCGTATTTTCGACATATCTCCCTGTGTTTTTACTCAAATTTCGATTGGGAGAGCTCGTTGGAGGTGGAATTTGATTCCGCATCCAATGAGCTCTCCCGATCAAAATTTGAGTAAAAACACAATGAGATATGTCAAAAATACGAACAAAAAAAGTAGTTTTTTTTAATGACAAATATGCCAATTCAACCATTATGGTTGACTTATTTTATTGAAATTCTATTGGTTCTTGAATTCCAACGCACAAAAACTTATTTTGGCATGTTTTCTTATAAGGCCCATTTTAGACCCCAAATTTCCTCTAATGTATGGAGACTACTATTTATCGTTGGATGGAATGTACCTGAGAATGTATGGATGTTCCAAAGCCCCATATCTATTTCCAAAGTACACCACAGACTATGTAGTCCACAAAGAGGTAGTGAGGCAAGTGTTCTTAAATGGATTCGGTAACTTCGTGCATGATATGAAAAAGAAAAACCTTTCCCCCACTCTGTTTCTGCATCGGGGGATACAAATTCTCCAAGGTAAAAGGTGTCATTGATTTTGTGAAATATTTGGAGACTTTTCATTTTGGGGAGAAAAGTTTCCCGATAAATGATAGCAGAGGAAAGGTCGTTGAACATTGCACAACCATTAAAATACATTATGAATACTCAGAGTTATTCAACAAGGATGAAGAGGTATTCAGAAGGGATAACAATCTAACTCATTTAGGCAAGCACTTTAGAAAGAAGAGCGGTGTCGGTGGAAGCAAAGACGACAACACTACTATTGAAATGAAGCTACAGAAATAGGAGGAAAATTTAAGGTTGCAAAAGGTAGAGGATGAGAAAAAAAAAAAAGAGGCCGAAAGAAGGAAAGCGGAAGAAGCCCGAAAGCAACAAGAAGAAGAGAGATTAAAGAAAGATGAAGAATAAAGAGCACAAAAGGAAGCTGAAGAAGCGACTGAAGAACTAAGAAGAAACGAAGAAGAGGATGAAATTAGGGAAGCTTTGGATCAAGAGGTAGCCTAGAATGACCTAGTGGACCTAGAACCTCCTACTTCATCAAGTGGAACAATCACAAGTGGTCACATTCCTTTTGTAGAGATCAGGCTTACTCCATTTACTCCATCAAAGAAGCACACGGTGGCTTTCTTAGATGCCATCATTTTTTATAAAACAAGGAATCCCATCACAAGAAGGTCAAAGAAGTAGTTAAAAATGGGCATGCATGCTGATGTGGTCATAGTTACCAAAGACACCATAATGGAGGGCACTCATAAAGACCCCAAATTCATGGCCTCGATAAATATAGAAGTTGCACAGGCCAGTGCCGACAATGTTGATCAACTGATGGACAATGTGGAACACAACAAGGAGAATATGCTTAAGCTTAAGGATAGTGTGGTGAAACTATGAGTAGAGTGCATAGATTTAAAAAGGAAGCATGATGCCATCCTATCCAAAACATAAATACTCCAAAGTGAGTACTAGACTTTGGACACAGAGAAGGAAGCAATGAATGTCCAATTAGTAATAATGGGGGGAGAAGGAAATGATTTTGAATCAAGAACTTCACAACTGGAGTCAAGAGAATCCACAACAAGCCAACAGGTTGAAGAATTGAAAACCTGAGTAGAAGAATTGGTGGAGTAGAAGGGATCTATGGAAAATTAGTTGAAGATAGCTAATGAGAAAAAGCAGGACATCACTCCTTTTTATGACTAAGCCTGCAAATATCGAAGAAAGATACATCGGGATCAAGTTACTCTCACAGGTGAGATTTATAAAGTGAGGCTGATAATGATGAGGCTAAGGATGATTGCAACAAAATTGCTAAATTTTAGAAAGGGAATGATGGAGTTCAGAGAAAAGGTCAAAATACAGTTGACCTATATAGAATATAACTCAAAGTTTCTAGAACATCTGCCCCAAAAAACAGTCGAATGCATAAAAACAGAAATGGCACTTCGCAGGAAAGCTTCCCTTAGGTTAAACAATGAAATTTCCAAAACTTTGGAAAAATGTGAGTACTTCTATAAAAGGATACATCAAGTCCACGATAAATTCCATCTTTCTTTGGTTCCAAAGATCATCGATATTCTAAGTAAGGACCAACATATGGCGCATTTGCAAGACATCTTACAAGAATACATACAATACATCCAGAAAATAGAAGTTTTTAACGAAGAATATATTAACACTTGGGTTGGGTAGGCTTCTGTCAGTGCTTACATTTTAGAATACGTGTGTAGGTCTACCTTAGAAAAAGTGACACGCATAGAGACACAACTATAAATGCATGAAGTGATAGTGCAAGCACTATATCCAATAAACTACAAAACTATTGCAGAAGAGGATAACGCATGGGGAGAGTATGTTTTGATCCTCGCAGGGTCCACTTAAAAGTTTTATTTTTTATATACTTTTGGCATTTTCCTAATGTAAATCACTAGGGGACAAATTTTGGAATCCCTAGGGTTAGGGTAATCGAAGAGTCACTAGATGACAAATTGTAATTGTAATATAACTAGAGATAAGGAGTATAGTAAGGGGACTTTTGCAAGCACAATGAAGGGATGGAATATTTTGTAAGAGAACTCAATTTTATGCTACTAAATAAGGACCTACTTACTGGGAAAGGCCAGCACAGGAATTTTCTTTAGATGTGTGGAATTTTACAATTTGGAATTACTTCTTCTTGTTTCCATACAACTGTGAGATCGTTCTAACTTCTTTGAATTACTTCTTTTGTTATGAATTATTTTTTCTTTCTATGTAAATGTCTTTGTATGAAATGATTAATGAATGTTTTATTCTATCAGATATTTTTTTGATAATACTTCAACTATGAATATGCATATGGAATTGAAACAGTTATCTATGAAATTAGTATTAATAGTTACAGTACATTGCTCTCATTTTAAATCTACTCCCTACGGGGATAGATTCAACTAGAATAGAATAGATTAGCTTAGTATTAGATTTAAAAGGTAATTGAGAAAGCAAGAACAATAAGACCAAAGGGAAGAACCTACGCATCACTTGTGATTTTTCTATTTACCAATTACATGAATTTAGTTTAGGCATTTTAATTTCATCATTTAATTAAAGAAAACAACATAAACGGTTAATCAGGTTGTAACCGATAAAAATTTAAAACACATTAAATCTACGGTATCCAGACCGTTAATCAGATGGATTCCCCATACCAAACGGTGGACGATCTAATTAGGATCGATTATCGGGGAGAATCCCTACTGTCGGTACCTGGAAATTTTATAAGCATCAACATATTTGGCACTAGAAGGAGGGAAACTAGTGCATGGCTGGTAGAGGAAATCTGTTTGTGAGAAAATATTCCACTGGAATTACATATTAAATGACTTTCCTAGAGGATTTCGTTCTTGAATTTGAAGAACAAGAAAGGGAAATTTCCGAAGAAGAAGATTCAGAACCTTTATACACTATCCCATTTGAAGAAGTTGATCATTTTCAAAGACATACATGATCATACGTCAAGAATATCGGTGGATTGAAAGTAATATGTGCGTTACCCAGGAGGAGAGATCATAAGAAAACAGTCTCATACACTCAAGATTCATTGCTTGTGGAAAATTTGGAAGAATTGTTGGATTTTTATCTCCAAGAAATCACCCAACCTCTCGATCAGTTAAGACCTAGATACCCTACGGCTCAAGCCTTTTTGCATTCCCCACCATAGTCTCTTCATCGATTTATGGCCATGGCTATTAACCAACCCGCATGGACATCCATAACACCACTCAACCTGGCTGCGCCTTTGCATGATTTACATAAGAACCTGGAAATAGTACTACCAAAGTTTGATCCTAGAAAGGGTGTTTATGTTGATGATCATCTCAAAATATTTTATATCTCTCTAAACCTTCTGAATGTTGAACATGAGGATGTAGTATGAAGACTATTCCCGTATAATTTTGATCCTAGAGTTTCCTCATGGATTTTTAGTCTATAAGCTAACTCAATTGCAAACTGGAACGGTTTCGAAAGAGTATTTAGAAGTAAATTTGGTAACCAGAAAATTGTAGCTATGCTTATGAAAGAATTATTGTCTATGAGGATGGAAATGAAAGAAAAGGTTGAAGAATTCAGTCAGTGATTCAATACTCTTTTAAACAGTTTTAGTGCTACAACAAAACCAACTGAGGATTCTTTGGTAGAATATTATACTACAGCACTATATCCTCCCATAGCGATGTTTGTAAAATGGGTGGTTAAGGCTACATTGGTATAAAATTATGAAGAATCCAATAAGGTAGAAGCTGATCTAGATAGTATCGCAAAACATACTTCAGAACCATAATTGAAAACAAAATCTAGTAAAAAACCTTTGTTGTTAACTATCACTAAAGAAGAACATTCAAATGAATTAGAAAATCTGGTCAAAGTGGTGCAAAAATTATCAAACAAAATAGTATACTTAGAGAAAGAGAAGGGATCTAGTTCATTAACAAAGCCATTCAAGCCCTATTACAAGAAAATAGAAGAAAGTAGACAACCCCAACCACCTCTACTTAATTCTTATATTTTGAATTTTAATGAAGTTGGCATGGATCATTTATGTACATTTCATCAAGAACACCACTTTGAAAAAAGATGTCCACAATTGATAAATTCAATGACTTTGGTAATGAATCAATTATTAGATGCTCAATTGATTGATCTAGAAGAATAAGAAGAACAAATAAATGAGCTAGAAGAAACAAATGAAGAAACCACGATGGTGCTATGGGATTGGGCACCCACATTGGGGTTGAGAGAGGAAGAGTAGACTAAAGAAATCCAAGAATCATCAGTAAATGTTACAACAAGGAGTAAAGGAGCGGTGGTGGATCAAAGTTTAGTGCTTCCTAAAAAAAAGAAAATAAAGGAAACCATGAAGAAAATTATCAGCACTGCTCAAATGCAACATAAGGTTAATGTGGAAAACATAAAAGAAAATAACCCAATAATTAATAAACCTGTGAAAACCGTGGCAAACAAAATAGAAAGTATTAAAGAGTATAACATGGGATATGATATTCTGTAAGATATTAATAAAACCAAAGCAAATATTTCTTTATTTGAATTATGTAATCTTCCTCAGAATAGAAAGAAATTATTGGAAGCATTTGACCCACAACCAAGTAGTACTGCGGAGGCCATCAAATCAGATACTGTGATAAATGAGCCAAGTATTGGCAGAAAGTCAAAGTCTCGAACTTTTCCTTTCTTGTTAACATTTGAAATTTTCAATCACAATGTGCATAATTTTTTGGTGGATTCTGGAGCTTTGGTGGATTCTGGAGCCTCATCTAATGTTATGCTTTTATCTATATGCAAGAAGATCAATGGTCAACTGACACCATCCCCTTCATAGATCATTCCAATAGATAGATTTGTTGTTAAGGTTATAAGGGAGATGAAAGATGTGCTTATTACATTTCCTGCAGATCCCAGGGTGTGCCAATTCATAGATATCATGGTGGTAGATATACCTGAGGCTCATGGATTAATATTGAGAAGGTACTGGTCAACAAAAATTAATGGTTATTTTGTGACTGATTGGTCTCACATGTGGCTTCCATACCAGAACAGTCAAAATCAGATTAAGATATTGAGAAAACCACATATGAAATAGAATGTGACTTAGTTGGAGGAAACGAATGAACCGGTCGATTTCTCATCTTCAGTTTTGGGAAGCTATTTTTTAGAGCTTGAACTAGGGAATTATCAAGCTGAGGAATTCAATTATGAATCAAATACACAACCTGATCTCCTTCAATATTCACAGGATAATAACATTGATTGTAACATAGTTAATTTAGTTACTAATGTGGGGAATGATACTAACCAAGTAGTTTTAGAAGATGGATTTTGTATTCTGTATTTTGATTGTTCTAAAACACAAGAGGGATCAGGAGCAGGTTGTGTCCTTATTGATCCTGAAAAGAATAAACATTTTCTATCTCGTACACTAGAGTTTGAATGTAGAAATAACACCGTTGAATACGAAGCTCTAGTTCAAGGTCCGAAAAAAACCATTGAATTAAATGTAAAAAATTTAATTTTTTTTGGTGATTATGAGATATTTGTTAGACACCATTAATTATTTATCTCCACATCTTAAAGGGTATCAGTCCAAGTTTTGGAATCTGATAGCACACTTTAATGCTTTTAATATAAATGCAATCCCTAGATTACAAAATGTTGCAACTGATTTATTAGCTACTTCTGCTTCTAGGTTAGTTCCAACTAATAATAAGTGTCCTATTGAACTGATTTGTAGGCAATTGGTACCTGATAATATAAAAAATATGAGGGTGTTTGATGTCGATGAACATATTATTAATTTTCTGACCAATGATGAAGCTTTCAAAGAATTTGTAATTGATGATGAAGAACATCAGGAAGATTTACAAAATGGAGACATGTTCAAAGAAAATTCCATGCCTAAAGGAGTAAGAATGCTTGAAGGAATGTTTGATCTACAAAAAAAATTCATAAAACCAGCAAATGTTAAAACAAATAGTTCATCAATGCAATATGAGCTGGTAAATTTAGGAAGAGAAGTTGATCCCAAGTATCTAAATTTGGGAAAATGTTTCTCTCCTAGAGAAAGATGCAGGTTCATTAAATAGTTTAAAAAATATAAAGATATCTTCACCTGGAGATATGAAGATCTAAAAACGTATGATACACACATAATTCAGCAGGTAATTCCTATTAGGACAGGCGTAAACCATTTCAGCAACTACTTAGGAAAATACATCCCAAGTTAGAGCCTTTAATTCAAAATGAAGTAAAGAAGATACTTGTTGCAAAGATTATCTTCAGGGTTCGACACTCCGAGTGGGTAGAAAATCTAGTTCCCATGAGAAAGAAGTCGAGAGAGATAAGATTGTGTGTTGACTTCCGAAATTTAATTAGAACATTAGAAAAAGTTAACTATTCAGTTCCACCAATGGAACAAATTCTACAAATGGTATCAGGCTTAGAATTGTTCTCCATTTTAGATGGATTTTAAGGTTACAATCAAGTGTTAGTGGTAGGACAAGATCGACTCAAGACTACATTTCGTATAAAGTGGGGAACATTCGCTTATAGGAGAATGGATTTTGGCCGAATAAATGCTGGAGCCACATTTCATAGGGCCATGGACATTGTATTTTGAGGATTAATTGGCCACTGTGTAGTAGCATACTGATATGATGTGACATTTTTCTCTAAGAAAAGAGAAGAACATGGTTTTCACCTAAAACAACTTTTTGACCATTGTAGAAAATATGGCAAATCCTTAAATCCAAAGAAAAGCATTTTTGCGGTTCTTGAAGGAAAACTGTTGGGTCACATCATCTCAAAGAAGGGAATCTCAATAGACCCGAAGAGAGTTGAAGTTATGTCTCATATTCCCTTGCCCCATAATAAAAAGGCTATGAAGTCATTTATGGGCATAATAAATTTTGTTCGAAGGTTTGTACCAGATTGCACACAAATTGTAAAACCTTTGTAGCAAATGGTGAAGGAAAGCATATAGTTCAAGTGGACTGATATTGAGAAGTTCGCTTTTAAGTACATGAAAAAAACAATAGTGCATGCGCCTTCTTTAAGAATTCTTTATTTTGAAAAGGATTTTATTCTATACACCTTTGCTTTAGATAACTCTCTCACAGTAGTGCTTACTCAAAAAGGAAAATTGGGAGATGAATATCCAATATCATTCATGGGCACCAAATTACAAGGGGTTGAATTGAATTACCTAGCTATAGATAAACAAGTGTATGTAGTATACAATGCAGTAAAACAATTTAGGCCTTATATTTTGAAGAATATAGCAAAATTTATCATTACTCATCCGACTGTGAGGTCCCTCTTTGTACAAAAATAATTGGGTTAGAGAAGAGGAAACTCGGTGACAACACTACAAGAATATGATTTGAAAATTCAAGCCGGCTACTATGATTAAAGTTCAAGGGTTGTTCAAGTTGCTTGCAGAAATTCATGCTAATGAATATTATTATTGGGAGAATGAAGTTGAATTAAACATAATTGATGTATGTCTCATTTTTACTACTCCCAAATCATGCTACGGAGATTTGGTGCATTATATTCAGCAAGGATATCTACCATAACATTGGAACTCTAAATAGAGAAGGGAACTTCGATTGAAGTCAGTCTCTTATCAGATAACTAATGGAGTACTTTTCAAGAAGAACTATAATGGAGTTTTTCTTAGATGTATTGAGAAAGAATATGAATTTATAGTCAAATAATTGCACGAAGGTCTTGGTAGAGGACATTTCTCTGGGGATACTACAGCTCATAAGATACTCAGAGCTGGGTACTATTGGCCAACTTTATTTAAAGATGCTTATGCTTACGTAATAAAGTGTGATGTGTTACAAAGGAGTGGTGGTAGATTGTCGAAATCAGTCGGACCACTACAACTTGTTATTCTTTCAAAACCATTTGCATAGTGAGGCATATATATTATTGGAGAAATTAACCCAAAATCTTCACTGCAACATCGATATATCCTCACAGCTATAGATTATTTTACACGATGGGTGGAAGCAGTTCCATTGCACAAAGTGAATGAGGATGCAATCATCAACTTCCTACAAGAGAACACCATAACCAGGTTTGGGGTTCCATTTCCCTTGTTTTTGACAATGGAAATGAGTTAGCAAAATCAACGAATAAGAATCTCATTCAAATTTTGAGGAAAACTGTTGTTGAGAGTCAAATAAAGTGGAACATATCCCTTCCTAATGCACTCTAGGAAGATAGGGTCACACCAAAGAATTCCTTAGGAGGTTCTCCCTATACTCTGGTCTATGGGAAGGAAGCCATTTTACCCCCAAAAAATCTGCTCCCATCCTTGAAATTAGCTCAAGCCTGAAGAGGATCCGATAACAAAATATTACCAACATGAATTAATACTCTATTGAAACTTGCAGAATCGAGACAAAAGTCTAAATATATATTTATCCAACATCAGGACATTGTCAAGAGATGGTTTGACAAACGAAAATCCAGGAAGGGGGTCTTTGAAGTAGGATACTTAGTCTTAAAGTGGGATCACCTGCATGACGAGAAGGGAAAACACACGAAATTTCAACATTTATGGGTTCCCCCCTATAAAATTGTTGAGAAGCTTGGCCCCTCAACTTACAGGTTGAAACATTTACAAGGACAAGAAGAAATTCTTCCATTAAATGGCCTTGTTCTCAAACGATATTTTACATAGGAGTTTGGAGCACTTGTGTACATAAATACATATTTTCTTTTCTTTTGTTCATTTTCTCTAGTTACCTTTTCTTTTCTGATTTACTTTGATTTGTATTTTTTCTTGTTATTTTCTTATAATAAACTAGCTCAATATTTGACGTTTGGAAATATAGGAGTCTAAATAATCTCAAAGGTCTTTGAAAGTCAGAAACTGCTTATGGGAGAACATGTGTGGTAAAATTTGATCAAATATGAGATTCTTTATTATTAACAGATTATAGAAAGGGAAGACAACTTCAAACCCACATTGGAGTCACTATAAACCTTGTAAAATAACTAAGACTCATGAGGTCTAGAGTACTATCTTAGGGCTCCATCCATTCTCAGATTAGAGGAAATTTCAATGCAAAATGGGCCTTTCAACCCTAATTCAAATTCCATGTCATCATGTGTTAGCCAATGAAATTTCTTTAAATTTGAAATACCGTATAGGTCTTAAACAATTTTTTNTTTTTGTTTGTATTTTCAACATATCTCCCTATGCTTTTACTCAAATTTCAAGCAGGAGAGCTACCTGGATGTAAAATTAAATTCCGCATCCAACGAGTACCCACTCTGCATACTTTTGGTGGACCCCTCTACCCAAAAAACAATAAATACCTGCAAAACATGATGATGATGTCATCAACATGCCTTTTCAGGTATTTCTTATTTTTGGGGTAGCAGGGTTTGTCAAAAGTATGCAGTGTGGGTACTTGTTAGATGCAGAATTTAATTCTACATCAAACGAGATCTCCCGATCAAAATTTGAGTAAAAACACAGGGAGATATGTCAAAAATACAAACAAAAAAGTAGTTTTTTTCTTTTCTTTCTCCAAAAGTAATAAATATTATTTTATTATTTTAACTATTATTTTATTATTTTTCTTGGGGGGGGTATTTTGAGTTGAAATTTACTCTAATCACACTAATATCTATCTTAGGATGTCTACCATGATAGACCCACTGAAAGGAAGCAGGCTTGGTAGATGTATGGCATTCAAAATATTCCCATGCTACAAATCAAAATCCAAAAGGCTTATATTAAAGAGTCAAAATTCCAAGACATACAATCTACATCAAAGAAACAATGTTGAAGGAATAAACCATCAGATGAAAAGGGTTTCTCAAACAACAAATATCGGAGAGGTTCTTCTTCATTCGTGAATTTGAAACAAATTTATCACTCACACAAAAAGACATTATGGATGGAAGAACCCATATCAAATTCTCAAAGTTGAAAGAGAAATCAAGGAACACTCAAAAGACAAATGTCATTAAAAAAACCATCAAAAGAATGATGATAGCATGGGAATGAGGAAAAAATGAATACATATGTCTAAACCTTGTTATGATCATGTGGAGTCATATCTAGTGGCAACCAAAAGATAAAGGTAAAATGAATTTCATATTTTGGCCCTATGAGAGTTATCAAGAATCCTGGTTTTGGTTACCCTACTCCCAAAAGATGACAATCAATGTGATACACAAAAGTTACAACCATGGATAATTCTAGTCATTTAAACGATCTTAGGGAATACATTGAATAAATTGTTGTATATTCACAATCTAGTAACATGTAGCAGTCTTGTTTTCCAAATATTTTCTTCAGAGATCTATGTTCACTAGCTAGTCACCAATTGTCGCTGCTACAACTAATTCCCTAATTTTTTCTGATATTTTAGGGCCCCTCCTAATTTTTGTTTGAAAACATACTTAGACTAGTTTTTCAACTCAAGGGAGTCGATCCTGCACAGTTAGTTTTTTCCAAAAGTTTGAGTAAAATTAGTTTTGGTTAATTTAAACTCACATTTTCCCTCTAACATATCAGAGTAAGTTGGTCATTTTCTCTGACATGTTGGAGTAACTCAACCAACCTCTCTGACACGGTTGGCTTGAGAAAAATAAGTTTTTTTTGGAAAACATTGTTTCGGCATAACTCAACTAAACCCGTCAACATTGTCAGAAAGAAACTCACAAGTTTCCATTGATACGGTCGAAGGCACTTGGAAATATTATCGAATGCAGAGTTTTGGGCCAAATCAGATTTTTACGCCAAAACGGTTGGAGGAGAGTTGTGATTTTTCTCCGAAGCTTTCAACAGTTTGAAAAAGAAGTGCAACTCTTCAAATCTTGTTGAAACGGTCGCATGTACTTATACCGGAGGAAGTGGGACAAGGATGCCAATACAATCGGTGTGACATAAAATATGTCGCCGATACGGTCAAACAGTCTCAAATATTTTTTCGATACTCTCAAGGTTACATTCCTTCCCACTGTGACCAAAAGTGTATCACACAAAATGACGTTTTTCCACCTGCCGTATTTAATGCCCAACCATTGTTTTCAATAATCCAGCGACCGCATTAATGATGTTTTCATCTATTTTTCTATATATGGGCGATTTTATTTTAGTTTTATCCCATGAAACTCCATTATCAAAGAATCGAGTCAAGGAAAGACATTTGGAGCCATTGCATTCATCCTAGCCCACGACATATCAAGATTTGACAGGTAGGCGCCCCATCTTTTGTACCCTTGTGATTTTCTAAAGATTGAAACTTTATATGTGGTAAAAACTTGGTTAAAACATATTGTAGTTGTTTTCATTTTGAGATAGGGTATTTTCCTCTCCATTCTGCATCCTTTGTATCTACGTCCATAATACCATTGCCATATTTTAGGTTAAAATTGTTTTCATTTTGCACGATTAAAAGACACTACGGTTGATTTTTGAGGTGAGCTTGACCTCACAGCTGTTTTCACGCCATAGACAGTAGAAAAAAAATCTTTAGTGAGTAGGGTTTTTTTTACCAGTTGGCATTTTAATTCCATCCTTCATGGAGATTTCTCTCTTGATTGTACTCTTTTCCTCTTGGTTAACTCATCGAGGAATTGATTATTCTTTTGAGATTCTTAGGAAGGACTCGTACCCAAGCTAGTTTATCAAAACTCGATCAAGCTCTGTGTTACAAACATGTTATACCCCATAGAATCAATAGAGGATAATGATGCAGAACTCAATTCAGATTGAATATTTGGACCCTAGACCCTTTAATGCTTCAAAACCTTGGAATATTCCTACCTTGACCGGTGCATGCAATTACGATGCATTACTTACAATGCACCTGAAAACCATCAATGGTGCATATAAAATTTGGCCCAATTTTACTTGATAAAAGCTAGAGGATTAAAATTTTTCTAAGACTCGAGTTTTCACCTTTCAAATTTTTGAGATGAGTCGTTACAGTGACATGATGCATTCACCTAGCTTTCTTTGCACACCTTCACCTTTAAATAGAGTAGCAGGTAGAATCCTCTTTTCCTTGACAAGTTTGAAGTTAATAAATAAAGGGTTGGTAATCAAGCTTGTGACCTCCATTAACTTGTATAAGAATAAACGAACATTAATAAACTTGGAAGGGAAAATGCATAATAGAACAGAAAATCAGTTGCTTACTCACAACTTTGTTTCGGAAAATTATTGTTGTTTTAAAATGAAGGAGAATTGAAGAGGATGCCTCCATACTTTTGATATAGGATGGCAACAGGTTTATAGCTTGCACAATAGCATAGTTTTTCATTTGAAATTTGTAATTGCACTAAACCACAAATGCATTAAATGATCAGTCAACTTCGAATGGAACACTTCTCTTCATCCTACACAACTGCATTTTGAATGGCTAGCAATGGATATAGAGCTATGGTTTTTATCCCATTTCTAATACTGGACAATGTTAGCTGGAATATTTCACCTTCAGTAGATAGTAAGGTGTTCCACTGGTCTGAATGGTTCAGATCCAGAACAAATGAAGGACAAAGGTTGAAGACCCTCCTTGGACACCGTAGATACCTGGAATGTGATGCTTTGATAGTAACTCTGTGTACATGCAATCAGATTAAACACGCAAACACATCAAAGCTGCCAGAATATAATCTACTGATCCATGTTAGTGAATAAGGAATCTAACAACATACATGTGAAATCATACAACAACAGTAATGTGGGACGAAAATCAGCTTTGCATTAAGATAAAATGGAGAATTTTACAACCAATTAAGCCTTATTGTTGACATGCATCTCCATGAAACCAAGCACTCTCATCCCCATAAGCTCCGACTTTTGCTCTCTATGCTCTTCAATGGCTTGGGCCAAGTAATCAATCCAACAACATAACAATACTTTAAGAGTTCTCCCTCTCAACCATAGATATGAGCTTGTATTTATAAGGCTCAATGGATAGGGATGGTTGAGAGATTTGTGGATGAGGTAGCCTCTAAGATCCTAGGATGAGGGATCTCGAGCTCAACAAACCCACAATAATAGGGATAAGTGAGGACACGAGGCTCATCATCTAGAAGCCTCGAGAAACTTCTCTTTTTCCCTTTTTACCCAGGGTACCGCATTTCTCCTTCAATGACAGAGTGATTCTGGTAAGAAATGCTTATGGACTAAGGGCCATAAGAGATGGCACCACTTGTGGACAACAAGGGATAGGAGGTGCGAGCAAGGTACCACTTTGGGAAAAGGGGAAAGCACAGTGCTGAGCATTTTTTGTGAAAGATTGAAAAAATGGTATGAGTTTCCACACCAAGTATTGGGATTCAGGGCAAGTAGGTATGTTAAGAGTCTTATCACATGATAGTGACAGGATTTTGGTATAACAGTATTCCCTCCAAAGCATGATTCTTATAGGGATATGATAAACGAGAGCTTTGAGAGAACAAGTCATCACAATGAGGTGAAAATGTTGGCTCAATCGGAGCATGTTGGCAAGTAGGTATCTGTAGTACATCAATATTTTGACTCATAGACATAAGTAACCAACTCATGGCTGCAGACCAATACAAGGCAGATCCATGAGAGGAATAAAAAAGCATGGCTACCAGAATAAAGCATAGATCCATGTGATAGAGGATTCAAAATTGGACATAGCTACCTGACATATGATGTAGATCTATGTCATATAGACACAAATTTGAGCATAGCCATGACCATACAAATGTGGATCCATGCTAGATATACAAAACTCCATGGCAGCCTGGGGGAAAAGCAATGAGCTCTTTAATCAACTACCCAAGGTATTCATCTTGTCTTCCACAAAGTACGATTCTATCCATGCGATTACAAAGATCTGAAGTCGAACATGGTAGAAACCACTTGATTACCGGCCAATGATGTGAACCGTTAACAAGTGCGAGGGAGATCACCATTGATGTCAATGATTCCCAAGGTACCCTAGTACAATATACTAAGTGTAAATAGATGTCCTGATGTCGAACACTTAGTCGATTCTATCGATCAAAGGCCAATCATGTGAACCTATGTCGAGAGCGAGAGAATCTGTCATTAAGGCATACAGATCTCAAGGTACTAAATATTGTTTCTAAGACTCTATCCTGGATGATGAGCTGATGTCGATGGGAATAGTCTCATTGAAGGAGCGCCATGATGAGTCCCACATTGATGACATGAAACTCGAAACATAGTTTTGGAATGATGTGAATGTAGTACCCACAAGACTGACTCAAAAATACTGACATAAAGACTGTGTTGACTGCAGAGGTAAAACTTCTTCAAATTCCCTTTGAAAATCGGGCGGCATGACAAAAATACTTGGCAGCATGACTGAACGGGACAGACACACAATGTGACAGTGGACAATGCATTCTTCTGAAAGACTCAAAGGAGTGACATGACTCATGAAAGTGAATCGTCGTGGAGATCAGCTGAATACCCAATTGACTGACATGATGTGCAGACAAGTGCCATGTTCAAAGGTAACGGCAAACAACTTCCATTATTTACAAAATGATTCCCTTCCCATTTCCCCCAGCATGGTTGATGAGTGCCTCTTTTCGGTTTTATGAGTTCAAAGAGGGTAACAAACACTCGATATAGCTTGTCGAAAGACAAGTCCAGAATCATATATTTTACAAACTTGAGAGAGGAGGGGTTCGTTCCTAAAATGGGTCTCTCAATGTTTAATTTAATGAGACCATTCGAAAGAAAACTCGGTATCGTTCATGTTTAGACAGTCTGAACGATTACAGAAGAATACTCCAAAGGGGTCCTTTTTCATATGATTTAGTCTCTAAGGCCCAAAAAAGTATAAAATCATACCTTAGGGAACTCTTCCAGTCATGACAGGCTGGAGTGTTCCTTTTTCATAAATAGTCCTATCCAAACCGAAAAAGAGATGACCTACCATCGAACGGATGACTCTTCAAATACTTTAATGAGCATGAAGAAGACAAGATTTCTCGATGATCTTTTCGTATTTAGGGAGCCTGAAAAGAGTTTAAAGAGAACTCCATGAGGTTTCTTTACACAATGTCACTTTTTACGAGCCTGGAAAGATTCAGAAACGGACCCAACGATCTTTTCATGTTTAAGGAACCTGAAAAGGAGGTGAAAAGAAGACTCCATGATGCTTCTCTACACAAAGTCAACTTTTTACGATCCTGGAAAGAAACTGAAACTGACTCGGACCTTTGATACTAGGATTTAAAAGAGCATGACCAAAGTGTCGTAATAAATGCTCATTGACCTTTTCCATTTTATGAAAGTGTGAGAAAGCCATAAACAAACTTCCAAAGATTTTTACTATAGTTCTCTTATCCTACAATTGACTCAGAAACAAGTGTTAAATGCATTTATAACTAGCATTAAGGGATTACGACAGATAAAATTTGACTAAAATATGATTTTATATCAAAACTATAGTATGTTAGACCCAAAATGCCTATATAAGTCATGTAAATAGTTAAAAATCAAATCATTTCACTATTTACCCATAGCGGAGAGCACTTGGAGTACTTTCTTAGCCAGATCTTCAGCAGATGATACCAAGAGTTCCCACCGTCCATTCTGAGAACCATCAATTGCAAGTAACAACTAAAACCTGATTATTTCATTTCATATCATTTATTTTGAGTTTTGGTGGGGTTTTGGGCTCATATGTCAAGCCCTAAATCCTTAAAAGCAGGCACCATGCCTACCCCTTGCGGGATACGTGGTACCACCCAAGAACTGCACCTACAACATAGTTGACAGGCGGTGCCACCGCCTATCTCCAACGGTGCAAAGGCGGTGCTGGCCGTGGAGATTTCAAACTAATAGCATGAGAAATATAAAGTTATTCTTTTGATTTTTAATGATTAAAAATGATTCTAATGCATGCTATGATTGTTTTTGACAGGTCTTGGTTGCTTAAAACATGGTGATATGGAAAGAAAGAACACATGCCAATGATGATGCTTTTACTGAGAGAAATGCGAGTTGTATTGCCGCATTATGGGACTGTGGGCTCCTGAAGTTCTTCCGGACCCCAAGCATGGTGTCACACGAGCGGTTGCTGGAAAACATACTGTGGATGTGGAATCCAAAGCAGCAGTACTTTGAGGTGGGGGCCCATATTCTTACAGTGGAAGTAGAGGACATCTACTTCTTGACTGGTCTCTCGAGATGGAGTGCCCCCATCTCACTGACATGTTCTCGTGGAGGGGACATTACCACTTGAGAGATTATAGATCATCACTGTGTTCCAGGGATGAGGACATTAGGGAAGAAAATCCCCATCAGAGTAGTGATGGATGGGCCCCTATGGACCGTCCTATTTACTATGCATAGGGTGGTCGGGAGTCAGGGTGTGCACCACGCTTCTAGGGCACACATGTTGTATGCCATAGAGGCCATGGCACCCATGGTATTCAACTGGGCAGAAGCCATGCTTCCAATATTCAAAGATCAGTTGGATAAGTGTCGGCAGGGAGAGCTAAATCAGTTTGGCTTTGGCTCCATTTTATCCTGCTTCTTCTTCGAGCAGGTTCCACAGATGAGACCTCAGGTGGTCTTCCGGAGTCTGAGAACACGGGACCCCCATATGCTGATGTGGGTCCAGATCATGGCTCGTACAGGAGCAGGTAGGGGAAGGGTAAAGTTCAGTGACCCGTTATTCAGATGGCTTCGAGATCAGATCCTCATGGTTGAGGATTATGCTTATGCAGGTATGGAATTCACTAGAGATCCAGACCTAGCACTCCCACCTGGCGGATAGTGGGGCGACATCGATAAGAAGAAAGAAAACCTAAAATGGATGAAATGTTTTTATGTTTTTTGATGTTTTATATTTTTAATGTTAAGTGATGAGACCTGTATATTCTCATGCAGATGTTGGAGCAGTGCGACCTAGAGGAGCTTCTCCATTGGATAGGTGAGCTGGAACCCACTTTGTACCATAGGGTGATGATATCATCGGGGAGCTATAGGAAAACTTAGAGAAGTTGACCTTGGATATCTCAGATGCTGCCATTGATGACTTCCCGATGAGATATCAGAGATCCACAGTGGAAGTACCGGGCCGGTTCAGTAGGATACGACGTAGATTAGCTCGAGCAGTGATGTGCTATCATGAGCACCACTAGTGTATGAGATATGTACTAAAAGCTGACAGCTTCAAGATTTTGTATAGTTATTTTTCCTAAAATCCTACGTGCTTCAGATGAGGTCTCGAGACCTATTTTTGTAAAAAAAATTGTGTATATATATATATATATATATACACAATTTTACATGGTGTTTATATGTTTCAAATGGCAATTGCATTTTATATGAGTTTTATGTGTCTTTGAATGTTTATTTACAATGTACCATGTTTGATTCCAATGTCATGAATGGGCAATATGCCAATCTAGGATGTAATTAGGTAATGAGTCAGCAACTACATTATGTTCTCTAGGGATATGCCTATAAGTGATGGTTTCAAACGACCTCTCTAGCAAATGTACTCTTTGAAAAAGGTAGAGGAGTGCAAGGTTTCTAATGGTGTAAAAATGGTTTAAATGGAAAACCATGAGTTGGGAGTCCATCAACACTACTAGATCATGAACATACTGGGAGGCAGCTTCAGTCAGAAGACCGATGACCGTTTCATGCTCGATGATGTTATTAGTAGCGAGACCTATACAAACTGCTCCTAAATTGACCAAATATTCAGCTGGGGAATAGAGGACCCAAGCATCCAAGGCGAGATTCAAGGTGTGGCGGAAAGCACCATCAACGAAGCCATAGAAAGCCATGTGCATGACCAAAACATGGTATAAACAAATGTTGACACTAAAATCAATACCATCTTGAAAATACTAAAAGCACATTGAAAGTCAATCAATATACATATATACCAGATACTATCCAATAAAGACCTAGACATAGTACCTTTTCAGGTACAACCCATTGTGAGGCTGCCCCAAAGGGATTCCATCATAGTCAACAAGCTCGTATGCTCCTTTCTCTAACACCTTAGAAATAAAGAAATGTTCATACCACATGGAATCGAACTTACCCTTCCATAGTTTATCATATCTCTGATCATAAGTCAATGTAAGTCACCCTCATTAAAGACATGAGGTTGGACGGATTTATCATACTGTGCCTTGACATGTTTCTTATGTGCCTCATTAGCCAAGGCAGCATCTCTTTGAGTCTCGTCAAGATTACTCAAGTAAAAAAATCTTTCTTCCTCTGCGGAAGTGTCTGGGAGAAGTTCGACGGCAAGTTGTAAAGATGGAATCTAACATTGAATCGGTAAGACAGCTTCGAGTCTGTAGACAAGTTGGAATGGCGTGAAACCAGTGGTTGTTTTCACAGAAGTCCGATAAGCCCAAAGAGTGAAGAAAAGAACATGATGCCAATTGGATTTATGATCTCCAACCATATGACAAAGCATGGTTTTCAAAACCTTGTTAATGGCCTCTACTTGACCATTAGCTTGTAGATAATATGGCATAGAGTTTTCATGGAGAAAACCTAGCTTGGAACTCAGTTCCTCCATCATTTGATTACAGAAATGGGATCCGTGATCAGTAATGATGGGCTGCGGAACTCCAAGTCTAGCTATGATATGATTGAACAAGAAGAGAGCGGTAGTCTTACAATATTCTGCATATGTAGGCATGGCCTCAGCCCATTTTGTGAAATAATCAATGGCTACGATGATGTAACCATGCCCCCCGGTTGAGGTAGGCTTACAATGCATGAAGTCAATCCTCAATTTGGCGAATGGGCCAACGACAATGACGAGGTGTAGCGGAGCAGGATGGGTGCGCTTTTTAGGATAAAAGTGTTGACAAGGTGGTCATTTATTAATAGCCTCATGATAGTCTTTGAAGATAGAAGCAAGAAATAGCCAGTGCAAAGGATTTTCTGGGATGTAGCCATCCCAGATAAATGACCGTCAGATGCTCCAGAGTGGCAATCATTCAATACATGTTTAGCCTCCTCACGGGTGAGGCATCGTCGGAGAATAGAGTCGATCCCACGTCTATACAATGTATCATTCAAGATGAGGTAGTACTTTACGTGGTGACAGATATGGCGGTGATCATCGCGGGATAAATGTGGCCGAAATCGTTGTGTTTGGAGATAAATAAGGAAATCTCCATACCAAGGATTGGTAGTGCTAATCAGGAACATGAATTCATCTGGAAATGAATCACTGGGCTTAGATTATGTCAAAGCATAGGGAAGATCACACATAAGCTCGGCAAAGACCAAGGATTTCTTTGATGTGGCTTTGGCAAATTCCAGATCAAACTCCTGAAGTATGACTATCCAACGGGAGTACTTCCCCCCGAGCACCATGGATAATTTTATGGGCGAATTTTAGCCCAGTGGGCTATTTTTCCATGTTTTTCTCCCAAAAAAGATTCACCATTTTGCATTTTTTTAAGCCCTGTTTCGCCCAATTTTGACGGGGTAAAATTTTTTCACCCTAAAAATCGCCAAATTATTATATAAACGATATAAAATGCTTGGAAATTAAAATATTTTTTGAAAAATATAGCCAATCATTTTATAGTTTCCGTTTTAAGAATTGGTCATACTCGCCAACATTTATACACTTTTAAATAAGTATGGTTCCTTAAAATCATCCCTACCGAGCACCTGACGAGTCAGGATGTAATACATCGGGTTCTAGTCTGCCAATACAGTGGTAGTGCGGAGTAGAATGTAGTGACGAAACTTTTTGTACAACAATGACCATGGCCAATGCTAACTTTTCCACAAGTGAATAGCGAGTTTCAAAATCCATGAGATTCTTACTGGCATAATAAATCACGTGCTCCTTACCGTGGAGATTTTCCTCCACTAAAACCATAGCGATGGTAGTAGCGGAGGCAGTAATATACAAGAGAAAGTCCTTTGAATAATCCGGGGGGTGTATCATAGGTGAATGAGTTGGAGCATGCTTAAGATTATCAAAGGCACGTTGGGCCTGGTCATCTGAGAATAATGGAGTGTTCTTCTTGAGGAGATGCATATAACCGTGTGCTTTCTCTGTGAAATTGCACATGAAACAGCGGAGAAAGTTTTCCTTCCCTTACAAAATTTGGAGTTCTAGGATATTAGTTGGGGCTGGTAGATCTAAAACAGTGGTAATTTTCAAAGGATTGATCCGGATGCCATCTTTGGATACTACAAAACCTAGCAGACGCCCCGTCTTAATGCAAAAAACACATTTATGCAGATTGAGCCGTATATTATAATGATGGCATCTTAGGAATATCTCTCTAAGATGACCAGGATGGTCCTCCCGTCACTGTGAATGAGTAGGGAGGTTGTCAAGGTACGGTTCAACAATCTGTTTAATATCATGAAATGCATAGGACATCACGCGCTGGAACATGGCTCCAACATTTTTCAAGCAAAAAGGTAACTTCTTATAAGAAAAGGTTCCCTATGGGAAAATGAATGTCATCTTATGCTGATTAGAGGGTAATATCTCAATCTAATTATAGCCAGAGAAGCCATCCATAAATGAAAAGATGACACTTCCAGCACAGTTGTCGGTGATCTGATCGATGTGCAAAGTAGGAAAGTTGTCCTTAGGAAAAGCTTTATTCAAATCCCTAAAGTCGATATAGACTCTAATGGTGCTCTGCTTTTTATTGAAAGGGACAATGTTCGATACCCATTTTGTCAGGGGTACATGATAAATAAACCCAGCTTTGAGAAGTTTCTCAATTTTAGCTTTAATAGCTGCGGCCTTCTGAGGATGGACTTGCCTTAGTTTTTTCCTGACAGGTTCAGCTTTGGGATAGGTTTTAATCTCATGGAACACAATGGATGGGTCAATCCCCGACATCTCTTCATAGGACTAGGCAAAAATATCATGGAATTCTTTAAAAAGTGCCTTATAGGCTTCAGATTCATATGTCGAGCAATTCTTCCCAACATGAACCTCTCGATAGTATTAGGCTTGGTTGTTATGTCAATCGGATTCGTCTAAGTAATTTTGCAAAGGTTTCCTTCAGAATCTGTATCTTGCAACAATATAGGACTTTGGGGACATTGACAATATCAGTAGGAAACAAGGATGCAAAATCATGGCTAACCAAACTAGTGTTGGGGAGGAGCATGGATCTATGATGGTGATCCTCCCAAATGGACTCATCCATATTCATGATCTCCATAATGGACTCATCAGAAGGGAAAATCTCAGAGAGATAATCTAGAACAGGAAGAGAAGGCTCTAACTAGTACGGTAAATGGTAAGGGTCCGAAGCCACTAGATGAAGGTCATCCATGTGATCATTGGAAAAGGTTTGAATGGTGTCATACAACACTTCATGTGAACTCAACAAGGTGGAATCAAAAACTTGTTTACCTTAGGCTCATAATCAAATGAGGCAATCATATGGACTGTCGCGGTATCCATGTTAGGAGGAGTGGATGGAAAAATCCCCATAAGGGATGAATCCTTCAACATGCCTACCCCAATCGATTGGTAAGGAGGAGGGGACTGGCCTAACATGGAGATGTTATTAGCCATGGAGGTAGTAACATCCGGCGTACAAAAATCAAGCTGGTCAATACTAACAATTCTCCCTAGATGCAGAAATTGGATTGTTTAGAATACTGCTGAGGTGACAACAGTCATGGAATAGAACCAATTTCTTCCTAGAAGGAGGTTGTAATATAAAGGGGCATCTACCACTTCTACTTGAATGGAAATAGTTTTTCCCCTCAACTCGACCGCTAGGGCTGATATGAGACCATGGGGTTGGAAACCCCATCAGTCAAAGGCTTTAAGGGTCGTAGGTGATGTTACAAGCTCGGGAGAGCCAAGAGCCTTCCAACAAGACAGAGACAAAACCAAGGTTGAAGCTCCTTCATCTAGTACCGTTCAAAAAACTTTATTTCCAACTACTTTCGTAATGATCTGAAAAGAAATTTTATGTGGTAACCTAGGCTTGTGGTTCTCAACATTGAAATGAATCAAGTTAGTATTATTCGGGTCTAAAGCTCCTAATGCTGTTAACAAGTTTTTGCGTTGTGTAGGGAAACTTTGGAGTACTTATAAGGTAGACATTGCACAAGGTTCCTGAGCGAGATCTTCAACTATATTATAAAATTGAGCAGCTCAGGCATTAGGGTTAAATACTACCTTCCAAAGAGTACTCTTAGGTGGACATAAAATCATGTTGAGAGTAGGCTTCTCGATAGATAATGGGACAGTAGATGAGGATTCCAGAGAACTAGTAGAGGGATCTTTCCCTTAAGAAGAATGATCTTCTTTCTTATCTGGATGTTTGTCATAATTCTGGCTTTGAGTTTGCAGATTGATGGTATCTGAGAATGTCATACAAATCTCCTCTGACGAACTAGAGTTACCCTGATTAAACATGTGGTCTATCAGTTGTTGTTGAGAGGGAAAAGGATCTGTAAGTACTACGAGTGCGGGATTGGACTTCAGAAACTAGGAGATTTCGTCTCGACAAGGACACTCCTTTGAAAAATGGTCACCTTTGCATAGCAAACAGGGATATTTTTCCTTTATTTTCCCTTTATTGTTATCACTATTGGTAGGTCTTGGAGTTTCCTATTAGTTTCCAAATTTTTTATTTCTATTTTTACCTTTCTTTTTATTATTACCCAAGGTTTGAGTACTTTGAATAGAGTTGACCTCGGTGGAAACCTTAGGAGTCGAAGGAGTAGGGGTGGAAATTTGGGATTTCTTTGAAGGTTTTGCTGCTGATGAGGACTGGATTGAACCAACAATCCCATCAACAGGTACTTCTGCAGGTGGCTTAGCAAGATCAGTGCTTGGGCGAGGAGCTTGAGGAATCAAGTCATAAAGAGTTCCATACTGGGAATATAACAAGTCTAGATATTGGGCTCTACTAATATCCTTCTCTTCAATAAAAACACCACCCATAGCCACATCTCGGTCAATAGGAGGCAACAAGGATTTAGTAAACCAATCAGCTAATAATTGATCTGGAATAGGAGCCTTAATAAGCCTTCTCTGCCTTCTCCACTCATGAATATGATCAGATATGTGGGTGGAAGTGTTTTGTCACAGAGAATTTAAAAGATTAGTGCCCATTTGATAACAAATAGGGAGCTGAAAGTGTGTAAGAAACACGGTTGCCAACGAGCCAAAATCCACAAACGAATGTTGTGGGAGTTCAATGTACCACTTCGCGGCTGTACTGGTCAAAGTGCGTTGGAAGAGTCGTAACTGAATGGAGTCATCCATGAGGGAGTTTTAAGAACACCACAAATGGAATGTCATAACATGGTTCTTCGGATCGTCTCCCTGCTTCCCATCAAACTTTGGGATATCCGATGGTAACTTTATCGGAATGGGAGGCCATGAGGGATTGTGTCGAATGGGGTCATTAATCAACTTGGACAAGTCAATTAAGTCAAAAGTTGCTAGGAAAGGTAACTTCCGGTTGGGTTGCACATACTGGTAATATTGATATGGCATATAATTACCAGTAGGACCATAAGTTCACTGGAAAACAGGTTGCTGTGATGAAGAAATAACAAAAAATTCACCCATAGGGGGTTGATTTCTGGGATCGGGACTTCTAGGACCACTAGGACCACCAGGACCACCAGGAGGCGGACTACTAGACCCTCTAGAGCCATGAGGAGGTAAACCTCCAAACCCTCTCGAACCACTAGGTGGAGGGCCACCAGACCCTCCAAATCCATAAGGAGGAAAGCCACCAGGCCCCCCAGGACCACCAAGACCACTAGGACCATAAGGAGGAAATTTTCCAAATCCTCCAGGACCTTTAGGCCCCCCAGGGGGAGGACCTCCATAAGACGGTCCTTTGGCACCTCCCGCATAATGTATAGGTATACCCCCCATAGCTGGCATGTAAGACCAATTGGGTTGTCCCCATGGCATAAAAGTCTTACTAGAGTATGGAATTCCAGCATAAGGAATCCCTATAGGATTGGGTGGATGATTAATATTACCTACAGGTATGTGATAACCACAACCTCCAAAATATTGAATGGTTATAGGTTGTGCCCCCGAGGGATGACCTGAACTATGTGGGGGATTAACCACATTAGTATGGGTGGGAGAGACATAAACTATAGATGGTTCTATATTATAGGTCTATCCTTGACTAGGTACAATTTCGGTGTCAGGAACGTAGGTCGTGCTGGGGCTTGCCCCCTGGAACTAGAAGGTACTGACGAAACGAGAATTGAAGGTTGGGCCCCAGGTGCAGAAGACCTGGGAGGATTGGGAACATACATGAGAGGTGGTGGGGGTGGTAATTTGACCTGGGTTATGTGGTGTTACTGCACAATCTATAATCGGTTCAATGGGTCTCATAGAATCAGCCAGTGAACGATATCCCACAGGAACAGATGTGGAATGTGATGGTGTCTGGCCTAATAGCTCATCTATTTGCTTGTCAATCTCCTGTGTGTGGAGAATGGAAGTACGGTATTGCCTACGTTCTTCTTGATCTTCAGAAGAATTTAAATGGGTGCCAAATGAGGCAATGGCCTGTCCTATAGAGGTATCCCAAAATGGAGCATTGGGACCATAATCCAGATGGGTTGTATCATAAACATGACCTTCCGTGGGAGAATGGAACAAGGTATTTCCCTAAGAAGGTTCTTGGACCAAGGGAGGCGAGTGTGAAGAATATGGTACTCCACTTTCTGCAACCACATTATCTCCCATTTGGGAGGTGGTAGCATCTCCTTGGTTGATATCTTCCATTGGATTTTATCCTGAACCAGGAATAAAATCTGGTGGAAATCCTCGTACTCTTCTGGACTGTCTTAAGTCATCTAGTTTGTACAGTTCCTATCTAACCTAGGGTCTAAAAATCTAGAAAACACACCAAAAAATTTCCCTACACAAGCTATAGGTCAAAACAAGCACACTTAAAATGATAGGAGGAGTTCAAAAAGTCAGGTCTCTCACTAAGATTTTCAAGAAGGTGCCACTCACGATATACCTCGAGGGTACATGCATAGTAATCTCCCCGAATGTTGTTTTCGGTGTATGGCTCCAAGCAAGATGGCCAAAGGGCTTTTCTCAGATGGATAAGGTATCCTAGTGGGGTCTCCCGGTATACTCAAGGTATGAGGGAGCTCGAATCAGTAGTAGTGCTATCTAATGCATAACCATACACAAGGGGCCTTCTGATATACAATTGAGTATGTGAAGTATATTTCTATATACCTCAAGGGTACGTGAAAGGCCGTTTGATATACTGACGGTACGTGGAAGAACCACGCGAGTCCCGAAATGTAATGCAGACAAATAACGATAGCTCCTATGCTTAACGATGCCCAAACATGTCTCTAACCTATCACTCCAATTGCTACGTAAATTTTAACCTATAACTACCATTGATTTTAAAGTGGATGCTTAGGTGAATGCATGATGTTTTGACAGAAAAGTAAAACCATGTAGTATGCTTGTGCAAATATTTCACTTTACCGTTCAATATGCCTACTTACGGGAGGGAAAGAGAGCACTTTCTTTTGTTTCAAAACCAAAAATACTTCCAAACAACAGTCTTGAACACAAAATTAAAGACAAGCAGCACTTTTCAAACTTATTTATCTTTTCTGAAAGCAATAAGAAGGGGAAGAATCACTTTTCCTAAAAGAAAAACAAGAAGCACACTATATGCAAATGCACTCTATTTTTTCAATTTTCTTAAGACATAAGCAAATGTAACTTAAAACTATCATTTTTTAAATTTTGATGAGATAGTTCTAAATGAATAAGAGATGAAAGAACATGAAGAGTCTGAAAGCTTGTGAATCCAATCAGAGAACCAATGTCCAACGCTCAATGAGGATAACCTAGTCTCAGTCAAAAAATTTATTTTTTAGAGGAAAAAAAAGAAGTTTACTATGCAAACAAGAAATGAAACCTAGAAGCTAATCTAGTGTTCTTTTTTTATTCTATATGATACAAACGAAAAGAGATCTTACTAACTCCCTAATCTTTTCAAAAAACAAGAAATCCTTTCACAAACACAACCAACAAGCATAGAAGCAGATGAAAAATCAAAAAGCCTAATCTAGCTTTTGAATTTCCCAATCAAACCAATCTTAAACCATAAAATTTCAAACCATAAGCATCAAATTATGTCACATAAGCCTAACAGTGTAGGACTGAAAACAAAACAACCCAAATTTTTACAAAAAATGAGGAAAAGGAGGTCTTGGAATGATGCCTACCTGGCTCTGTGCTTCTTTGGTGTTGACAGGGCGGTTCTATCCCAGCACCGCTTCTCGCCAATGGGATACGGGCGGTGGCACTGCGTGCTTCCCACTCTGTTCAGGCGGTGGCACTGCTCCTCATACACTGCATAGGTGCGGTTCCCTATAGAAAACCAAAACACAAAGAGAACGATAGATCAAGTCAGAAAAATACTAGATCAAGGTCAAAACTGCTAGATTGAGTATAAAAACAAAGCATAAAAGGTTGAAATGATTTAGATATTGACAGATCTGGAATTTTCAAACCCAAATAGACTAATTCAGATAGCAGATCTGACTAAAGAAAGTTGGAGAAGGAGCTTGAATTCGAACAAGAGTTGAAGAACTGAGGAAGATTAGAACAACTGATACATATATCTATTCCCCAGCAAAGCCACCAGATTTGTTAGTTGGAATATTTCACCTTCTACAGAAAATAAGGGGTTCCACTGGTCTGAATGGTTTAGATCCAGAACAAATCAAGGAAAAAGGTTGAAGACCCTCCTTGGACGCCGTAGATACCTGGAATGTGATGCTTCGATAGTAACCCTATGTACCTGCAATCAGATTAAACACACAAACACATCAAAGCTGCCAGAATATAATCTACTGATCCATGTTAGTGACTAAGGAATCTAACAACATACATGTGAAATCATACAACAACAATAATGTGGGATGGAAATCATCTTTGCATTAAGATAAAATGGAGAATTTTACAACCAATTAAGACTTAGTGTTGACATGCATCTCCATGAAACCAAGCACTCTCATCCCCATAAGCTCCGACTTTTTCTCTCTATGCTCTTCAATGGCTCGGGCCAAGTAATCAATCCAACAGCATAACAATACCTTAAGAGTTCTCCTTCTCAACCATGGATATGAGCTTGTATTTATAAGGCTCAATGGATAGGGATGGTTGAGAGATTTGTGGATGAGGTTGGCTCTAAGATCCTAGGATGAGGGATCTCGAGCTCAACTAACCCACAATGATAGGGATAAGGGAGGACACAAGGCTCATCATCTAGAAGCCTCGAGAAACTTCTCTTTTTCCTTTTTTACCCATGGTACCATGTTTCTCCTTCAATGACAGAGCGGTTCTGGTAAGAAACGCTTATGGACTGAGGGCCATAAGCGGTGGCACTGCTTGTGGACAACAAGAGATAGGCGGTGCGAGCAAGGTACTGCTTTTGGGCAAAGGAGAAAGCGTGGTGCTGAGCTTTTTTTATGAAAGATTGACAAAATTGTATGATTTTCCACTCCAAGTGCTGGGATTCAGGGAAAGCAGGTATGTTAAGAGTCTTATCACATAATAGTGAAAGGATTTTGGTATAATAGATAAAGATTACATTCTTCAATTTTGACGGCCAATGTAGGTTTCTTCTGATATCGATTATACATGTAGTATTTTTTTCTTTTCACTTTAGGATACCTTAGTACAATGATGCATTTGATTATTCAAAACAACTGCAGTATTAATAAGTCACTTGTAAGTATGCTCATGTCTGCATATCATAGGTTCTATATTCACCGAGTAATATTGCCTTATTGAGAACATATTTCAAAACAAGGAATTCACACAATGCCTAAAAAAGGTGGTAAGAAGAAGGTGAAGGCAAGTGAGCTAGACTCAGATGTGGAAATCATCTCCATGATGGAAATTAAATTCAAAGATACTAAGGATATCACAGGAGTTGCTCTTGAATTCAAATGGGGAGAACTCTATCACTTGGTTAGAGATCAGAACATCCTAGACATTGGCCTTGAAGAGATGATCATCTACCAAAACATAAGAAATTTAAGAATCATAAAAGATGCTACTCTCCAAAAGCTATTTCCTTGCTCATAGGTTATTGGTTGGATTCTTCCCCAAACAAATCCCACCTTGAGGATTATCTCTAACATTAAAGGGGAAGGTTTTGCTTCATTTAATCTAGCTTACATATCATTGTGTTACAAGCTACCCCCTACATAGTTTATGACAAACAATGACTGTATCAAAGGTATAATTATTGATCCCTTGGACTATACGGACCGCATTCAAGTATTAATTCTTGCACATGATCTAGGAACTAGGAATAAAAATCATCAAAGAATTATTAACAAATTACTCATGAATTGGCAATAATCAGAACCAGAATAGGTTTCCTCTCTGTATATTTTATAAACAATAAATGGTTACAATTCCCATGCAAGAGTAATGGCTTAACTCCATGAATAATTCGAATGCCTAAGGGAACAA
>LPNX010837116.1:599329-696336 GCA_001517045.1 Pseudotsuga menziesii
GATCATATCTTTGATGTTGAACAAAATTTTTGGCCTATCCGATGGAACCGTGTATAAATTAAATTGGGTTGCTCTAATATATTATATAGCCTTTGAGGCCACAGTTTTTAACTGGGTAGACATCATATCATACAACATGTCATCCTATGTAGCAGCCGCACAGGGAGGTATAACCCATAAGAGGTCCAAGTTTTGTATGTCATCTTACCTTCTCGACTGCATTTTGTGTAGGCACCCTTTTGATAAGATTGGGTCCATTTGAACCCATCTAAGTCTCCTATTTATGTTGATTATCAAATTCTATGGTCACATAACTCTGCGGGTTCTTACAAACTCATTTGTGAATAATTTTTGATGCCTCTTTATGAGATAGTTTTATTGAAAGAACCAAATTTCCTATCTGATAACACCACGGAGGTTATCAACGAGTATGGATACTACTATTTCTCATAGGAAGGAACGTACCTGAGAATGTATGCTTGTTCCAGAGATCCATCCCTACTACCAAAGTACACCACAGACTATGTATTCCAGAAAGAGGTAGTGAGGAAATTGTTCTTAAATGGAGTCGGTAACTTCATGCATGATATGAAAAATGCAACCTTTCCCCCACTGCCTTTCTACATCGTAGGATACAAATTCTCCAAGGTAAAGCTGTCGTTAATTTTATGATAGAGTTGGAGACTTTTCATTTTGGGGAGAAACGTTTCCAGAGAAATGATAGCAAAGGAAAGGTCACAGAACATTGCACGGTCATTAAAATAAGTTATGAATACTCATACTTCTTCAACAAGGATGAAGAGGTATTAATAAGGGCTAACATTCTAACTGAGTTAGGCAAGCACTTTACAAAGAAGAGTGGTGTTGGTGGAATCAAAGACAACAACACTACTATTGAAATGAAGTTGCATAAACAAAAGGAGGAAGCTTTAAGGTTGCAGAGGGCAGAGGCTGAGAAAAAACAGAAAGAAGAGGATGAAAAAAGGCAAGTGGAAGAAGCAAAAAAATGGCAAGAAGAAGAGAGTTTAAAGAAAAAGAAGGAAGAGCACAAAAGGAAGCTGAAGAAGCAACTGAAGAACTAATAAGAAAAGAAGAATAGGACATTATTAGGGAAGCTTTGGATCAAGAGGTATCCCAGAATGACCCAGTTGACCCATAACCTCCTACTTCATCAAGTGGAACAATCACAGGAGATCACATTCCATTTCTAGATCTCGAGATTACTCCATTTTCTCCATCTAATTAGCACATGATGCCTCGCTTAGATACTATCATCTTTTATAAATCAAGGAAAATCATCACAATAAGGTTAGAGAAGCGATTAAAAATGGGCATGAAAGCTGACATGGTCATAGTCATCGAAGACGCCATAATGGAGGGTACTCACAAGTGACTCACAAAGACCCCAAATTCATGGCATTGGTAAATATAGTAGCTCCTCTCACCAGTGCCGACAATTTTGATCAGTTTATGGATGATGTGGAATGAAAAAAGGAGAATATTATTAAGATGAAGGATAGTGTGGTGAAACTATGAGGAGAGGGCATAGATTTAATAAGGAAGCATGATTCCATCCTATCCAAAAAGGAAAGACTCCAAAGCGAGTACCATACTTTGGCGACAGAGAAGGAAGCAATGATTGTCCAATTAGTAATAATGGAGGCAGAGAGAAATGATTTTGAAGAAAGAATCTCTCAACTGTATTCAAGAGAATCCATAGATCCAACAGGTTGAAAAATTGAAAACCTGAGTAGAAGAATTGGTGGACCAGAAGGGATCTTTAGAAAATCATCTGAAGATAGCTAATGAGAAAAAGAAGGATATCACTCATTTTTGTGACCAATCCTGAAAAATTAGAAGAAAGATACATCAAGCTCAAGTTACTCTCATGGGTGAGATTTATAAAGTGAGGCTGATAATGACGATACTAAGGGTGATGGCAGCAGAATCGCTAAATTTTAGAAAAGGACTGATGGAGTTCGGATAAAAGGTCAAAATCCAGTTGACCTGATAGAAGCTAACTCAAAGTTTTTGGATCATCTTCCACAATAAATAGCCGAAGGCATAAAAACAGATGAAACTTCTAGATTTCTACAGGAAATCCTCCCTGAGCTTAAACAATGAAATTGCCAAAACTTTGGAAAATTGTGAGGGCTTCTATAAAAGGATACATCAAGTCCATGAGAAATTCCATCTTTCTTTGGTTCCAAAAATCACTAATATTCCAAGTAATTACCAGCATATGGTGCATTTGCAAGATAGACTACAAGAAGACATAAAATAGATCCAGAAAACAAAAGTTTTCAATGAAGAAGATATTAACACTTGGGTTGGTCAGGATTCTGTGAGCGCTTACATTTTAGAAGACACGTGTAGGTCTTCCTTAGAAAATGTGACATGTGTAGAGACACAACTGGAAATGCATGAAGTGAGCGTGCATGTACTAGAGCTAATAAACTACAAAACTATTGCAGAAGAGGCTAACGCATGGGAAGCATAAGTTTTCAGCCTTGCAAGGCTCACTTGAAATTTTTTTTTTTTATACTTTTGGCATTTTCATAATGTAAAGAACTAGAGGAAATTTTTTGGAATCCCTAGGGTTAGGGTAATCGAAGAGTCACTAGATGACGAATTGTAATGTTAATATAAGTAGATATAGGGAGTAGAGTAAGGGTACTTTTTCTAGCACAAGGAATGGATGGATTATTTTGTAAGAGCACTCAATTTTCTGCTAATAAAGAAGGACCTACTTGCTAGTAAAGGCTTGCACACGAATTTTCTTGATATGTGTGGAATTAGTTCTTCTTGTTTCCATACAACTGTGAGATCATTCTAACGTCTCTGAATTACTTCTTTGGTTATGAATGATTTTTGTTTTCTATGTAAATGTTTGTGTATGAAATGAGTAATGAATGTTTTATTCTATCAGAGCTTTCTTTGATAATATTTCTGCTGTGAATATGCATATGAAATTGAAACAACTATCTGTGAGATTAGTATGAATAGTTACAGTACATTGCTCTAATTTTAAATATGCTCCCTACAGGGATAGAGTAAACTAGAATAGAATAGATTAGATTAGTCTTAAATTTAAAAGGTAATTGAGAAAGCATGAATGGTAAGATGGGAGGTAAGAACCTACTCATCACTTGTGAGGTTTATGTTTATCAATTACATGAATTTAGTTTAGGCATTTGCATTTCATCATTTAATTAAAGAAAAAAACATAAACGGTGAATCAGGTTGTAACCCATTAAACTTTAAAACACGTTAAATCTACGGTAGTCATATCATTAACCAGATGGATTCCCCATACCAAACAGTGGAAGATCTAATTGGGATCGATTATCGGGGAGAATATTTACTGTCGATAGCTATCGATAGTAACAATAGTGTAAGTGGAAAGGTAGTAATATTGAGAAGCCCAAACATCCCAAGGATCTAGGATAATATAGGAGGAAATACCAAGTACAACCAAACATAAGGTAAATAATGAAAGTAGTCTCTTGGAATTATGGGGGTATGCGGAGAAACTACAAGAAGGAAGTAGTACGATGTTTGATCAAAATGGAAAAATCCATCAATATTGTTGGGTCACGAACTATCCATATTTTCACCACTTTTAGGCATCCACTTCACCTCTCTCATTGTCGCATACTACTTATTTATCACTTCATTTTCCATACATTTTTCATATATGTTCATGAGATGCCATATTATTTCTATTCACGCTTTTGTGGTTAATAATGATTATTTTCCTTGATTTTTAATGAAATAAAACTATCATTCTTATTTATTGATGACAATTTGTTAAGTGATTTTATGTAGCAGCAGTTACAACACTCATAGTTCCAAACTCCAAGGTTGGCATATTAGCATGATTCAATATCAAAAACAGGCATATCTATTTTCTTCCTAGACTTGATGAAATAGATTTATTCCTTCCTATTCATATGTAGATCCAACATGGGAACTACAGTTCGTAGTCAAACATTCTCAGTAAAATACATGGTAGATAAGAATATAATGATGAATCTAGAAAACATGAGACATGGGTTTTGTTTAGAATGGGACCAATTAAGTTAATGGGCCCAATGGGAACTAGTGTCAAGTTGGAACTTAGGATTCTCCTTTATGAATAGGATGTGCACCCTTCCTTCCATAATTAGCTTTAACTAAATATTCATTGACGTGAAATAAATGTGAACTAACTGAATTGAATGTGAACTGATTGAACCAATTATGAATTGACTGAACTGAGCTCAATCATTAACTGATGATATTACCACAAAGTTAGGAGGCTAACAAATTGTATTTAGTTCTTCACACTTAGTTCCTTTCATGAACAAACACTTTTCATGAATCAAGGAGAGATTCCTTATTTAACTAAAATGTGCTTTATTACAACCGAGGCTTAACTAAATCCTTTATAATTTGAGTTCACTTAGAGGTATTCATGGGTAATTTTGATCCTTTCTCTTTCTCTATGCTTATATAATTATCATTAATTCTTTATTGCATGGTCCATGCATCTATTAATTATTTATCCATATTATCATATCATACTCGAAATAATTATTCCATACTGATGATCATATCATATTAGCTTGGGTCATATAGTCATATGCTTAATTAATTCACTCTAGGGGAAACTAATAAGTAAAGTATACTTATATCACATAGTGACCATGACTGGTAATACATCACATAGTATAACCACTTTACCAAGTAAAGTATGCCGCCTCAACAAATGAGGATATAGAACTTGATAAAAACCACAAGTCCTGACTTGATAAAAACCACAAATCCATATAAGTCTTGATATAAACCAGAAGACTATTATCTTGATACAAACCATAAGCCAACAATACTAGATTCCCACCTCAACACATGAGGATATAGATAGGACTTGATAGAAACCACATGTTTGGAGAATTACTCCTGATTTTATACAATCAACACTCCCTCTCAGTGAAGGAGACATTCTCTTCTTTACCAGACATTTTCTACCATACCAAACTTATCTTGAAAGTATCTCAGCTTCATCACTAGTTGTATCTCAACTTACAAACAATGGTATGAACACTTACATATTTTTGGAGATGGATTATCCAACTGAAGAACTATTGAAACTAAGTTGCAAGGAAAGTGAATTCACACTTTTCTTGAAAGTAAATTGAAACATGACTAAAACTAAATCCACACTTTTCTTGAAAGTAAATTCTAAAACTAAGTTCACACTGTGTGGAAAAAGTAAATTCTAAGACTACGTTCACATTCTGCAGGAAAGCAAATTCTAAAACTAATTCACACTTTGTGAGAAAATTAATTCTGAAACTAATTCACACTTTACAGTAAATTAAATACTAAACTAAATCACACTATACAAAAATGTAATTTCTAAAACTATGTCACACTTGACAAAAAGGTAATTTGTAGAAATAAAATCTAAAAGCTATCATTGTCAAATACAAGTTACTGATTATCATCCAAAGAAGTGAATATGGTCATTGCATTAAGCTCAATGACTGTAAAATAAAAATTTAAAGCTCTATCTATGAATTGAAATCAAATAGAAAAAATAAACATCACATGTCATAAGAAATGAAAACTAAGTAATGAAATACAACTATATAAACATAAAATAAATAAAACCATATTGCAAAAGAAACTAAGATCTATTTTGAATAAATGAAAATATAGCTTTATTCCATCCTTATTTGGACTATTGCTCTAGGATTCCTCCCATAGAATGGAGAAGGAGATATTATTTATACATGAGTTATCCACAACAAATAATAAATGATGTTGACACACTTCTGTCGACAAGGGTTCACCCCATAGATATCTTGACACCCAACGATGAAAGCTCCCTAAACATCGACCTGGACAGTTTTTACCCTATCCAACAACACCTGCAAAGCAGATGCAATCTCACCTAAGATGTCTGAGGGAGGGTTGTAGGAACCACGTTTCCACAAAAGGAAGAGCACTTTTTCACTATCTCTTACTCTATCGTAGCATTACTCAGAGATCCAGGATTTAATCATATCATTCATAAGATCTACTTAATAGTATTAGGATCTACTTATCATTATTCAACAATCTTTCTTACTCAAATTTAGATAGACACAAACATCGCAGTAACATAATTCAAATCCATTTAACTAATAAATTCCTTATAAAATACATAAAAATGTATTAACTCAATTATCCCTACAAGACTTCACATCATTCATATTCAAGCATGTAAATTCATAGATCGCACCATCATTAAGTTCGCAAGTTTCGTAGACATGCAGATAAAAACAAGAATTTCATCATCAACATAATCCTTATATTATTTCCACAAACACCTTGTAGAAAAAAATCATTCCTTGGTCAAATAGCCTCTGAGCATAAAATACATTCATTCATAGATCGACTCACTTACAACATGGTCGTTCACATGATCTATCAACAAACCCGAGTCTCTAAGATCTCTCCTTGTACCCCCCCTTATATATTCCCTTAATGAATCTACTCCTAATTCTATGTATACGTTGGAGTCGTTACAAAATGGTCCACATGGCCGACTTACTAAGTAATTTTGACCAAAACATCCTAACTAACTCAACCATAATGACCACACTTATTGGTATCTTCTTCTATGAAATTGAATCTTTCTCTTGTCGATGGGGGAAGTGCACCTTGTGACTTTTCCTCGATCCATGTCAAATGCAAATTACTAGTGCATCCAATATTGTCTTGAATTCATCATATACAATTTTTACTTCATTGACAATTGCTTTGACCTTCGCTTTGATTATTGTGTACTGCTCCACTTCTTGCTCCATTGGATGTTCCTTGTTCATCTGTTGTACTTTGGTTAAGTCCTACTTTGTTGTTGTTATATATTCCATTGCTCTGAGCACCACTTCCTTTGTTTTGCCCTATTATTCATATAACTATGTCGACCTCCTCTCACGTCTTTTGCGTGCCTTATTGATGTGATGTTGTAACTCCTTAAGCTCCACTTCCATGGTAACCTATGCTAGTGGGGTCATCTCTTTGAGAGATCCCCATAGATCTGACCATTATGCTTTTGCTTCGGTCAGTTGTGCTTCCAAATAGTGTAGCTACTCATCTTGTACCAAATTCCACCAAAACTTGGTTATATCCTCTACAATTGTTCATACTACCTTCTCACTCTCTGCATTTTTTATTATGGTGTCCTCAATTACTCCTCTTCTCTCTACGAGCTTCTCTGGCAGTATCCTTGGTATTGCTCGTGCTTTCAACTTCGCTTCCTCTTTCCTCAGATCAATGACTATCCTTCCTAGTCGGAACACTTTTGCTTCAACGAACATTTCTTGGGTAATGTTCAGAATATCTTCGCATGAAACTAAGTTTTCTCACTCCAATCATTGCCTATCATCAAAAGATTTGGTCATTTCATTGAAAATTACCTCTTTCTCTGTCTTCAGTTATTGAAGCTTGACTTCTATTCTCTTTGGTTTCTCTCGATACTTGACCAATTTCTCATGCACTAACACCTCACGGTCTCATATTTCTGGACTTGCTTCATTTGGGAGTCATTTCAGCATATGTATCGAAATCTCGTTAATGTTAAGGTCGATCAAGTCGAATTGTGTCAAGGTGGTGTCAACATATTCATTCTTTGTCGTAAGTGCTTGCAGTGAAATCTGTACAATCCTCACTTTATTTCCAATACATACCTTGGCTACTCTTTGCAGTGCATCCTTTTGCATTACCCTTGTCTCCAGTACTGCGTTTGACAGTGATTGTAACAACCCCTTCGTGTGTTGCATTAATTTTTCTTGGATTTCGCTAGTTGTCGTAATAATTATAACCAATATCTTTCTTACTTTATCATCTAAGAGCTACGTGGTACTATTCCATTCACCTTGTTTAAACCGTCGCTTTGACCGTGCCTCTTCCTATTGCTTTTCCATCTCTAAATCTGTCGGAGTTGCTGACAATTCCTATTGCGATCCCTCTTCATATCCATTCAGCTTATCCTACTCGATCAGAATATATGGTGGTAATCCATTTTTTGTGTTAGACATTTCTTGAATGGCGACTGGCACTTTCCACTCTAGTGGCCATTAGTCGATGATGGCATTGAGCTCTTCGTTAGTCAATTTGTATTGTGTTTTCAACCACCAATTCTCGACGTCATGTCGTTCCTGAATGTGGATAGTATGCGGGCCTATCGTTAATCACACAAGCCTCCTATACTTTGTTGCGAGCTCGGTTGTAAGTCGCAGGATATTTCCTGCCACATCCCATAGTGCATCCAAGTACAAGTAGAACTCACAAAATTTATTGTTGGTGCATTTTCTTATAATGCCCATTTTAGACCCCAAATTTCCTCTAATGTTTCATGGCCAGCAACTTTGCTGCAATTTGAACTCGCTAGTCATTAATGATATCAATCACATACACTCTCTTGTTGCGTATCACATCATACTTCTTCTTTACCCTTGTCGCCAGCTTCTTGTCGTTGTCCTTCCCTCTGAAGTATTAGGATAGATCAACCCCTACCTTGGGAAATATAGTGAATTGTGATATCAAATCGACAGTGATGGGGATATTTGCATCCAACCATAGATACCCACCATGGAAATAGGACAACAACTGCTTTACACAGGCATTAAAATCCACCGAGCGCCCAAAATATGGCATGTGGATTATGGCCAGCATCCTAGACCACTGCAATCCCAATTCCCATTGTGTTGGTTCTTTGGTTATAAGACCCCTGTCTCCATGCGTTCTATGTTCATATGTGTCCGTTGTGCATTCTGAATATCCCAAAATTCCATGATCATTGTATTGAAACTTCTGTGACTGTGAAACAATGTTCATCATTACATGTACTCCCTTCGGCATTGCTGGAATATTGATTCTATACTTCTTATTCTTATTGATGCGTACCACCAATACTCTTGGATTCTGCACTGGTACATACCCAGGGATATCATATATTATTGGCCCTTTTCAAACTGTTGATTCATCCCTCCCATCATCGATGGACCAACTTCTCCCTCTGTTTCCCTTGTTGAATTGTGAATTGATTTGATCTATCATTCCCAGGAGACTGGTAGATTCACACTCCTCTTATTTATTATTGGTCGCATTGATACAATCTGAATTTATGGATACTCTTCCACGATTGGTACGTTGTGTAGTAGTGATCCCTACGTGTTGGTGCTCAAAATCATTTGTGCCATAGCTACCATTCTACTTCTCTTCCCATTTACTCTTCGATACTCTCCTATACTTTCCTTTGCTATGATTCATCTTCTTAATGCACACAATGGTTCAACCCATGCCTAATGGACAATTCTTATAGCCTCCACTTCTCCCGTGCGAGATATTTTGACCATCATTTCCAAATCCCTCGAAGATTGACCAAATCTAGCATCGATTCTGCAAATCTAATGATATGCTTTATCTATAAATGTGTGTCTTTCTCACTTGCATTGTCACCCATCTGGTTTAATTGTTGCATTTATTGTCTGATTTGACCACGTCGCACTTCATCCGATATTTCCAAGATTCAACCTTTCCTGTGATTTGCTTTTCCTTTTCTATCAACAAAATTTTATATGATTTGTTTTTTTTTCATTTGTGCGGATGTTAGCATTGGTTCCACACCTGGCTATCTTGATAGGGATTTACCCGACTTCCATTTACTAGTTTTGGTAGTAACATTACATCTAACTGCTGCAGTTGTACTGTACCTCAGTTAGTGATGAAATGAATAACATAGGGTCCTAACCAATGCATCTGTAGATTACCTGGTTTCTTTGCGAACTTTCTTTCATATAGGAGAACCATATCTCCATGATGGAAGTACTTTTATTTTACATTATGTTCGTGCCATGCCTTCTATCGATCCTTCTCTACTTGCTGGTGGAAACCTCTGATGAACTGATCCTCTTGCTACAACAACTGTGCCAACCTTTCTTCAACCTCTCCTTTGTCACTCATTCCTTCATTGTTGCTATACGTAGGTTTGCAACAATGTACTCCATCGACATTACTGCTTCTTCTCCATAAACGAGTTTGAATGGCGTTCATCCCTTCAATTATTTACATGTTGTCATGTAGGCCTATAGTATCACAGGTATTTTCAGATCCCAATAATCATGATTTGCATTGCATACCTTTGTTAGTGAATTTTCCAATACCTTATTGGATGCTTTGGATGATCCATCCACTTGTGGGTGATATGGAGTACTCTTCTTATGTTGTATCTGAAATTCCTCAGTCATCATGCTAATTATCTGATTGACAAAGTGACTCCCTTATTCACTCATCAATATCTTGGTAAAACCAAACCAAGTAACCACATTGTTGAATACGAGCATATTTGTTGTCGCATTTGTACAATCTTTTATAGGTGTGGCTTCTTCCCATTGTGTCTATTATTCTATCGTAGTGATGATGTATCGCGCACCCATCCATTTCCCTGGAGGATTAATGGGTCCCACAAAATCCACAATGGATTTATCGAATAGTTATAGAGATATTTGAGATACTAGTGACATCTCCTCCAACCATGACAGCTTTCCCATCGTTTGAAAAACACCTCAACTTTTAGCATAATCTATGGCATCACTATGCATTGCCAACCACTATGATCCAACTCGGAGTATCTTCCTAGTGGTTGCACAACATCCATAATTTCCTCCTGCAATTCTATCATGCACCTCTACCAATACTCTCTCCTGCTCATGTGGCATAACATATCGATGTAGAATTTCATCTATCCCCAATTTGTAGAGCTATACGACTAGTTACTTCTTCTGACTCATGGTGAATTCCTCTGGTGATTTTCCTATCATAAAAAATTGGGAAATTTTATCATAATGGACATCCACCATTCCGATTCTAAACAAATTTGAATTAGGTAAGTCATCATCGATGTTTCTTGGCTCTTTTCTTGTCTCTATCCTTGACATATGATTAGGTCTTCGATTCAAATGCCCTGGCTTCACAATGATCTCAAAATAAAACTCTTGGAATAATAATAACCATCAACACATATTCCCCCAAACACAGGCTTGTTAACGAGGTACTTAAGTGTTGAGTGATCCATAAAAAAATTGAAATGTCCTCCCAACAGGTAGGGGAATTTTTTTTGTAATGCATACACCATTGCCAATCCTTCCCTCTCTGTTGTTGTGTAGCTTCTTCCCATAGTAGAAAAATTCTAACTTGCAAATGTGATTGATTGATTGATTGCTCCTTCCCTTGGTTGAGACAAAATCGCTCTTAATGCGACTGACGAGGCATCGACATTGACGTGGAAGTCCTTTGTCCAATCCGAAAAAACTAATATTTTTGTTGTGAGCATTTTTTGCTTCAGAGTGTTGGCGAAACCCACCAACAAAACTTCGTCGATAGGGGTTCCCACTCTGTCAACACCCTGTAGTGTAATCTCCTTGAGAACCAGCCTAGACAGGTTTTACCCTGCCCAGCAATGTCTGTGAAGCAGACGAGGTCTCACCCAAGGCATTCAAGGGAGAGCTGTCAGAACCGAGTTTCCAACAGTGGGAGAGGAGGATATGGGGATCCGACGAAGGGACACCATAACTTATGCAACCATCACACAGTATCACAATATTGCAACATTATTCATGGAACATCATTACTCATAGAGCATCAGACAATTACAGAAACATGGATTGCATCAACATAAAAGAAACAGATCGCATCGATATAGCAGAAAGAGACTGAATCACATCTATATTATGCCATTGTAACAAAACAAAGTCGCAGCATCATAACAGATCTATAACAACTAAAAAAAATTGAGCCATACTCATCATATCATATATTAATCTTACACAAATGTACCGCATTACATAATTATTTCTCCAAAACCAGAGACTGCATACATCAGGAAGAATCCTAGATAAAATCACAGTTAAGCAAGAAAATTATCCATAAAACAGATCGCACCAGATCTTATCCCATACAATCGCGCATACAATCACCTTCAATCGCTCACATCTACATCACATATGACTTTGTTCAATTACCCCAAAATAGATCTATAAATAGGCTGATGCCTTTACATCAAAGGTCCACTACTAACTGAATTCTAACCGCTACTGACCTATTGCAACAAAACTTGGTCAAAATATACATAAAATATTCAAGAGCAGTTATTTTTCCACTTATCGTGCTAATCTGCCCTTACACGGTACTGCGTGAGCTTGTGTAGTTTCCGCAACATTGTGCAACTCACTCACTCCAAAACCCTTGACAATAGGCCTCCAACACAGTTTTGTGGCTCGCCCTCTAGCCACGTCAAGTCGACAGGGTGTGTGCCAAAGTCTTGTCCTTAAAATATTAAAATTGCTGCGCAATTTCATGAACCTATAGCTGGAATCTACTAGCGATATTCTGACAATTAGTCAAAGTTTACTGGATGGGGTGCTCCTCACTATCCTTGCTGTTGACCATTTGTCGATTCTCTTGAATGGCCTGGAGCGTCGCGACGGCCTTAACAGCCTACTGGCCACCGATTTCTTGGAATTCATAAAGCTGCTCACAACGCTATTGTTAGCGTTCTTGTGCATGAGCATATCGTTGCTGTAGATAATTCAGTTCTGTGGCCTGGGTAATCTGCACCATCAGTGGCATGGCCTTCAGCGATGTCTTTAGGGTTGTCAACTGGCCCTCTGCCTCTTGCACCTGCGCAGTCAATTGATCAAGTTGCTCATCTTCAAAAATACTTTTCCAAAACTGTTGTTAGTGAAACCCATCAACAAAGCTTCGATGAAAGGGGTTCCCACTCTGTTGATTCCCTGCAACATAATCTCCCTGAGCACCGACCCAGATAGGTTTTACCCTACCCAACAAAGTCTACAAAGTAGACGACGCCTCACCCGAGGCGTTCAAGGGAGAGTTGTCAGAACCGATTTTCCGATAGTGGGAGAGGAGGATATGGGGATCCAATGGAGGGATACCATAACTTGTGCAACCATCACACAGTATTACAATATTGTATCATTATTCATGGAACATCATTACTCATAGCGCATCAGACAGTTACAGAAACATGGATTGCATCAACATAAAAGCAACAAATCCCTTCGATATAGCAGAAAGAGACTGAATCGCATCTATATTATGCCATTGTAACAAAACAGAGTCATAGCATCATAACAGATCTATAACAATAGATAAGAATTGAGCCATACTCTTTGCATCATATAATAATCTTGCGTAAATGTACCGCATTACACAATTATTTCTCCAAAACTGGAGACTGCATACATCAGGAAGAAGCCCAGATAAAATCACAGTTAAGATAGAAAATTCTCCATAAAACAGATCGCACCAGATCATATCCCATACAATCATGCATACAATCACCTTCAATCGCTCACATCTACATCACATATGACTCTATTCAATTACCCCAAAATACATCTATAAATAGGCTTATGCATTTACATCAAAGGTCCACTACTAACTGACTTCTAACTGCTACTAACCTATTGCAACAAAACTTGGTCAAAATATACATAAAATATTCAAAAAGCGGTTATTTTTCCACTTATCGCGCTAATCTGCCCTTACGCGGTACCACGTGAGCTTGTGCAGCTGCTGTGACACTGCGCAACTCACTCGCCCCAAACCCCTTGACAAGAGGCCCCCAACACAGTTTTGTGGCTCACCCTTGAGCCACGTCAAGTCGACAGGGTGTGTGCCGAAGTCTTGTGCTTAAAATCTTCAAATTGCTGCGCAATTTCACGAACCTGCAGTTGGACTCTATTGGTGATACTCCGACAATTAGTTAAAGTTTGTTGGATGGGGTGCTCCTCACTAGCCTTGTTGTCGACCATTTGTTGATTCTATTGAATGGCCTGGAGCATGGCGACAACCCTAATAGCCAACTGGTCACCAATTTCTTTGAATTCATCAAGCTACTCGCAGTGGTTTTGTTGGCGTTCTTGTGCATGAGTAGCTCGCTGCTACAAATCCTTCAGTTCTGTGGCCCGGGTGATTTGCACCATCAGCGGCATGGCCTTCAGCGACGTCTTCAGGGTTGTCAATTGGCCCCCTACCTCTTGCACTTACGCAGTCAATTGATCAAGTTACTCCTTGCCAAAACTATGTGGTCGCCTCCATAATAGTTTTAGCCTCTTGCTCCATGGTGCTGAACTAAGTGGCAATTTATTCAATGGAGGTTGTGCGCTCCGCAATCTGCTCCGGCGGCATTGCGGGTTGTCCCTGGGCTTGGAGTAGCAAGTTATTGTCCTAAATCTGAACCAGATTTTGCCCCAATCGCTTGGCCTTTTCGACTGGGGTGATCCCTGTGGTGTTGTCAAAAATGTTCTGGTAGGCATCAGAAATAGCCTGGTCAACTTCACAGCACCGGGCACATAGCTGCACCTACTCAATAATCATGCGGTCTTGTGCCTTCTTGAGGTTGGTAATCTCTGCAACTCATCTTGTGTCTCCTTTAGCTAGTTGATTTCTTGTAACTTCTCTTCTTCCAACTGCATGCATACCTGGTGCAGCTCCTCTGCTTCCTTCTTCAGCTTATCAGCGGTATTCCGGGACTCGACATGGCCCTCAACCAAATATTTTTATCGTGCCGCCAACTCCAGTGCGGTGCCATGTTGCAACTCAACCAATGCTATAGCGGACAGTTTGTTCAGATCCAAAGTCATGCTCTAGATCGAGTGCAGCTACTGGTGAATTTCTTCATTACCGTTGTCAATCGCAGTCAGGGGAACTTGCATGTTCCTAGCCTGGGGCTCATTGATGATCGATGGGATATCCTACAATAGAGGTCTTACCGATGGTTGTTTTGGAAACAATATAAAAAATGGACTCTAGTCTATCTCTCACCATGCCAAATTCTTCATGGTTGGACTCGCAGATCGCTGTAGTTGCAGCCATAGATGAATCCATGACGACTTTGGTAATCTGCTGAAGCTGGTCTTCCATCCCCGATTTGGTACCACTTCCTGCCTCGTACTCCTGATGCCATTTGGTGTGAGTCTCCTCCTACATACTATGTGTTGCATCTTCACGATCTGTCTATGACACGTTATTGGAGTCATGGGTACTCAATTCCTACGAGGCAGGGTCTTCAGGGACCTCCAGGGGTAGCTCCTTATCTAACTCCTCTTGACTCATCGGGATGCACCAGTTCCCTGGCCAATATTGCACAATAGCATCCAAATATTCCATGGTGAATTTATAAGGCAATGGTGGCCACTACCGATTAGGGTCTTGCCTGGCCTGAATATGAATGGAGTGGGGTCCAATATCAAACCAAAGGATCCGCTAATACTTGGCCGCCATGTAGGGAGAAACTCAAGGAACAACAATGGAGGCAGCCTGCAGTGCTTCACAATAGATCCAGAATTGAATGGCACAGTTTGTTTAGTGACTGCGGTCTTTGACCCACCATATGTTCTTATAGCAGGCACCGTAGAAAACCTTAACTGCCTCAACCACCATTAGTTGGTAATATTCAGGTTCCATCCAATCAACAAGAACGATAAGAATCAACTGCCAACTATAAGAAAAGGGCCGTCTGGTCTGAGAAAAAAGTGCATCTTCGAGCAACTAATTCAACAAAAATAAATACCAATTCATTTGTACCCCCTCAACACATTTCTAGGCACAAGCGACAACACCCGAATTGTATTGGACTGGTCGATTGTCATGTAAAACCTTGCTAGCCATAATTCTTGTACCGATGCATACTGTCTCGGAGTTGACACTGTCAATGCGATAATTGCGACCATCCCGTTGTAAACCAAAGTGCTCCTTAAGCTGCTTCGCAAGTTTCTTATTCATATCTCTTCCACGAATATACTGCGTTGGGTCCTCCCTAGACTTAGGAAAAATAGTAATTCTTGCAATCAAGTTGATGATGACAGGGATCGGTGTGTTCATCCAAAGTGTCCCTCCATGGAAACAAGCCAATAGTTGCTTGGCACATGTATGTGCTTCATTCAAGCTGCCAAAATGGGGCATATTGATGAGCCACAATAACCTAGACTTGTCTAACCCACTCGCCCATGGTTTCAGAATTCGTTGACTAGGGCCACCAAGCATTGTAGGGATAGATTCATATGGAACATATTTAAGCAAGAGAAGGTCATGATCATTGAACTTGATCCTGATTAACGCAGGAATGAAATTGACTGAGCAAGTCATCCCTTTCGACAACGCTGGCAACTTAGGCGGGTACTTTAGATTCTTTGACATCTGCCGTGGCTTGGCTCCTGGATGCGTAGGAATGACTTATCCCAAAATATCATGCACCGAGACACCCCCGGGGTGTCGAAAACTCAACAGCTCCAGATCTTGACATCCCGGTCTGTGTAGTGCCTTCTCCCCCCATCTTCGTAGACATGTGAGTTTGCCTCTTCTCTGGAGGCATAGGATTGGGTCTCTGATCCTGCCGATTCCACTTTGGAATGGACGAAGAACCCACTGGCATACTCAGGATTTATTCTTCCACAACTGTGGGCCGAACAGGGGACTCATACTCACTCAAAATTTCAATAGCGTTAAGGCCGCTCAGCATCCCTTACCCCTCAAAATCTGAAATACACTCAACAGCTCGAACTGCACTTCACTCAACACTCTACATGGAATTCACATTCTACTTCTTCTCTCGCAACTGAAGAATGCCATCCTACGCATCCAATGCGGTGTTTTATAGCCACTTCCAATCCAAATCCATCATTACCAAATCTAACTTCACCATTATTGCTAAATCGGGTATTAATGATTCCAAATCCACCGACGATCTTATGCTTCCAACAGTCGGATCACCCATTGATGCGGGTCGCATTTAACAAGCACCACCAGCCAACTGGTTTAACTACATGCATTTATTACTTGATTTGACCACCCCAAAACCATGCAACTATCGCAAAGGGTCAACTAATTACTGCTAACAATTTTAACCTTGTGCAACCTCTTCCCTAGGGATCACCTTGCGCTCCTAAACTAAAATCTTCATTTTTATTTATTTTTTATTTTTTTACTACTTCATATGGTGTGCATCATCAGTCCCGTTCTATAGGGCTTCAAGCAACTCCTGTTAATGAGCTTCGGAAACATTATGCCATCTAACTGTTGTAATTGAACTGCACCACCAGATGTAATGGACTGAAGAAGATAGGGACCTAACCAATGCATTTGTAACTTACCTAGATGCTTGATGAACTTATTGTCGTATAACAGCACCAAATCTCCTGTCACAAACTGTTTATGCTTAATATGGCGATCATGCCATTCCTTTTGTCGATCCTTTGCAACCTATTGTTGGAAGCCTGCGATGAAACGATCTTCTTCAAGCTGAATCAATTGCACAACAAGTTCTTCTAATGCCTCTGCATCATCAATACCCATTTTTGTGGCAATGCGCAATATGGGAATGATATACTCAATAGGCATGATTGCCTCTTTCCCATAAACCAACTTAAATGGTGTTTGACCTGTTATCCATTTGCAAGTAGTGCAATAGGCCCATAAAACTGCAGGAATTTTTAAGTCCCAGTCATCACGGTTATCGTTACATACCTTGGTCAGTGTTGTCTCCAAAATTTTGTTGAAGGCCTCAATAGTACCATTTTCCTGTGGGTGGTATGGTGTACTCCTCTTATGTTGTATATGGAGCTCCTTAGTTAGTGCTTTTACCGTCCGGTTGAAAAAGTGAATACCTTGGTCACTCATCAAGATTCTAGGACACCCAAATCACATCACAATATTCTAAAAAATAAAACGTGCTGCTGTCGTAGCAGTACAATCAATGACTAGTGCAGCTTCTATCCACTGAGTTAGGTATTTAGTTGCAGTAATAATATAGCGGGCGCCAGTGCACTTACTTGGAAGATTGATAGGACCCACAAAATATACAACCCATTTGTCAAATGGTTGCAGAGTCACCTGTGGCACCAGTGGCATCTCATCCCTCTGAGATGGTTTACCAACCCGTTGGCAGACATCACAGTTCCTTGCATAGTCTATGACATCGTTATGCAATGTGGGCCACCATAGCCCAGCACGCAACACCTTTTGGTGTAGTAGTGCGGCCTCCATAGTGACCTCCCGTGATTCTTGCATGTGCTTCTTCTAGAATGGAAACCTGCTCATGCGGTAAGACTCATCATCGCAAAATTTCATCCAGTCCAAGTTTATATAACTGTCCAGCGATTAGTTGAAAATCGGAGGATTTTACAACCAACTTCTTCTTTTGGCTAATTGACATGTATGTTGGGGTGACACCAGTAGACAAAAACTGAATTATTGGTGCATAGTGATCATCTACAACTTCAACTCAGAACAATTGCGCATCTGGAAAACCATCATCAATATTGGTTGGTTCTTCACTATTCACAATAGGCGACAGATGATCCGAAACATCATTCAACTGTCCCGACTTTACCACTATTTCAAAATCAAACTCTTGGAACAAAATCAACCACCTATAGATTCTTCCCCCCAACATGGGCTTATTGACTAGGTATTGTTAAGCAGAATGATCAATGAACATCTTGAAATGTCCTCCCAACAAATAGTGCCTGAACTTTGGTAGAGCATAAACCATCGCCAGGCCTTCCCTTTTGGTCGTGGTATAACTGTGTTCAGAAAATGATAACTTTCTACTAGTATATTATATTGGATGATCCAAGTCACCTTCACCTGGCTGCGCAAGAACAACCCCCAGTGCAATAGAACAAGCATCAACATGCACATGGAATTCTTTATTCCAATCAGGAAAAACTAGTATTGGTGCAGAGGGCATCTTGGCCTTCAGGGTGTCGAAGCTTCCTTGACATTCCAGAGTCCATTCAAATGTGGTGTATTTCTCTAACAACATTTCCATGGCAGCAGTAATCACAGCGTATCCTCTGATAAACTTGCGATAGTATCCTATATGTCCCAGTGTTGATCGGAGCATCTTTACATTCATCGGTAGTAGTAAACTGAGGATCAGTGCAATATTCACTAGATCTACCAACAGGCCTTCTTTGCATACGATGTGCCCAAGTAGCATGCCAAAGGGTGCACAGAAAATAATTTTTTTTGAATTCAATGGAATCTGATGCTGCCTACACTATTCTAGCATCAATCGCAGATTGTCCAAATGGTTTTTAACCAAGCCATAGACGGTCCAGTCATCCATATATACATGTAGGAATTTTTGAATAAATTCTTTAAATACAGTGACAACCACGCCGAAGAATACAACGGGTGCATTCTTCATCCCAAATGGCATGACAGTATATTGGAAATAGCCCCACTCGGTGACAAATGTAGTCTTATGGCGATCCTCCTTCACAATCCAGAACTACTGGTATCCCGAAAATCCCTCTATGAAGGAATATACCTCCTGGCCTCCTACACCTTCCAGGACTTCATTTGTAAAAGGGTTTAGGAACGGATAATGCACACACACATCATTTAACTTTCTCAGATTGACACAAATGCGAATTTTGCCAGTATTCTTATCTTGGACCACCATTGGTCTTATCCACTCGGATTCTTCTACAGCTTCAATGATCCCATCATCGAGAATCCTATCGATCTCAGCTTTCACACGATCCTTGTACCGCGGGTTCAGTCTATACAACCTCTAGCGTACTGGTTTTGCATCTGGCTTGAGTGGAATCTTCACTTCCCCCAAGTCATCGAGTATCCCCTTCATTTCTGAAAATCATGTTGGAAAAAGGTCCTAGAATTCATCCAGTAGATCTGTGATTTTGGCCATCGTCTCTTCGCCCCAATAGTCTCTGACATTAGGAAATTTAGGATTCTCTATCAAACCAATGTTAACTTTCTGAATCCTCAGTGTTTGGCTCATTGATTCCGTCAGTACATCGAGAGCTCTGACAACACGACTTCCTTGGGATTCTGGAATATTAACATTTTGCAGCTCGTCATCATGTTCAGGTTCCCCAGACAAGTTGTAGCACGTTATCATGGATTGGATGGAGCGATTTGCATGAGGATCAATAGGGTATTGTTAGCAGGAATATTTCACCTTATGTGGACAGTAAGGTGATCCACTGGTCTGAATGGTTTAGATCCAGAACAAATGAATGACAAAGGTTGAAGACCCTCCCTGGACGCCGTAGATACCTGGAATGTGATGCTTGGATAGTAACCCTGTGTATCTGTAATCATATTAAACATCCAAACACATCAAAGCTACCAAAATATAATCTACTAATCCATGTTAGTAACTAAGGAATCTAACAACATATACATGTGAAATCAAACAACAACAGTAATGTGGGATGGAAATCAGCTTTGGATTAAGATAAAATGGAGAAGTTTACAACCAATTAAGCCTTAGTGTTGACATGCATCTCCATGAAACCAAACACTCTCATCCCCATAAGCTCCAACTTTTGCTCTCTATGCTCTCCAATGGCTTGGGCCAAGTAATCAATCCAACAGCATAACAATACCTTAAGAGTTCTCCCCTCAACCATGGACATGAGCTCATATTTATAAGACTCAATGGATAGGAATGATTGAGAGATTTGTGGATGAGGTGGCCTCTAAGATCCTATGATGGAGGATCTTGAGCTCAACTGACCCACAATGATAGGGATAAGGGAGGACACATGGCTCATGATCTAGAATCCTCAAGAATCCTCTCTTTTTTCCCCTTTTACCCAGGGTACCACATTTCTCCTCTTATGACAGAGTAGTTTAGGTAAGAACTACTTATGGACCAAGGGCAACAGGAGGTGGCACCGCTTATGGAAAACAACAAAAAGGCAGTGCAAGCAAGGAACCGCTCATGGCTAACAGGGAAAGCACGATGTTGATCATTTTTATGTAGAATTGACAGACAACATGGGTTTCCACTCCAAGTGTTGGGATTAAGTGCAAGTAGGTATGTCAAAGGTCTTATGACATGATGATGACAGGATTTTGGTATAACAAGATGCCCCCCAAAGCATGAGTCTTAGAGGGATACGATAAACGAGAGCTTTGAGAGAACAAGTCATCACTATAAGGTGAAAATGTCGGCTTGATCAGAGCATGTTTTCAAGTATGCATCTGTAGTACATTAGTATGTTGACTCATAGACACAAGTAACCAACTCATGGTTGCAGACCAATACAAGGCAGATCCATGAGAAGAATAAACAAGCATGGCTACTAGAATATAGCGTAGATCCATGTGATAGAGGAATCAAACTTGGACATAGCTACTGGACATACAATGTAGATCTATGTCATATAGACGCAAATTTGAGCATAGCCACAAACATACAAATGTGGATCCATGCTAGATATACAAAAATCCATCGCAACCTAGAGAAAGCAATGAACGCTTTAAACAAATACCCAGGGTCTTCGTCTCGTCTTCCACAAAGTACAATTCTATCCATGTGATTACAATGAACTGAAGTCAAACATGGTAGAAACCACTTGATTACCGGCCAATGATGTGAACTGTTAACAAGTGCGAGAGAGATCACCATTAATGTCAATGATTCCCAAGGTACTCTAGTACAATCTATTGAGTGTGAATAGATGTCCTGATGTCGAACACCTAGTCGATTCTATTGATCAAAGGTCAATGATGTGAACCTATGTCGAGAGCGAGAGAATATGTCATTAAGGAATACAGATCTCAAGGTACCAGATATTGTTTCTAAGACTATTTCTTGGATGATGAGCTGATGTCGACAGGAATAGTCTTTTCGAAGGAGGGCCATGATGAGTCCCACATCAACGACATGAAACTCATAACATAGTTTTGGAATGATGTAAATGTAGTAACCATAAGAATGACTCAAAAATACTAACACAAAAATACTGTGTAGATTGTAGAGGTAAAACTTCTTCAAATCCCCTTTGAACATCAGGCAGCATGACAAAAAGACTTGGCAGCATGACTGAATGGGACAAACACACAATGCGACAGTGGACAATGCACTTTTTTGAAAAACTCAAAGGAGTGACATGACTCATGAAAGTGGATCATCGCAGAGATCAGTTGAATACCCAATTGACTGGCATGATGTAAAGACAAGTGCCATGTTCAAAGGTAATGACAAACAACTGCCATTATTTACAAAATGATTCCCTTCCCATTTCCCCCATCATGGTTGATGAGTGCCTCTTTTCGGTTTTACGAGTTCAAAGAAGGTAACAAACACTCGATATAGCTTGTCGAAAGACAAGTCCAGACACATATGTTTTACGAACCTAAGAGAGGAGGGGTTCATTCCCAAAAAAGGTCTCTTAATGTTTAATTTCATGAGTCCACCGAAATAAAAATCGGTATCGTTCATGTTTAGAGAGTCTGAACGAATACATAAGAAGACTCCACAGGGGTCCTTTTTCATATGATTTAGTCCCTAAGGCCCAAAAAAGTATAAAATCATACCTTAGGGAACTCTTCCAATCATGATTGGCTGGAGCATTCCTTTTTTGTAAATAGTCCTTTCCGAACTGAAAAAGAGATAACCTACTATCAGACGGACGACTCTTCAAATACTTTAACGAGCGTGAAGAAGACAAGATCACTCGATGATATTTTTGTATTTAGGGAGCCTGAAAAGAGTTTAAAGAGAAATCTATGATTTTTCTTTACACAATATCACTTTTTACAAGCCTGGAAAGAATCGAAAACAGACTTGACAGTCTTTTCGTGTTTAAGGAACCTGAAAAGGAGGTGAAAAGAAGATTCCATGACGCTTCTTTACACACTGTCAATTTTTTACGAACCTGGAAAGAAACTGAAATGGACTCGGACCTTTGATACTGGGTTCAAATAGCATGACCAAAGTGTTGTAATAAATGCTCATTGACCTTTTCCATTTTATGAAAGTGCAAAAAATCCATAAACAAACTTCCAAAGCTTCTTTCTATGGTTCTTTTATCCTCCAATCGACTCAGAAACAAGTGTTAAATGCATTTATAAATAGCATTAATGGATTATGACAGATAAACTTTGACTAAAATATGATTTTATATCAAAACTATAGTATGTCAGACCCAAAAATTCCTATATAAGTCATATAAATAGTACAAAATCAAATCATTTCACTATTTACTCATAGCGGAGAGCATTTGGAGCACTTTCTTAGCCAGATATTCAGCAGCTGATACCGGGAGTTCCCATCATCCATTTTGAGCACCGTCAGTTGCAGGTAATAGATAAAACCGTACTCTTTCATTTCATAGAATTTATTTTGAGTTTTGATGGGGTTTTGGGCTTATATGGAAATCCCTAAAACCTTGAAAGCAGGCACCGCGCCTACCCCTTGCGGGATACACGGTACCTCCTGAGAACCGTTCCTATAACATAGTTGATAGGCTATGCCACCACCTGTCTCCAACGGTGCATAGGTGGTGCCGGCCATGGATATTTTGAACTAATAGCATGATAAATATAAAGTGATTCTTTTGATTATTAATGATTAGGGATGATTCTAATGCATGCTATGATTGTTTTTGATAGGTCTTGGTTGCTCAAAAGATGGTGTTATGGAAAGAAATATCACATGACAATGATGATGCTTTTGCCGAGAGAAATTTGGGTTGTATAGCCACATTACGAGACTATGGGATCCTAAAGTTCTTCCGGAACCCAAGCATAGTGTCACATGAGTGGTTACTGGAGCACATACTGTGATGTGGAATCCGTAGCAGCAGTACTTCGAGGTGGGGGGCCATATTCTTACAGTGGAAGTAGAGGATATCTACTTCTTGACTAGTCTCTCGATACAAGGTGCCCCCATCTCACTGAAAGGTTCCCATGGAGGGGATATTACCACTTGAGAGCTTATAGATCATCACTGTGCTCCAGGGATGAGGACATCGGGGAAGAAAATCCCCATCAGAGCAGTGATAGATGGGCCTCTACGCACCGTCCTGTTTACTATGTAGAGGGTGGCCAGGAGTCAGGGTGTGCACCAGCCTTCTAGGGAACACATGTTGTATGCCATAGAGGCCATGGCACCCAAGGTATTCAACTAGGTGGAAGCCATGCTTCCAATATTCAAAGATCAGCTGACTAAGTTTCGTCAGCGAGAGCTAAAGCAGTTTGGCTTTGGTTCCATTTTAGCCCGCTTCTTCTTCAAGCGGGTACAACAGATGAGACCTCAGGTGGCCTTCCAGAGTCTGAGAGCGTATGACCCCCATATGCTGAGGTGGGTCCAGGCCATGGCTCGTACAGGAGCAGGTAGGGGAAGGGTGAAGTTTGGTGACCCATTATTCAGATGGTTCTGAGATCAAGTCCTCATGGTTGAGGATTATGCTTATGCAGGTATGGACTTCATTGGAGATCCTGACCTACCACTCCCACCTGGCAGACAGTGGGGTGACATCAGTAAGAAGCAAGAAACCCTAAAATGGATGAAATGCTTTTATGTTTTTTTAATGTTTTATATTTTTTATGTTAAGTGACGAGACCTATATATTATCATGTAGATGTTTGATTAGTGCGACCTGGAGGAGCTTCTCCATTGGACAGGAAAGCTAGAGCCCACTTTGTACCATGGGGTGATGATATCACTGGGGATTTAGAGGAAAACCTGGAGAGGTTGGCCTTGGATATCCTAGATGCTGTCATTGATGACCTCCTGATAAGATATCATAGATCCACAGTGGGAGTATTGGGTTGATTTAGTAGGTTGCTACGTAGAGTAGATCGAGCAGTGATGTGCTATCATGAGCACCACTAGTGTATGAGACATGTACTGAAAGCTGTCAGGTTCCGAATTTTGTATGATGATTTTTCCTAAAAGCCTATGTGCTTCGGATGAGGTCTCGGGACCTATTTTTTGTAAACTTATTCATATATATATATATATATATATATATATATACTTTTACCTGGTGTTTATATGTCTCAAATGGTCAATGTATTTTACATGAGTTTTATGTGTCTTTAAATGTTTATTTACAATGTACAATGTTTGATTTCAACGTCATGAATGGGAAATATGCCAATCTAGGATGTAATTAGCCAATGAGTCAGCAACTACATTATGTTCCCTATGGATATGCCTATACGTGATGGTTTCAAATGATATTTCTAGCAAACGTACTCTCCGAAAGAGGCGAAGGAGCATAGGGTTTCTAATGGTGTAAACATGGTTTAAATGGCAAACCACGAGTTGTGAGTCCATCAAGACTACTAGATCACGAACATCCTAGGAGGAAGCTTCAGTTAGAAGACCGATGACTACTTCATACTTGGTGATGTTATTAGTAGCGGGACCTATACAAACCACTCTTGAACTGACGAAATCTTCAGCTGGGGAATAGAGGTCCCAAGAAACTGAGGCGAGATTCAAGGTGTGGCAGCAAGCACCATCAGTGAAGCTGTAGAAATCCATCTACATGACCAAAACATGGTATAAACAGATGCAGACACTAAACTCAAAACCATCTTGAAAATACTAAAAGCACACTGAAATTTAATCAATATACGTATATACAAGATACCATCCAAGAAATACCTAGGAATAGTACCTTTTCAGGTACAAACCATTGCGAGGTTGTCCCAAAGTGATTCCATCGTAATCATTGAGATCATAGGATCCTTTCTATAAAACCTTAGAAATGAAGAAAGGTCCGTACCACATGGACTCGAACTTACCCTTCCCTAGTTTGTCATATCTCTGATCATAAGTCAAGACTAGGTCACCCTCGTTAAAGACATGAGGTTGGATGGATTTATCATACTGCACCTTGACGCATTTCTTATATGCCTCATTGGCCAAGGCAACATCTCTCCGAGTCTTGTCAAGGTTATTCAAGTACAAAAATCTTTCTTCCTCTGTGGAAGTGTCTGGGAGAAGTTCGACAACAAGTTGTAAAGATGGAATATGACATTGAATCAGTAAGACAGCTTTGAGTCCATAGATAAGCTAGATTGGCATGAAACCAGTGGTTGTTTTCACCGAAGTTCGATAAGACCAAAGAGCAAAGAAAATACCATGGTGCCAGTTGGATTTATGATCTCCAACCATCTGATGAAACATAGTTTTCAAAACTTTGTTAATGGCCTCTACCTGACCATTAGCTTGTGGATAATACGGCGTCGATTTTTCATGGCGAAAACCTAGTTTGGCACTTAGTTCCTCCATCATTTGATTACAGAAATGGGATCAGTGATCAGTAACGATGGACTGTAGGACTTCAAATCTAGCTATGATATGATTGAACAAGAATAGAGTGGAACTCTTACCATCTTCTGCCTATGTAGGCATGGCCTCAGCCCATTTTGTGAAATAATCAATGGCTATGATGATGTAACCATGCCCCCTAGCTAAGGTAGGCTTACAATGCATGAAGTCAATCCCCCATTTGGCGAATGGTCCAACAGAAATGACAGAGTGTAGCAGAGTAGGATGGGTGTGCTTTTTAGGATAAAAGTGTTGACAAGGTGGGAATTTCTTAACAGCCTCATGATAGTATTTGAAAACAGAAGGCCAAAAATAGCCAACATGAAGGATTTTCTGGGCTGTAGCCATCCCAGATAAATGACCGCCACATGCTCCAGAGTGGGAATCATTCAACACATGTTTAGCCTCCTCATGGGTGAGGCATCATCGGAGAATTGAGTCAATCCCACGTCTATACAAGGTATCATTCAGGATGAGATAGTATTTCACGTGGTGACGGATACGGAAACGATCATCGTAGGATAAATGTGGTTGAAATCATTGTGTTTGGAGATAAATAAGATAATCTCCATACCAAGGATCAGTAGTGATAAACAGGAACACGAATTCATCTGGGAATGAATCACTGGGCTCATATTCCGTCGAAGCACAAGGAAGATCACACATAAGCTCTTCAAATACCAAGGATTTCTTTGATGTGTCTTTAGAAAATTCCACATAAAACTCTTGAAGTATGACTATCCAGCGGGAGTACTTGCCCCCAAGCACCTGACGAGTCAGGATGTAATACATCAAGTTCTAGTCTTCCAATACAGTGGTAGTGCAGAGCAGAATGTAGTGACAAAACTTTTGTACAGTAATGACCATGGCCAATGCTAAGTTTTCCACATGTGAATAGTGAGTTTTGAAATCCATGAGATTGTTACTGGCATAATAAATCATGTGCTCCTAACCTTGGAGATTTTCCTACACTAAAACCATAGCAATGGTAGTAGCAGAGGCAACAATATACAAGAGAAAGTGTGTTGAATAATCCAGGGGGTGTATCATGGGTGAATGAGTCAAAGCGTTCTGAAGATTATCAAAGGCACGTTGGGCCTGGTCATCCCAGAAGAATTGAGTGTTCTTCTTAAAGAGACGCATATAACTGTGCGTTTTCTCTGTGAAATTACACACGAAACGGCAGAGAAAGTTTTACTTCCCTTGCAAAATTTGGAGTTCAAGGATATTAGTTGGGGCTGGTAGATCTAGAATAGGAAGAAATTTTCAAAGGATCGATCCGGATGCCATCTTTGGATACTACAAAACCTAGCATACATCCTGTCTCAATGCAAAAAACACATTTATGCAGATTGAGCCGTGTATTATAATGATGACATCTCAGGAATATCTCTCTAAGATGACCAGGGTGGTCCTCTCGTCACTGTGAATGAGTAGGGAGGTCATCAAGGTACGGTTCAACAATATGTTTAATATCATGAAATGCATAGGACATCGCGTGCTGGAACGTGGCTCTAGCATTTTTCAAGCCAAAAGGTAACTTCTTATATGAAAAGGTTCCCCATGGGAAAATGAATGCCATCTTGTGCTGATCTGAGGGTAATATCTCAATCTGATTATAGCCAAAGAATCCATCCATGAATGAAAAGATGACACTTCCAGCACAGTTGTTGATAATCTGATTGATGTGCGGAGTAGGAAAGTTGTCCTTAGGACAAGCTTTATTCAAATCCCTAAAGTTGATATAGACTCTAATGGTGCCCTGCTTTTTATTGACAGGGACAACATTCGATACCCATTCTGTCAGGGGTATAGGATAAATAAACCCAGCTTTGAGAAGTTTCTCAATTTCATCTTTAATAGTTGCGGCCTTCTGAGGATGGACTTGCCTTATTTTTTTCCTGACAGGTTTAGCCATGGGATAGGTTTTAATATCAAGGACCACAATGGATGGGTCAATCCATGGCATCTCTTCATGGGACCAGGAAAAAATATCATGAAATTATTTAAAAAGTGCCTTATAGGATTCAGATTCATCTACTGAGTAGTTCTGCCCAACATGAACATGCTCGATAGTATCAGGATTGGCTGATAATGTCAATCGGATTCATCTGAGTAATGTTGCAAAGGTTTCCTTCAGAATCTATATCTTGCAACAATATAGGACTTTGGGGTATGTTGAAAATATCAGTAGGAAACAAGGATGCAAAATCATGGCTAACTGAACTGGTGTTGGGGAGGAACATGGATCTATGATGGTGATCCTCCCAAATGGACTCATTTGTATTCATGATCTCCATAATGGACTCATCAGAAGAAAAAGTATCAGAGAGATAATCTAGAACAGGAAGAGAAGGTTCTAACCAGTACGATAAATCGTAAGGATCTGAAGCCACTAGATGAAGGTCATCAATGTGATCCTCGGACAAGGTTTGAATAGCGTCATGCAATGCTTTGTGTGAACTCAACGCAGTGGATTCAACAACTTGTTTTCCCTTAGGCTCATAATCAAATGAGGTGATCATATGGACTGTCGCAGTATCTGTGCTAGGAGGAGTGGAGGGAAAAATCCCCATAAGAGATGAATCCTTCAACATGCCTACCCCGATCGACTAGTAAGGAGGAGGGGGCTGGCCTAACATGGGAATGTTATTATCCATGGAGGTAGTAGCATCCGGCGTACAGAAATAAAGCTGGTCAATAGTAACAATTCTCCCTATATGCGTAAATTGGACTGTTTGGAATATTGTTGAGGCGACAGCAGTCATGGAATAGAACCAATTTCTTCCTAGAAGGAGGTTTTAATCTAAGGGGGCATCTGCCACTTCTACTTGAATGTAAACAGTTTCCCCCCAGCTCGACCGCTAGGTCTGATATGAGACCATGGGGTTGGAAACCCCATCCGTCAAAGGCTTTAAGGGTTGTAAGTGATGTTACAAGCTCAGGAGAGCCGAGATCCTTCCAACAAGACAGAGACAAAACCGAGGTTGAAGCTCCTTCATCTAGTACCGTTTGAAAAACCTTCTTTCGAACTACTTTCGTAATGATCTGAAAAGCAAGTTTATGCGGTAACCTAGACTTATAGTTCTCAACATTAAAATGAATCAAGTTAGTGTTTTTCGAGTCTAAAGCTCCTAATGCCGTTAAAAATTTTTTGCGTTGTGTAGGGAAAATTTGAAGTACTTCTAAGGTAGACATGGCACAAGGTTCCTAAGAAAGATATTCAACTCCATTATAAAATTGAGTAGCTCGGGCATTAGGGTTAAATACTACCTTCCGAAGAGTACTCTTAGGTGGATGCAAAATCATGTTGAGAGTAGGCTTTTCGATAGATAAGGGGACAGTAGACAAGGATTCAAGAGAACTAGTAGAGGGAGCTTTCCTTGAAGAAGAATGATCTTCTTTTTTATCTGTGGGTTTGTCATAATTCTGACTTCGAGTTTGCAGATTGATGGTATCGAAGGACATCATACGAATTTCATCTGATGAACTAGAGTTACCCTGATTAGACATGTGGTCTATCAGTTGTTGTTGAGAGGGAAAAGGATCCGTAAGTACTGCGGGTGCGGGATTGGACTTCAGAAACTGGGAGATTTCATCCCAACAAGGACACTCATTTGAAAAATGGTCACCTCCGCATAGCAGATAGGGATATTTTTCCTTTCTTTTCCCTTTATCGTTATCACTGTTGGTTGGTCTTGGAATCTCCTGTTAGTTTCTAGGTTTTTTATTTTTATTTTTACCTTTCTTTTTATTATTACCTGAGGTTTGAGTACTTTGAATAGAGTTGACCTCGGTGGAAACCTTAGGAGTTGAAGGAGTAAGGGTGGCAGTTTGGGGTTGCTTGGCAGGTTTCACTGCTGACGGGGACTAGATTGAACCAACAATGCCATAAACAGGTACTTCTGCTGGTGGCTTGGTGGGATCAGTGCTTGGGCGAGGAGCTTGAGGAATCAAGTCATAAAGGGTTCTAGACTAGGAATATACCAAGTCTAGGTACTGGTCTCGATTAATAGCCTGCTCTTCAATAATGGCACTACCCATAGCCACATCTTGGGCAATAGGAGGCAACAAGGATTTGTTAAACCAATTAGCTAATAACCGATCCAGGATAGGGGCCTTAATAAGCTTTCTCCTCCTTCTCCAATTGTGAATATGATCGGATATGTGGGTGGAGGTGTTCTATCACATAGAAGTTAAACGATCAGTGCCCATTTCATAATGAATAGGGAGTTGAAAGTGTGTAAGAAACACGTTTACCAACGAGCCAAAATCCACAAACAAATGTTGTGGGAGTTTAATGTACTACTTCACGGCTGTACCGGTTAAAGTTCATTGAAATATTCATAACTGAATGGAGTCATCCATGAGGGAGTTTGAAGAACACCACAAATGGAATGTCATAACATGGTTCTTTGGATCGTCTCCCTGCTTCCCATCGAACTTCGGCATATTCAATGGTAACTTTACCAGAATGGGTGGCCAAGAGGGATTGTGTCAAATGGGGTCATTAATAAACTTAGATAAGTCAGGTAAGTCTAAAGTTACTAGGAAAGGTAACTGCCAGTTGGGTTGCACATACTGGTAATATTGATATGGCATATAATTACCAGTAGGACCATAAGTGGATTGAAAGACAGGTTGCTGTGACGAAGAACTACCAGTAAATCCGCCCGCATGGGGTTGATTTCCGGGATCAGGACCGTTAGGACCACTAGGGCCTCTAGGAGGAGGACCACCAGGGCCACCAAGACCACCAGGACCACCAGGACCACTAGGAGGCAGACCACCAGACCCTCCGGAGCCACTAGGAGGTAAGCCTCAAGAGCCATAAGGAGGAAAGCCACCAGGCCCTCGAGGACCACTAGTACCACTAGGACCATAAGGAGGAAAGTTTCCAAATCCTCTAGGACCATTAGGGCCCCTAGGGGGAGGACCTCCATAAGGTGGTCCTCCGACGCCTCCTGCAGTGTGTATAGGTATCCCCCCCATAACTGGCATGTAAGACCAGTTGGGTTGCCCCCATGGCATAAAAGAGTTACTAGGGTATGGAATTCTAGCATAAGGCATCCATGTAGGATTAGGTGGATGATTAATATTACCTATAGGTATGTGATAACCATAACCTCCAGAATATTGAATGGTTACACATTATGCCCCAGAGGGCTGACTTGAACTAGATGGGGGATTAACCACATTAGTATGGGTGGGAGAGACATAAAATGTAGATGGTTCTATATTAGAGGTCTGTCCTTGACTAGGTACAATTTTGGTGTCAAATAACATAGGTCGTATCGGGGGTTTCCCCCCAGCACTAGAAAGTACAGACGAAACGAGAATTGAAGATAGAGCCGCAGGTGCAGAGGCCCTAGGAATATTAGGAATAGATGTAATATGGGAGGTGATGGAGGTGGTATTTTGACATGGTTTGTGGGGTGTTATTGGACGATCTATAATTAGTTCAATGGGTCTCATAGAATCGGCAAGTGAACGATATCACATAGGAACAGATGTGGAACGTGATGGTGTCGGGCCTAATAGATCATCTATTTTCTTGTCAATCTCATGTGCATGGAGAAAGGAAGCATGGTATTTCCTATGTTCTTCTTCATCTTTAGAAGATTTAAACGGGTGCCAAATGAGGCGATGGCCTGTCCTATAGAGGTATCCCAAAATGGAGCATTGGGACCAAAATTTGGACAGGTAGTATCATCAACATGACCTTCCGTGGGAGAATGGAATGTAGTATTTCCCCAGGTAGGTTTTTGGACCAAGGGAGGTGAGTGTGAAGAATATGGTCCTCCTCTTTCTGTAACCACATTATCTCCCACTTGGGAGGTGGTAGAAGCTCCTTGGTTGATAACTTCCATTGGATTTTCTCCTGAACCAGGAATAAAATTGGGTGGCAAGCCCCATACTCTTCTAGACTGTCTTAACTCAGCTAGTTTGTACAGTTCCTATCTAACCTAGGGTCTGAAAAACTAGAAAACACACCAAAATTTTTCCCTACACAAGCTATAGGTCAAAACAAGCACACTTAAAATGATAGGAGGAATTTAAAAAGTCAAGTCTCTCACCAAGATTGTTAAGAAGGTGCCACTCACGATATACCTCGAGGGTACGTGCGTAGTAATCTCCCCGAATGTTGTTTTCGGTGTATGGCTCCAAGTAAGACGACCAAATGGATTTTCTCAGATAGATAAGGTATCCTAGTGGGGTCTCTCGATATACTCAAGGTACATGGGAGCTCGAATCGTTAGTAGTGTTGTCTAATGCATAACCATACACAAGGGGCCTTCCGATATACAATCGAGTACGTGAAGTACCTTTTGATATACCTCAAGGGTACGTGAAAGGCCATTCGATATACTGACAGTATGTGGAAGAACCGCATGAGTCCCGGAATGTAATGCAGACAAATAACAACAGCTCCTACACTTAACGACGCCCGAACACGTCTCTAACCTATCACTCCAATTGCTACATAAATTTTAACCTATAACTACCATTTATTTTAAAGTGGACGGTTAAGTGAATGCATGATGTTTTGACAGAAAACTAAAACCATGCAGTATGCTTATGCAAAATATTTCACTTTACCATTCAGTATGCCTACTTACGGGAGGCAAAGAGAGTATTTTCTTTTGTTTCAAAACCAAAAATAATTCCGAACAACACTCTTGAACAAAAAATCAAAGACAAGTAGCACTTTCTAAACTGATTTCTCTTTTCTGAAAGCAATAAGAAGGGGGAGAATCTCTTTTCCTAAAAGAAAAACAAGAAGCACACTACATGCAAATGCACTCTATTTTTTCAATTTTCTCTTAAAACATAGGCAAATCTAACTTAAAACTACCATATTTTTTATTTTGATTGAGATAGAAATAAATGCATAAGAGACGAAAGAACATGAAGATCCTGAAAGCTTGTAAAGTCAATCAGAGATCTAATGTCCAACGCTCAATGATGGTAACCTAGTCTTAGTCAAAAAATTTCTTTTTTAAAGGAAGGAAAAAGAAGTTCTCTATGCAAACAAGAAATGAAACTAAGATTCTAATCAAATGTTATTATTTTAGTCTATATAACAGAAATGAAAAGAGATCTTACTAACACCCTAAGATTTTCAAAAAACAAGAAATTCTTTCGCAATCACAACCAACAAGTACCAAAGTGTATGAATAATCAAAAAGTATAATATAGATTTTTAATTTCCCAATCAAATCAATCTTAAAACATAAAATTTCAAACCACAAGCATTAGATTTTATCACAAAAGCCTAACAGTGCAGAACTGAAAGCAAAACAACTCAATTTTTTACAAAAAATGAGGAAAAGGAGGCCTTGGAATGATGCCTACCTGGCACCGCGCTTCTCGGGTGTTGATAGAGCGGTTCTATCCCAACATCGCTTCTCGCAAATGGGATACAGGTGGTGGCACCGCGTACTGCCCACTCTATTCAGGTGGTGGCACCACTTCTCACCCACTGCATAGGTGCGGTTCCCTGTAAAAATCCAAAACATAAAGAGAACAATAGATCAAGTCAGAAAAAGACCAGATCAGGGTAAAGGGTAATAGATTGAGTATAAAAACAAAGCATAAAAGGTCAAAATGATTTAGATCTGAATAGATCTGGAAGTTTCAAACCCAAATTCACTGAGTCAGATAGAATATCTGACTAAAAAGAGTTGGAGAAAGAGTCTGGATTCGGACAAGAGTTGAAGAACTAAGGAAGATCAGAATAATTGATACATATATCTAGTCCCCAACAAAGTCGCCAAATTTGTTAGCAAGAATATTTCACCTTCTACGGACAGTAAGGTGTTCCACTGGTTTGAATAGTTTAGATCTATAACAAATGAATGACAAAGGTTGAATACCCTTCTTGGATGCCATAGATACTTGGAATGTGATTCTTCGATAGTAACCCTGTGTACCTACAATCAGATTAAACACACAAACACATGAAAGCTACCAGAATATAATCTACTGATCCATGTTAGTGACTAAGGAATCTAACAACATATACATGTGAAATCAAACAACAACATTAATGTGGGACAGAAATCAGCTTTGCATTAAGATAAAATGGAGAAGTTTACAACCAATTAAGCCTTAATGTTGACATGCATCTCCATGAAACCAAACACTCTCATCCCCATAAGCTCCAAATTTTTCTCTCTATGCTCTCCAATGGCTTGGGCCAAGTAATCAATCCAACGGCATAACAATACCTTAAGTGTTCACCCCTCAACCCTGGACATGAGCTCATATTTATAAGGATCAATGGATAGGAATGGTTGAGATATTTGTGGATGAGGTGGCCTCTAAGATCCTATGATGGGGGATCTCGATCTCAACTAACTCACAATGATAGGGATAAGGGAGGACATGAGGCTCATGATCTAGAAGCCTCGAGAATCTTCTCTTTTTCCCCTTTTACCCAGGGTACTGTGTTTCTCCTCTTATGACAGAGCGGTTCAGGTAAGAACCACTTATGGACCAAGGGAAACAGGTGGTGGCATCGCTTATGGAAAATAGTAGAAAGGCAGTGCGAGAAAGGAACTACTCATGGCTAATAGGTAAAGTGCAGTGCTGAGCATTTTTATGTAGAATTGACAGACAACATGGGTTTCCACTCCAAGTGCTAGGATTAAGGGCAAGTAGGTATGTCAAAGGTCTTATCACATGATGACGAGATGATTTTGGTATAATAGGTATGAAATAGGGATGAATTTTAGTACTACGTCACGGATAATGTGTAAAGTGTTACATACCTCTAGGTTGGCATCCTGGAAGCTAAACGTTTGCACAAAGAAAACTGACAACTCCTCCCAAGTGGTAATGGTTCTGCGCAATTCTGCTGCCACATACCAGGACCTTGGCATCTCTTCTAGAGTATGAACAAAAGCGTGAACCCACTCATCTCTGGGTCGCAATGTCCATAACATATTACACTTGATTAAATGAATGGCGGGATCATTTCATCCATCATATCTCCCAACATGATATACCTCTACGTCGCCAAAGCGGACCATCATCAACCTGCGGCATTGCTCCCAGTCATGGATCGTTCGTTTATGTGTCACCCAGCGTCGAGCCGGAGTAGCCTTTAGTGCTACATCAAGAGCTAGTATCCTTTGCGGTTCAAACACATTTTCTTCAAATTCTTGAAAGAACTCAGATAGTCCTGGCAGTCCTTCATAAATGGGCAACTCAAAAGTCTCTGTCGCAACATGTCGAAGAGACTTTGTAATCAACCCGCACTTTCTAAATGATACCTCATGCAATCAATTTTGCTAATTTTCTAGAGCATCGTCAGATTCGGAGGACGCAGAACTTATGCTACGCCATCCAATTTCTTCATCAACAGTAGGGTGGATATAGTCCTCGGAGATGTTATAAGAATGATCTGAACTTCTCTTGACTTCACCCTTTACTGGTTCGATATATCGTCATCCTTCCTGAGTGTCCATAGGAGCAATGACCTTAACATCCTAGTTTTCAAATGTCATAACACATTTTTTGAAGTTGATAACTGCCATGCTATCATTCTCCCATCCAATTCCTAACAGTGTGGGATAGGAACCACCATCCCCTACAACTTCTATCACGTCAAAGTCAGCATGTGTTTTCATACCTTCAATGTCGACAACCAAGTTTGAAACATGACCAATGGGATGAACCTTTGCCTGGTTTGCTAGACGAAGCTGTACCGACGACCATCCCAATGTTGGCTTTCCCATCAATTGCTAGGTTTGCTTTTTCAGGATGTTTACATCTAATCCAAGATCTAAAATGACCGAGTCAACCTCATAATATCCAATTTGGACATTCATCCTCATCTCCTTATTGATCTTCCTTTTTTGCAAGGAATTCATAGTAGAATCCTTCACTGTCTTATCCGAGAGGTCCAGTAATGTTTCAAGCTTGATAAGGGCATCTGAGTCCCTCACAAGAAATAGACAACTCTCAAAGAACTTGTGCAGGGTACCATACTGTCGCGATGGTCCTGCTTCTACAGATAGATCGAAAGCAAATGGCATACCAACAATTGGTAACTTACCCAAATTTCTCCTGATTTCATTCTTTGTGTCAAAGAAGGTATATTTCTCTGCCACAATATCAAATATGACCTTCTTACTAGAGATCCAAAAATGTAGCCGTGTTCTATCATCTCCAGTTGTTGCACCAGCGCGAGTGACAATCCCAACGTTGACATCCTTCATCTGCGGCTCGGCCTGAATAGTGGAAACTATCGATCCCTGGTTCAAAGGTGGGTTCTGATTCAATGGTTGATTCACTGGTTGGTTCTGTGTTTGAGGCAGGTTCTGATTCTGAGTCTGTAGTGGGACCTGGTTCTGCATGATCGGCTAGTTCTGTACTTGGAATGCAGGCTGATTCTGATTCTACACATTCTGCAACTGAGGAATTTTTCCTTCCTGCCGTTTTACAATCAACTGAGGGAAACTTTCAACATTATGATCACTAGATGCACAATATGTGCACTGTGCATGAGGGAAATCCCTCTGGTAATGCCCAAATACCCCGCAAGTGTAGCACTAGATTGATTTATGACCTCGTCCTCCTCCATGGCCAAATCCTCCTCTTCGACCTTTGAACCCTCTGTGGAATCCTCCTCGAACTCCTCCTTGCTGATACTGTGGTTGGGCCATTTGTTGTTAAGGTGGGTTAGGTTGTTGCTAGACATAGTGCACAGCTTGAACATATTGTGGCTGATTATATTGTAGTCACGGTGCTTGGTTATACTGTGGTTGTACCACCATTTGTGGCTGTGGTGCGAACTGTGGCTGCACTATAAAATGTTGTTGTGATTGCACAAGGACAAACTGTAATGGAGGTGGTGGTGTATACGGTACCTATGCTACTGGTTGTACTACTTGTGGTTATTCTTGCACTATCCGGGGGTCCTCCCCTTTCATAAAGTATGAATCATACGTCCTTTCCTGGAGCAAATCATAAGCACGACAGTTTTTGTCATCATTTCCAACTGACTGACAAAATGTACAGTACAAACTTTCTGCTTTGGTAACCATCTGCTGCATGTAATCATAGTTCTTGTTTCAATGCCCATAGAACTGGCAGATATGACACTATGGTGAACCAACACCACTCAATAAATTGGGGGCTCCTGACAGCAAATAATTCCGAAATGTCGGGAAGGTATCCTTAGTATTTCCGCTTGCATGGCAATAGGTACATCAAAGATCATCGCGATATTCCTTGGCCTTTTTGATGTCTTGTAATTACAGCATCAAATTGGCCAACTGGACCTGAATCTGATTCATTCCAACAGCGGTTTCCCCTACTGGCGATGCCTCCAATTTCATCACGGTCTCTAGAGCCTCGCTTTGTGTCACAATCTTTTGCTGCATTAATGGTTTTTGAATATGAGGGACAAGCACCACGATAAACCATTATTGATGTTGAACGTCACTCATCTGAAAACTGATCCAAGCCATCAACATCTTAAATCGCTGATCAAAATCCTAAATCCTTTCATTGGGGAATTGTTTGATCTCTTTTAATTCAGTAATGTACCGAGCTTCGGACTTAGGCGTCTTAAATTCCTTAAATAGCCTTGTTCTGATCTCGTCCAATGTTTTTGCAGTACCTCCCTAAGGCACCCGTGTGAATCTCATAAACAATTCCAACACATGACCCCTCAGAGTAGTGGCTAGCTGACTTTTCTTGACATCATCATCGATAGTTTGTCGAGCAATACAAATTGCTTCACATAAGAACCAGTACTTCTTTGGATCGTCATTTCCTTTTCCATTGAATATCGACAACTTCATTTCATCTCCTACCATTCTAGAATTTCTTCCTTGTGCTGGTGCTCTACTACTAGACTCTTGGTGACACATCGAGAAAGTTGACATAGAATGCGGGTTCCTTCCTTATGGGGGAGTAGTATGCGGAGGGGTAGACACATTACTACTGGGGTTCAATCCTGTCGTTCTTTCAGGTGTAGCCTGGGCTTGTATGTCCTCATCGTCAGAAAAATTTCGCTTCGTCCCATGTGGTTGTTCTTCATGGTATCGCACTTCGACTTTAGCAGGACCTTCTCCCGTCCTCTGCCTCTTTTCTGAAAACCTTTCTCCTCCCCTCATAACACCACTTGTTTCTTTGGTGACCTTTACATTCTCACCATCACCCATGCCCATCTACCCTTTACTTCCTTATGCTTTTCCCCCCTTTCTTTCGCAATGTCTACATCCCCCGCACACCAGAGTCCACTACTCTTGGTCCATCTTGAGGATACCCTTTTCACAGACTAGTTGCTTAATCGACAATTGTAGCGACAATAAGAATATTCCTCACGACTTACTGAAAAAATCCCTTTCTGCTTCACTAAAAGATCATTACAGGAAATTTGGGGTCTAAAATGGGCCTCCTAAGGAAAATAATAAAAAAGGCCACATCACACTACAAATATGTCATATCAGATTAAATCTAATGAAAATCTAAGGAAAGTCAACCTAAATCGTCTCATTAATGGTAGTTGACAACTATATTGAGTTAATGTAGAGTTAAGAGATATTGGTTAAAAATATTAATGAAATATTTAGATTCTTGTGCACACATAATAAATGATAGGAAACTTTTGAATTTTATATTATTATTTTTTTAAATGAGTTGACCACTACTTTTTATATATTTAATAAATGTAAAACTCAAATATATTCATTTATAATAAAAAATATAATTTTAATAGTATTTAAAAAATTAAAAAATCACTATTATTTTTTAATATAAATTTTATATTAATTCATATAAAAAATATTACATCACATAAAATAAAATAAAAATAAACTATGTATATTCATATTATTTTTTATATTAATATAAAAAAATTGTGGTTTAATGGGTAGGTAGTTGAGAGAGAAAAAAAAAGTAAAATAAAATTTTATTATATTTTAGTAACATTAAAAATAGTTTTTATTTTTTATTTTGTTAGTATTTAAATGTTTTATTTATTTTTGGATGTAATAATTAAATATATTTATTTTTTAAATATTATTTAATAATATTAAAAATGATAAATATCTTTTATTTAGTATTTCAAGATAAGTCTATTTAAAATTACATATTATTTAGTTTTCTTTTTAAAAATTTGATTAATAAATGTTTTTAGTATTTCAAAATGCTTCCACTACAATTTTAATTAATGAGAAGGTTATGTTTTAGAGGAGTTGGAACTAGTGATCAAATAAAATATTCTATATTTATTAGTTAAAGTTTATTTATCTTATTTCGAGGTGATCTTTTCAAGAACTTAACCAAGGTGAGGTTGATATGGAGTTAGCTATTGTCAAATAAAAATATGACACATAAGCATTATGTGTCCAACTCAACCATAATGGTTGACCAAAGATATTGAAATTCTATTGGTTTAAAATTTCAACTCAATCCAGCTCATCCATGGCACAGTTTTTTATAAGGCCCATTTTAGACCCCAAATTTCCTCTAGATTTATTAGTATCAATGGAAAACTTAGTGATGTATCCTTCTAAGATACTATCCAACCATACCTCAGCTGCCTACAATGCCTTGTTGTTGGTTTCTTGTAGCGACTGGATCAATTCTGGGGTCTAGGATGTTGGCTCTCCTCCTTGAAAGTTTGTCTTCCGCTTAGCAAACTTTGCCAACCATTCATGAAAGAGTATAGGTAATTCACAAAAGAACCATTCATGGGGACCTTTGTGGATATATCTATCCAACCAGTGGCCCGTTGACAGCCTAGGATTTTGGTTTTTGGCTTCAGCAAACTCCCACAACTTCAGATCAAACCATCCCTTGATATTTGATCGAGTCAGATGCCAGAACATATCCCACTCCTATTTGCAACTCGGTCCCAGCAACGGAACCATTTGTTGGTGAAACCCACCAACAAAGCTTTGTCGATAGAGGTTCCCACTCTATCAATGCCCTACAGCACAATCTCCCTGAGCACCAGCCCAGACAGGTTTTACCCTACCCATCAATGTCTGCGAAGCAGATGAGGTATCACCCGAGGCGTTCAAGGGAGAGCTTTCAAAACCAAGTTTCTGACAGTGGGAGAGGAGGATATGGGGATCCAACGGAGGGACACCATAATTTATGCAACCATCACACAATATCACAATATCAAAGCATTATTCATGGAACATCATTACTCATAGCGCATCAGACAGTTATAGAAACATGGATTGCATCAACATAAAAGCAACAGATCGCATCGATATAGCAAAAAGAGACTGAATCGCATCTATATTATGCCATTGTAACAAAACAGAATCGCAGCATCATAACAGATCTATAACAATAGACAAGAATTGAGCCATACTCATCGCATCATATATTAATCTTACGCAAATGTACCGCATTACACAATTCTTTCTCCAAAACCGGAGACTGCATAGATCAGGAAGAAGCCCAGATAAAATCATAGTTAAGACAGAAAATTCTCCATAAAAAAAATCGCACCAGATCCTATCCCATACAATCGTGCATACAATCACCTTCAATCACTCACATCTACATCATATACGACTCTGTTCAATTACCCCAAAATAGATCTATAAATAGGCTTATGCCTTTACATCAAAGGTCCACTACTAACTGACTTCTAACCACTACTAACCTATTGCAGCAAAACTTGGTCAAAATATACATAAAATATTCAAAAAGTGGTTATTTCCTGCTTATCGCACCAAGCTGCCCTTGCACGGTACCGCATGAGTTTGCATAGCGTCCGCAATGCTGCGCAACTCACTTGCCCCAAACCCCTTGCCAACATAAAGTACCAAGACGTTTTTGACATTGGTTGTTACATTCGAACTTGACATCCTTCTTCAACAATTTCTCCATTGGTCCCATGATCATTGCATATCCCCTTATGAACATCTAGTAATATCTTTTGTGACCCAACATTTCCCTTATCTATTTTACTGTCGTCGATGCTGGTAGGTAAAAAATTACTGCAATCCTTGTGAGATTGACCAGCATACCTTCCTTGCATACAATATGTCCCAACAGAATCCCAAATGGAGGACAAAATACACACTTCTTCAAATTCAACGAGATCTAATGTTGTAGAAATATTTCTAACATCAACCAAAGGTTCATAGTGTGGTATTTTACCAACCCATAGACGGTCCAGTTGTCCATGTAGATTGTCGGGATATTATGAATGAAGTCCTTAAACGCAATGACAACTATCCTTGAAAAAATTGTAGGTGCATTCTTGAGACCAAATGACATTAACATGTACTGAAAACATCTCCATTCCATTACAAAAGTATTATTGTGCCTATCCTCCTTCACAATCCTTATCTAGTGGTAGCCTGAAAATCCATCCGTGAAAGAATAAATCTTTTGTCTTCCAACTCCTTCCAATACTTCATCAATGAAGGGTGTCGGGAACGGGTCATGAAGACTTGTGTCATTCAGTGTTCTTAGGTCGACATAGATCCAAATTTCCTTCGTCTTTTTTTCTTGTACAACCATTAGAATGATCCATTCTGACTCTTCAATAGGTTCAATAATTCCAACATCCATCATCCGTTCTAATTTTGCTTTGACGCATTCATTATATCTCGGGTTCAATCTGTATGGTTGTTGCTTTACTAGTTTCACAAATGGATTTAGAGGAATTTTCATTTCTCCTAAGTCACCTGAAATCCATTTCATCTCAAAAAATTTTGTCAGAAATAAATCTTGGAATTCATGCAGCTGGTCAGCGATCTTCTTCATGGGTGTCTCATCCGAATAATCCCCAACACTAGCAAATTTTGGGTCCTTTGTCATCCCAATATTGACCTTTCTTATATCGAGCAGTTGTTTGACTTTGTTGGATGGTATTTTTGCTGCCGGGATATCCTGACTTCCCTCTGATTTTGAGATGTTGATAGCTCTTGGATCATCCTCGTCAGCAGGCTCTCCTGTCATATTGTAGCATTCAAACATTAATTATGTTGTTGGTACCCTCTGCAATTTTGTTGGTAACTTAGCCTAAACTATTTCCAACACTCTGTTGTCGATGTCCTGAAGTGCGCTATGTATGAACATATTGTCATTCACAAAGCTGAAATTATGCCTAAAGCTAAAAGTTAGTTATTCCCACGTTGTAGTTTCCCTTTGCGGTTCTTCCAAAACGTACCACCTTTGCGGTACTTTGTCCAACGTATCGACAAATGCATGGACCCATTCTTCCTTTGGATTCACTATCCATGCAGTTTGGAATTTGACCAGATGATCACCAAGATTGTTCCTTCCATCATATTTATTTCCTTGGTAGTGCTTTGCTTCCCCAAATCAAACTTCCATTAATCAATGACATATCTTTCAGTCTCTCATCAAGGTATTATGTCTATCCTGCCATCTTGCTGAAGGATCCTTTCGTGCTTCTTCCAATTCCAACAGTCACCGAGTCTCTAATACTTTATCCTTGAATTCATCAATAAAACTAGCCAAGCTAGGTAGCCCTTCATACGTTGGAAATTCGATGACTTCTATTGCTACCCATTGCATCAATTGAGTGACTCACCCACATTTTCTGACTGGTACTTTATGTAACCAGTTCTTCCAAATCTCTAGTGCATCGTCAGAGTTTGATGATGCAGAGCTAGTACTTCACCAACCCATCTCTCCATCCGCAGTGGGGTTGATGTAGTCTTCATAAATATTATAGGCATTATCACATCCTCCCACAAAATCCTCTTTTACTAGTTCAACATATCTTTGGCCTTCACTGGGATCTAATGGAGAAATGATCCACATGTTGCGATTCTCAAAATTCATTACTCTTTTCGTGAATTTGATAACCGCCAAATTGTCAGTTTCCCAGCCATTTCCCAACAACATGGGGTGTGAGTTGCTTTCGTTGACTATATCAATAACGTCAAAGTATGCATATGTATTTAGTCCCTCCACTTCAATAGGTAGGTGGGTTACTCTACCTATTAGTGACACCCTAGACTGATTTGCTAGTCGCAGCTGTACAAGAGAGAAAACCAAATGCGGTTTCCTCATCATTTCCAATGTTTTCTTTGTTAGGATATTTACATCTGATCCTAGATCCAAGATGACTAAATCCACATCATAATCACCAATCTATAAATTCATCCTCATTTCCCTTCCCATTTTCTTCTTATGCAAAGAATTCACTGAGTGGTCTTTTCTCCCTTTCTCCTGTCTGTACAATAAGCTCGCTATTTATGCTAATGCATTTGGATATTTTGCTAGCAATAGATAGCTTTCTAGAAAATTTTGCCAAGTACTGACCTTCCTTGATGATCTTGGCATAGCTGTCGAACAAAAATTGGTGGCATTTCATAGACAGGTAACTTATTGGTGTTCTTGTTTAGTATGTCTCTCATGTCAAATAAAGTTTCTTTCTCAACGTATACATCAAATTGTACATTTGTTCAAGTTGTCGGTCGGATAGTTATCAGTGCTCTATCAGATCCTCTCATCGCTCCTCCTTGAGTTACCACTCTGACATTTGTTGGTTGAATTTTGGGTTTCACCAATACTTTTCCTATAGTTGGTCCTTGATTTTGATTCCGAGTCTAGTTCACATTCTAGTTTGGTTGTGGTTGCGGCTGGTTCTTGGCTTGCCACTTTGCAATAAACTTTGAAAATTCTTTGACATTATGATCTGTGGCAATACAATAAGTACATTGATACTCTATATTCATACAATCTCTCTGTTAATGTCCCAATACTTCACAATTATAGCATGTTACAGGTCTGTGGCCTTGTCCCATAGCTCCTCTGCGACCAAATCCTCCATTGCAAGCTCCATGAAATCCTCCTTGTGGATGATACTATGGTTGGTTGAACTATTTTTGTTGATTGGGATGTCGTTGAGCATACTATGATTGAGTATACTGTGGTTAAGTATACTTTGGATACTAATGGTTATACTACATCTAGTTGTACTACAGTTGTGGTTGTGGTCTTTCTGCCAATCGGTTTCTTCTCCTTTCATAAAATATGTATCCATGGTTCTTTCTTGGAGAAAATCATATGCTTTGTAGTCCTTTTCTTCATGGCCAATTGATCAACAAAATTTGCAGAAAATATTTGTTGGGTTCGACACAACCTTCTGAAGGTATACACATTCCTCGGACCGATGTCCTTTAGTCTGGAAAATACAACACCATGGTAGTCCTCCTTGACTTAGTGGATTCAAAGATTCAACCTACAAACATTCACTGAAGTTCAAGCATTGATCCTTATGATGTCTTTCTATTTGACATTGATTTCACCATACTTCTTCATGGACTTATTTTCCCTTCTTGATATACTGGAACTGGATAGTAAGGTTCACTAATTGTGACTGGATCTGGCACATACCAACCCTTGTTTTGCCAACTAGTGAATATTCCAACTTCATTGCGATATTCATAGCTTCGGTCTAGGAAGAAATATTCTGTTGCATTAATTCCATACAGATGTGTGGTACCAAATCTATGATAAACCATTCCTTATGGTGTACATTTCTCATTCCAAATATGACCTTAGCCATCATATTTTTGAACCGATGATCAAAATCCCATACAGACTCATTCGCATATTTCTTTATTTTATTCAACTCAGTAATATACTACGATTTGAATTTTGGCTTTTTAAATTCCTCGATTAGTACAGTCCTTATTTGCACCGGGGTCTTCTGAGGATGCCCCATCGGTACTTACACAAATTTCATGTACCAATATATTGCTTGACCTCGAAAGGTTGTCGCCAATTTTTCTTTCCTGATATCTTCATCTTGTACTAGTTTTATTGTCCATACCGCTTCACATAGGAACCAATACTACTTAGGATCTTCAGTGCCATTACCCTAGAACAAGGGTAGCTTCACGTCATCACCTACCATTTTGGGTCTTCTTTCAGTATTCATTGATACACTACTATTACTACTGTGTTGACACATAGAAAAACCCCGCAATGACCTTTTGTTTCTTCCTCCTGAATTTGGTGCAGTGCACGAAGGTGTAGGTACGTTTTTTCTCTGGGGTGGTCTTTCCTCGGACTCGAGCATAGCTTGGTTGTTTCCTTCATCATTGTAGGGTCGCTTAGTCCCTTGTGGTCCCTTCTCACAGTTTCTTGTTCCGGTCACACTAGGACTCTCCTCACTCATCCACCTATTCTCTTGTCAGAACCTCACCCCACTTCATATGAGACCACACTCTTCCTCGTCTTACCTCACAATATCATCATAACTTTCATCCATCTACCTTGTATAATTCCATCCAACCCTTTCCTTCACAGTACCTGCAACCTATGCACACCAGATCTTTACTCGTCAAAATTCATCTTTAATATTCCCTTTTCAAATATGAGCATCTTAATTCACATTTGTAATGACAACAAAAATCTCCCCCTTGGTCCCTTAAAGAATTATCTCTCTGCATCGTAGGACTTAATTGTGTCAACAACAAACTTGGTCACGTACCCTTATTAAATTTTGTCTATCCACACCTCGAGAGCTCTCAAATCTTTGTTGTTCACCCTTCGCAACTGGGTATTAGTTCAAGAGTTCACTAATAAGGTTCGCCTCCTTGGAAATTCCTCTTCTGGAAAGTAAGTTGTGCCAACCACTCATACAATACTATTGGAAACTTAGTGAAGAATATTTCATGGATATCAGAGTAAATATATCTCCCTAACCACTCTTATGTCTCCAATGCGGAGTTCTAATTTTATTCTTCTATGAACTCTTGGGACTTCTGATCGAGCCAGTCCTGGATATTCGGTTTTGTCGAATGCCACAACATGTCCTCTTCTTCTTTGTACTATGGTTCCGGCAACGAAACCATTTTTTGACACACTTCTGTCGACAGGGGTTCACTCCACAGATCTATCAAAACCCAATGACGCAATCTCCCTAAACATCAGCCTGGATAGGTTTTACCCTATCTAGCAACACCTATGAAGCGGATACAGTCTCACTCGAGATGTCTCAGGGAGGGTTGTAAGAACCACATTTCCACGGAAGGAAGAGGACTTTTGCATTATCTCTTAGTCTATCACAGCATTACTCAGAGATCCATGGTTTAAGCATATCATTCATAAGATCTACTCGATGATATTAAGATCTACTTATCATTTTTCGCAATCATTCTTACTCAATTTTAGATAGACACGAACATCACAGTAACATATTTCAGATCCATTTAACTCATAATTTCCTTAACAAAGACATCAACATGTATTGACTCAATGATCCCTGCAAGACTTCACATCATTCATATTCAAGCATGTAAATTCATAGATCGCACCATCATTGAGTTTGCAAGTTTCACAGCCATGCAAATAAAAAATAATTTCATCATCAACATCATCCTTATATTATTTCCACAAACACCTTGCAAAATACAATAATTTCTTGGTCGAAGAGCCTCATACCAGAAAATACATTCATTCACAAATCGACTAATTTACAATATGACTGATTGCATGATCTATCAGCAGATCCGAGTCTCTAAGATATCTACTTATATACCCCCTTGTATATCTCCTTAATGAATTTACTCCTAATTATACTTATAGGCTGTATCGATTACAAAATGGTCCACATAGCCGACTTCCTAACCAATTTTGACAAAAACTTCCCAACTAACTCAACTATAATGACCACACTTGTTGGTATATTCTTCTATGCAGTTGACTCTTTCTTATGTTGATGTCTTCCTTGTCAATGGAGGAAGCGCACCTTGCACATCCTATCCCCTTGACAATAAATGAGGATCCAAAATATCCTCAAAAAAATCCTAAAAATATGGATCTGCAAAACTAATTCAAAACTAAATCTAAGAAATTTTCCAAAAATCCAAATCTAATATCTAGCCAAGATTCTTTTCATATCCAAGAGGTTGATGATGCTCCTTGATCCATGGAATAACAAATGGTTGAAGAAAAAATTGAATTACTGACTATTTTGTAGGTTCTGTAGAACTTTCTATAGCTGGCAGAGTTTTTGTAGCTGCCTGTAGAGTTTCTACAGCTGTCTGTAGAGTTTCTGCATCTACCTATTTCTGTAGCTGGTAGAGTTTCCACAGCTACCTACAGAGTTCATGTAGCTTCCTCTATAGTTTATGTAGTTTCCTATAGAGTTTTTGTAGCTGGTTGTATAGTTTTCGCAACTAACTGTAGATTTTATGCATCTTTATATATAGTTCTCCAACTTCCTATAGAGTTTATCTAGCTTCCTATAGAGTTTTTGTAGCTTCCTGTATAGCTTTTGCAGCTGCCTGTAGAGTTTCTGAAACTTCCTGTACAGGTTCCATGGATGCTACATAACTCCCTCAAATATATTGTAGTTGCTTGCAACATATGATTTAATACTCAAATAAAATACATAGTACATTAATTCACTCAATGTTAGTCAAAAATCAAATGAAATACCAAGACATGTAATGGAAAAACAACTTGAGCATAAAATCACGCAAATGAGCATTAGAAGGTATTAGTGCATGATTGTGGATAAGAAAATTGGATTATGGATAAGGTGAATTGATGATAAAATTATGCCAAATCCAAGGCTCGTCACTTATAAGTGTTTTGTAAAAACAAGAATTGTTATTGCAACGTATAGTGTGTTGTCACAAACTATATGTTTGTCACAAGAGAAGAATTGTTGTCTCAAGAGAAGACTTGCTGCCACAAGAGAATTGTTGTCACACGATGGATTGTGGTCACATGATGCAAATGACTATTTGCTTGATTTCATTGATGTTATTTTTGGTCACTTCCACCATTAATGAACAATAACTACCGTTGAATTGACAGGCAAAATGACAGTTTCGTTGGTGGTTTCGTCGAAATGATTAGAAGGATTTCTCCATGTGAAATAATTTGCCACCACCTTTCCATTTATTGCAATATCGTGTGAGTGACCAATTGATTGAATCTGTCGATATCATTCATCTTTTCTCTAAAGCCTCGTCATTTTATTGCATCTAACGGAATGACTCCTACATTGAACTGACTATCGGCAATTCTTTGAGTCGAAGTTATTTTCATAGAGTATGGTTATTTCCGTTTAGAGCACAACCATCGTTCAAGAATAAGGTCTTGAGATTCCATGATCACCTACACCCATTATGGAAGACACTGTAAAAGTCATTTCATAGTTGCCAATGATTGAAAAATTAGTTTCACCGCCACCACTGATTCCAAAAGTTGTGTTATGGTCAGACCCACCCGACCTGTCAAGAAAGAAACACTTTGGTTGTGGAACAAGTTGTAAAAAGTGAATTACATCTCCACTTGACACTGAAGCAACAAGAGAGGGGTTGTCTATCTTGTTACCTAATTATGTTCCACCAAGGCCTTCAAAAGAAGCTAAATTTATTATGTGCAAGAATGAAAAATACTAGTTAGTGTCCCCAGCCATACTGAAAGGAGTTCGGGTGACGACAAACATTATTCCAAATTTGTAGAAAATGGGATTCATTAACCATGATCTACACAAGTTACCAAAACTTGACATGAAGAGATATATGACTAATGTCAGAGAGACTAAGGATGGACCTCTTCACTTGGTCCCGACGAAGTGGGAAATAGGATTGGACAAATCAGGATTGATGTCGCTTATGCATATGCCACACTTTGATCACACAATACAAGTCAATGAATGCATGAAACAGTTGTTGGTGTGTTTTCACGGATTTTTCCTATGGATCGAAAAAATAATATCAATAGATGTTGAGCTGATAGCATTTATCATGGAAATTCCCCTTATAGGAGTCGACCCAACACCCTTCTTCACTGGCAAGGACCAGGCCACAGCTCTTACTGAAAAAATGAAGGAGAAGTATGATATGACGAGAGATAAAAGAGGATTTTCCATCTCCTCTATCAATGAAACTTATGTTAGGTTCATAGCGAAGGTTTTATCCAGCAAGATACTACGGAAGATGTGACCAAACCAATGTACCATGGGAACAATTGTTGCAGCAGAGTAGTGTACAGTAGGCCTCCAAATGAAATAGGGGACATATTTATTGAATGAGTTACTAGCATATGCTATAGATGCATAGGAGAAGGGAAATCCATTTAATTACTCCTGGATTTTGATTATAATTTCCTTTGTCGCATGGCTAGAACTTCCACACTAACAAGGGGTAGATCTCCTCGTACCATGCAAAAGAGCTAGATATGAGAATCTCTGGTTTGACAAAGATAATGCAAAATGATAGAAAGATAACAATATTGAGCTTTATCTACAAGCAGAATCACTCAGGAATTTTATTAAGAAGCAGTCAAGAATAACAATGGAAACCGTTAAATTTTTTTGTAACATTATAAGATTTTCGGCTGGGGCACACCATATATTTTTGAAACCCTGACAGGATTTGTAGAACCAGTGATTAGCTACATATTTTTATCTATCCACTAAATAAATTGAAGCAACTATGCAGGACTATCCTGAAGAATGGAGAGTACATGTCGTAGAAGATCAAATCTCTATAGAAAGTGACCTGCAATAGGATGACCCAACATAGAAGAGGAATTGATATTAGGGAGGAGATCCACCAACTAAAGATAACCCACAAATCCCTCCCTCCAATAGTAAATATGAATCCAGTGTGACCCCAATAGATCCAGAGTTGGGGGATAAAATAAAATTCTTAGTAAAGTCTGAGAAGAGTCTTAATAAGAGGAAGGTTGACAGATCATCAGGAGTTATTGGTCTTACAAATGATGATTATAACCTCATATCAGAAAGAATGGAAAATGTATAAAATGAGAGCTACATAATATGGATGTGAGACACATAAAACTGGTAAGAAGCATTACCAGCTTACTACAGTTACTTTGTACTCCTGTAAAATAATTTAGAGTAGCGTTTGATCAAACACCATATTCGACTGAGTTGCATGACCTAGATGGACCATATGAAGAATGATCTGTCAAGACATTGTCAATGACCCCACAAGAAATGATTCAAGTAGTTGGTCAAGCAATTAACTTAGGAATGTTGGAGCTAAATTTCATGGTAAAAAATCTTGGCCATGTGACTTTTAGTTTTTCTATAGTACCAATGTATCAGCTCCATGTTATTCAACATGTTGTAGTAGACAAGATGAAAACAAGAGAGCGTGCAATATATGGACATATAAATTCATCAAAGAAAACCATTTTGTCACTAAAGCAAACAATCAAGGAAACAAATAATAAATCAAAAACCTCATACGAGGACAGGCACCGACTGGATGCATCTATCACACTCACTTGTAGCAACTTCATGGATGAAAGCATTACACCAGAGATATTCTCAGAAGAAAAAAAAATGACTAGGTGAGTTCATTGAGAGCCTTCGCAAATGATTCGCAGAGTTAGAAACAAATATTATTCACAATACACCTCCAGAGGTACTGGAAGAGCGAAGGAAGGAAGTAATTGAGGCTACGTAGAAGATCAATGAATAAGAGGCACTTTGTGCTAGATCAATCGAACAGGTTTCTCAGTCATGGGAAGCCTTAATAGATGACACAGAGATGGAATAGGTGATAGAGTAGTTCCTTACTACTGAAGAATACTTTAAACAGCTGAACAATGAATTGAAGAAGCTTCCAATAGTAGTAAAGATGACCAAGGAAACCGATATTAAGAAAATACAAAAATAATTAGCTAGATTGTGAACACAACAATAGAAAATAAAAAATCATGTCACAGATCTACAAGCAGAAGAGGAGAAGGTTACAGGTATTTTTCAACATGTTCATGAGAAGGTACGACAAGATTTGGGTTCAACAAGAATGACAACATTGGAACACATCAATTTTGAACTTATGGAACAATTGAAGACAGTACACGAAAAGGTGCGACAAAAAATAGAACAGGTTGTGAAAATCATTCAAGATTTTCAGAGAAAGTTCACACAAACCGAGATTTCAGACTAATGTGTCTCAGGATGAGCCATAGGTGAGTGTTGGGGGCATGTTGGACCTAGGAAAAGACAAGAAAATATAACAAGAATCTTTCTCAGAAAGATGAATATTCTAGTTGCAAGACAAGCAAAGACTGCAACAAAAGACGAAGAAAGCGGGCCAAGATGAGGCATTTGAAATATTTTTGGTAAAAAGCTAGTTAACTAATAGTGTGCTTTTGGAGAATAAATCATGATTATAATTTGGGATGATATTTCCTATTTTTAGATGTAATGGGATGGGTTAAATTAGAACAACAACCCATCAAATGATAGTTTAGATTCATTCGACGATTAAAGAAGTTGAAAGGATTATAAAAGCATCGATCCAAGTTGTGTGTAGACGACCAAGGAAGAAAGCAAGAGTTGTAAATACTAAAAGCATCAATCCAAGATGTGTGTGGATCATAGATTCATATACGATGATTAATACTAAGAAGAATATATATATATATATATATATATATATATATATATATAGAGAGAGAGAGAGAGAGAGAGAGACCTAACCAGAGAGCATGTGATGAGAGAAGAATACATGAATTGTAAAGAATATATACATAAGAGCCTACAAGCTAGGTGAGCAGACCAAGGGTTCTAAACAATTTCTCATGCCAAATGAAGAGCACCTTTGTGGTTTTTCCGGAATGGGTTTCCACGTTAAACCTTGTGTCTATGTGTCTTTAATCTTTGTGTTTATGTCAAATTCCTATTTGTTGTGAATGATTTGATCTAAATTTGTCGAGAAAATATGTTGTGAATGAATTTATCTATATATGTCGCACATATACTGATATGACTTCATGGAATACTCATTAATGTTAATGATTTATGTTACATTCTAATATATATGTCAATGGATCAATAGGATAAAGTCTTGAATGAATGTATGAGAAAGAACTCTACTTCTTGGTTTCGGTCGAGTGACCTGATAAGGTTTTGATAAGGAAATCCCCGTCAATAACTGTAGAAACCTGGTTCTGGCAGTTATCATAAGATATCTCGGGTGAGACTTCATCTGTGATGCAGGTATTGCCGATGGATTTCTACTCTGTGGGGTCGATATATTGGGTTTTGTTAACGAACAAAGGATTTGAACCTAGGTCGACATAGAAGCAATCCAACAACTTTGCTCGTGGGTATCCTATAGATATTTAAAATAATTTACTAAGGGTAGTTATGACGCCTTTCTCTTATAGTTGTGGCCTCACAAATTCCAAATATTTGGACTTGGATGACCTCAACTATTCCACACATATTCCTTCTTTAAATTATAAAATAGATTCAATACATTCATGAACAATGTAACATAGAAATAAATGTGCTCAGATTGAAAGAAAAATAAGTTATATTAAGATGAAACATTGCTTAGAAAACTTACAGATCTAAAAGAGTCAACTAGCTCTGATACCAATTACTTCCAAATATCAAATCAGCTAGATAATACCAAAGCCAAGTATACACACATAAAGTCCGATGAGGATGGATTTGTAGAGGCAGATTTGATAAGAGGAGGTGTGAATTGAGGAGTAGGAAATACATCAAGAAGTCTAAAGGAGTGAGGTAATCTTTCAAAAACAACTGGAATCTTTATAACTGGCTGATTATTTAACAATTTTTCTTTTTGGCATAATTCTTTGTATTTAACCTCCCACTATTTAGGGTAATTAATACCAATCCAATTCAAAGTTACAAGAGTGGATTACTTATATTTATATGATTTCACTATGCTTAGCAAGTGTGAGCTTTCATGGACTCTTCTAGTAAGTGGGGGAAGAGTATCATTCCCAAAGTAGACAATAACTAAATACTTGAGTTGAATAATTTTAGGTCTTATGCCCATTTTGAAACCTTGGGGTAATATATAAGCCTTAAGTAAGTTATAAATATGAGGGTCATCAAGGTTGACAGAATACTTAGGGAATATGGTACCAAAACATGGACCATTATCCAAAGGTATCACAAAGCCACCAATAATTGCATCGACAAAGTCATGATGCATGGTGTCAATTATTAATATTTTGAGCGATAATGAAGATGATTGAACATTAAAACTTTTATTAATCATTCACTGCATATATGAATCTCATAAATAAAATCAACCACATAAATTATTCAGACATAAGAGATAAGATATACCCTGGAAAAACCCTCCAAATATAGAGGATGAAAACCCAACAATTCTTTGAGTATGATATATATATTTGCATATAATGGTTTACAACACATTAGCCTATCTCCTGATAAGAGATATCACCTCAGCCATAGAGAAGAGAGATCCAAACCAACAATGTAATTAAGTTTCCAACTTCCCATTACTTTAATAACAAGTATATCCACCTAACATGCAGAAGGTAGAAAATTGAAAGTTCAAGTAAACTACTAGGAGCATCACATAGCGAATACACAAGTAGGAGAATCGACTAGAATTCCCTCCATGCCAACATTAGCGCCATTCCTAGCACTAGTGTCAAGTTGGAACTTAGGATTCTCCCTCATGAACAATATGTGCACCCTTTCTTCCATAATTAGCTTTAATTGAATGTTCATTGACATGAAGTGAATGTGAACTAATTGAATTGACTGTGAACTAATTGAACTAATTATCAATTGATTGAACTGAAATCAATCATTAAATAACTACATAACCACCAAGTTAGGAGGATAACAAATTGTCTTTAGTTCTTCACACTTACTTCCATTCATGAACAAACACTTTGCATAAATCAAGGAGAGATTCCTTATTTAACTAAAACTTGATTTATTACAACTAAGGCTTAGTTAAAGACTTTACAATTCGAATTCACTTGGAGGACTTCATGGGTAATTCAAATCCTTTCTCTTTCTCTATGCTTATCTCATTGTCATTAATTATTTACTACATGTTCCATGTGTGTATTAATTATTTATCCATCTTATCATATCATACTCAGAAGAACTATTCCATACCGATGATCATATCATATTACCCTGGGTCATATAGTCATATGCTAAAGTAATTCATTATAGGGGTAGCTAATTCATAAAGGACTCTTATAGAACTTAGTGACCATGACTGGTAATACATCACATAGTATAACCACTTTACCAAATAAAGTATGACACCTCAACAAATGAGGATATAGGAATTGATAAAAAACACAAGTCCTCACTTGATACAAACCACAGGTCCACAGTATTAATATAAACCACAAGAATATTGTCCTGATACAAACCACAATATAAAAATACTAGTTTCCCACCTCAACACATGAGTATATATATAGGACTTTATACAAAACATAAGTCTGGAGAATGACTCATGATGCTATACAATCAACACTTCCTCCCAATGAGGTAGACATTCTCTACTTTATCGGGAATTTTCTGCTATGCTAGGCTTATCTCGGAAGTATCTCAACTTCATCGTTGATAATGGATTGTCCACACATTTGTAATATTCTCATAAGTAGCTATGTATTGAAATTTTACTTTACATGACCATTTCTTTAATGAAGTAAAAAATCATCTCAATATTTTTTTATCATAACACATCTCCAAATGTATACAAAGCTTGATTGGATAAGCATACTTGACTGGATACACATACTCAGTTGGATATGCGTACTCGACTAGATATACATACAAAATATGGTCATTCTCTCCAGTCATCAAAAGTATGGTCACTCACTCCAGCCATCACAGTATGGTCACTCTCTCTAGTCATCACAAGTATGGTTACTCTCTCCAACCATCACAAGTAACTTTCTTAGCTACTTTTCTTCTTATCTAGTAGTACTATCCAAAAAGTAATTTTTCTTGTGTAGTACTGACATACATACATAGCTTATCTCAGGATAAAATAAATAGTTGGATATAACAATAGGTATACCATGTATCAAATACAATAAATAACCTATTCTATTGTACCTCAAAGGTACTTAAACATGTGCTTAGTAGTAAGTATAAAATACAATAGGTATTCTTAGTACATTAAGAGACCAACCAACTACTCTTACATAGTAGCATCATCTGGATCCAATCCATAATTTAGTTTCTTTAAACTAGAAACTACGGATTTCACATCCATCATATGCAACAACACACATAAAAATGTGTAATATGATGTAGAAAGAAAGTCTCATTTTTCTTTCAATTTTTAACATTTGTTGACTTTAAGAATCTTCTCATATCTGGATAATTTCTCTATGAGATTTCCATTCTTTGTGACTCTCTTCAAGGTTTGGTCACTTTCTCAGTGATTCCATATCATAGTACCCCACATAGAAAACTGTATGTCTCTCTAACCTTTCTAGGAGGTTTAACTATTTCACAACAGTCCCAACTATAACTCTTCTTGGTTATCAATAGTCTCCAATACTTTGACTATGTCTCTACTCATGTGGATTCACTCTACAAGATATACTACAGCCCCTAGATTCCTAATTCATGTACCATGACTAGCAGGTGGGGACTTTATCTTCTCCTACCTATGGAGACACATTAATGCTCCCTCTTCAACCAGAGGATTCTTTATGTTCTATAACCAAGCTAGTCCTAGAAAAAGGTTTTAGTAAAAATGTTGGCAATGCTCCCCATTTGTGAATATGTACCATGTATTGGATATAACTAAGTAGGAACGTCATAAATTTTTACTAATTTACAACATGTTCTATATAGAGAAACATATGTGATGTTCCTCGATCACTACACTAATTAGAATCTGTATAACCTTTTATTTCATTGTTTGAGACATATCTGGGTCGACATTCACTTGTACCAAGAAGGTACTACACCACATGCATTGTTGTACATGTTTATGTATAGACTGCGGAACATATAACTGATCCTAGTATTTAACCAAATACATCTCAACTGACTTTGAGGTCCTCCAAACATGAAGTAAGAATCATATTCATCTTCAAATGTGTGTCCATGGACTTACAGTCTATCACCCCGCGACTCTTCAATCTCTCTACTGTATATTTTCCTTAACTGAGGAAAATCTTATATGGTGACTACCAAACCTCTAATATCAAGACTCATAACAAGAATATTAAATATTTTCCTCAGCTTCCTTTTAAATATGAGAAACTTGTGGGTCTCCTATTAACAAGAGATACATAAACCAATTTCACTCATTCCTCAAGAGATAGAAAATATAGCTTTTGTCTCTCATCATCAGGATGTGAGAATAATAATATGGGTCCTCCATCATGGAGACTCATTTTCATCTATGTCTAAATCTCTTCTTGACATATTAATGTAAATAAGATAGTTTAATTATGTTTAGGAGTCTTCACATATATCATAATAGTATTGGGTATTCTATTCTAACTCGTTCGTAAGAATCATAGAAATCTTCATATCAACTTTCCTTCAAGATAAACCATCAGAATGACTCCACATACATGTCATTGTTTTATTTTAGCTTATGGCACATGGATTTTCCCTACAAGATAAATCATTCTAATAGTTAGAACCATTTCATACTAATGAATTTTATTCATATGAATACTTTCAATATACTAATAACTATTTAGATAGTTATGTACATATATTAGACAATTCTTTTAGTGTAACCCATTTTCACCTCATGTACTGATATACAGCCTTATATTAGTCCCATATCAATACCATGTCATATATTATGTAAGAAATTAATGCATCCCCATATTCACATCTCATATTTTATAAAACAATCATGCAGTCCTATGTCTTTATGAAACAAGCAAGCAACCATATGTTCAAAAACTCATGAATAAGCATGCAACCTTAAATATCATGTATTATAAAGGAAATATGCATCCTTGTATCAATTCTATATAAGTCTATATCAGCCCTATATCATATTTGATAATATGGACTTTATGAGATCTACAACATGCTAATAAAAGACAGACAACAATGCATGTGCTTAACATGTTATAAAATTATTCCACATCAAATTTTTATATGACAGTAATGAAACACATTCAAAAAAGTTTAAGTATGTATTTATAACAACATATGATAAAAATAAATAAAAGTACTTAACTTTTATGGTTTTGCAGGATCCCTCTTGATCTCTGCTTCCTTGCGAAGATTCCTAGAGTCATTTTTTATTCACTGTAACTTTAAAAACAATGCAAAAATACTATTATGAAATTGGTATCTTGTCTCTTTGTGGGGATAAGGATCCCATGCATAAAATAGTGAATTCTCTTCTTCACTAATTGAAATATTCCTTTCAATCATCCTCTTCCTTGTATTATTTCTTCTGAGAATGTTCACCGCCTTCTACTGCGCTGAATGCATGAAGCCTTTCTTCATTCTTCTTCCTTGCATGGAACTCTCTTACAAAGTGTCCCTTATTTTGAAAATAGTAGGATGTATCCTTTGATTTTTTTTTTTTTTTTTATTGAACTCCTACTTATTTCCATGAAATAATTTTTTTTGGAGTGAATGGATTTCTCCCTTTCTTCATTCTTGTCATGAGGGAAATATTCTTCTCTTCAGTGCACACTACCTTGCTCTAGATGCACCCCTATTTTTAAATGCAATCATGCCACAACCTCTCAAAGTTTGGTTGCTCTTCTCGATAGTTTATTGCATCTAATAAGGTCACCCACGAGGAAGGGATCCCATTGATGGCAGTTTGAAGTAGGCCATCCTCATTTGTCTCCATACTGATGCTTTTTAGTTGATCTTTCACTTGTGAAATCTTTGTGAAGAAGTATGGTACAGTCTCATCCCTTTCCATATTCAGGTTGCACAACTTTCTCTTCAAGGCCCTCTTTTGAGTGGGATCCTTCTTCTCGTACAAGTTCGTAAGTGTTTTGAAACACTCCTTTTCCATATTCAATGGTTTAATCATTGACATGAGATTGTCCTTCATTAATCCATATACGATCCTCTTTTTCTTTGCTTGATTATTCTTGTAGTTTACTCTTCCTGCATTGTATGCAGGCTCTTCTACCAAAGAGTTCACGAATGAATCAATATCATGCTCCTCGAGAATATTCAACACCCTCACCTTCCATGTGTTGAATTTTAATGTTCCTTCAAGTCAGTCTTCCGGTCGGACATAGATCGATGCCATTGCTTTAATCTTTTGTTCAATTCTTCAAGATCTATGCAGGATTATATTGCTGCACAAAACTAAGCTCCTCCACGCCCTTTTCTCTAATACCATGTTAATATTTTGAGCAATAATGAAGATGGTTGAACTTTAAAATTTTTGTTAATCAATCACTTCATATATGAATCTCATAAACCAAATCAACCACATAAATCATTCAACCATAAAAGACAATATATACCCTAAGAAAACCCTCCAAATACAGAGGATGTAAAACCCAACAATTCTTTGAGTATGATAGATATATTTGCATAGAATGGTTTACAACACACTAACATATTTCTCGATAAGAGATATCACCTCAGCAGTAGAGAAGAGAGATCCAATACAACATTTTAATTAACTTACAAGCTCCCAACACTTTAATAACAATTCAAAACACCTAACACGCAGAAGGTAGTGAATGGAAGGTTCAATTAAACTACTAGGAGCATCACATTGCTTATAGACAAGGAGGATCATCAACCAAGAACACCCTCCATGCAAATATTAGTGCACCCCTCCCCCCCTAGAACTAGTGCCAACCTGGCACTTAGGATTCTCCTTCATACATAAGATATGTTCCCTTCCTTCCATAATTAGGTTTAACTAAATGTTCACTAACATGAACTTAATGTGAACTAATTGGACTGAATGTGAACTAACTGAACTAATTGTGAACTGAATGAATTCAACTCAATCATTAACTGATTACATTACCACTAAGTTAGGAGGCTAACAAATTGTCTTTAGTTCTTCATATTCAGTTACATTTATGAACAAACACTTTGTATGAATCAAGGAGAGATTCCTCATTTAACTGAAAATTTCTCTATTACAACTAAGGATTAATTGAATCCTTCATAATTTGATTTCACTTGGAGGTGTTCATGGGTAGTTCAAATCCTTTCTCATTCTATATGTTTATCTCCTTATCATTAAATATTTACTGCATGGTACACATATTTATTGATTATTTATCCATCTTATCATATCATACTTGGAATAATTATTCCATACTAATGATCATATCATATTACCCCAGGTCATATAGTCATATGTTAAAGTAATTCACTCTAGGGGTAGCTAATCCCTACATGATACTCATAGAACTTAGTGACCATATAGTTAAACATCACATAGTATAACCACTTTAGCAAGTACAGTATGCCACCTCAACAAATGAGGATATAGGACTTGATACAAACCACAAGTCCATAGTCTTGATACAAACCACAAGACTATTGTCTTAATACAAACCACAAGACAATATTACTAGCATACCACTTCAACACATGAGGATATATATAGGAATTGATACAAACCACAAGTCCGTAGAATGACTCCTTATATTATACATCCAACATCAATGGCTACACAAAGGGATGAAGTAGGTAAATAAGGTCGAACCAAAGGGCCAAGACTGAGTTTTACAAGACCTAAGTGTGCATAATTATATTCCTTAGACTTCTCCAGTCTATATGTTCTTTATTAATTAGGTTGATGTGAATAGGAACATTCTTATCAGTAAAGGAGACATCTACATAACTGATTTTTATCTAAGTATGAGATTGGTACTACCACTAGTGTATCTTGAAAAATTCCTTTGGTAGGATGCTAGGAATATCCCGTTCAATAGAGGGATTTATATCATCAATTGTTATTATGGAGGATGAAGATTCAACATTTGTAAATGATAATATTCTTTAAGCTAAGGAAACATTAGTTTGATCTAATTCACAGTCCAATGATATGATCTCTATTGAATTGATAGAAGGGTCCATAGGACACTTAATTTTATCGAGCAATAAAGGAATAGCTTTGCTCATGGGTATCCTACAATTCTTTTAGAATATTTTACTAAGAAGAACTATAAAACCTTTCTCCTATGGTTGTGGTATCACAAATTCAAGATATCTAGACTCATATTACCTCAACTATTCCACATATATTCCTTCTTTAATTTATAAAATAGATTTACTACAATCATGAACAATGTAATAGAGAAATAAATGTGCTCAGACTGGAAGATGAAGAACTTATAATAAGCTAAAAGGATTCTTGAAAAAATTAAAGATGTAAAATAGCTGACCAGCTCTGATACCAAATACTCATGAAGATTAAATTATCTATAAACTATCGATCTCAAACATTGACACACAAAATTTGATCGTTTTCGGACCGTGAAGATCATTGCAAACAACACTTTGTAGTCTTGGTATCAAATCCATTATAGTAGTACCACTATATAAGTTGCTTCTAATTATGTTGGTATATAAAATTTCTTACATAAAAGAATGTGTTATATAGAAAAGGTCATCCACCTATAACAAACTTAAATAATAACAACAATATATATATATGTCAATATGAATTATTAATATTAATACATATTGATATTCATAATTAATAATTAATAAATAGTTATTAGTCAACTATTCTAAAATGACGCATCCTTTCATGGATGGTATCCAAAGTGCCTTTCCAATTTATATATATATGGCACTCACTGTGTAATCTATCATCATATCTATTCTATCATCAATTTATATATTATTATGGCTTATTTAATATTCCAAGTCTTTTGGTAATATTATTTGTGTAAGCGAATAATTATTCGCTTCAAGTGGTATCAGAGCCTCGTTGGCTAGATCCTGGCCTTTGGCCATATTTTTGGCTTTTAGCCATCACCCAAGGTTTCCTTGAATTTTTGGGTTTCACATTATTTACACCTTGTGTAGATTTGGGTTTCCCAAAAAAATAGGACTTTGTCCTTAAAAAAATAAAAAATATAAAAACGGTAAAAGTAACTCCCCCAAAAAAAGAGAGATAAAAGCAAGTGAAGGAAAAAGTAAAAACAAAAAAAAACTAAAAGAATGAGGAAAAAAAAAGGAAAGAAAAAAGAAAGGTCAAAAAAGAAAAGACAAAAGTAAAAAAAAACGAGAGGGTAAAAGTGAAACCACACCTGGTTTCTTAAAGTGGGTTTGGGTTTGAATATAAAAAATGCATAATAATAACTACAAAGAAACAAGTGGGATTTGAACCTAGGTGGGGAAGGTAACACGTATTACTCCCAACCACCCAATCTACTTACATTTTACAAAAGTATTGGAAAAAAATAAAATTCAAGGACTAGAATTTGGAAGATTATATATTATTTTATATAACTTAAGTTTAAAAATAATAATAATAATAATAATAATTAGTATTTTATTAAAAAAATAATTATTTTTGGAAAAAAATAAGGTTATTTGACCTAACAAGAAATAGTCGAAGAAAGTTTTTTCCAAAAGAGACATATTGAGAATTATTAAAGCTTTTGTATCTACCCTTCTAGAAGAAACAAAGCAAATTTGAAGTAGAAACATAGTCACAAACAATGGCTACTACATATTTGGAAATGAAGGCACAGCTACAAACAAGAGTGGACGAGTTAGAACAATACAAGGTGATCAATAAAAGTCTACAAGCTGAGGGTGAAATGAAAAAGTGGTTGAAAGAGTGGAAAGACGATGAGAATCACCACTTATGGAATCAGAATCGACAGCTAGAACAAACCATAAGAGATAACAAGAAAATGTTATTTGATCAGGATACAGAAATATCATGTTTAAAAATTCATAATCAAAACCTAGAAGACTAGATCAAAAAGTCAAAAAATGACAACAAATCACCATATGGATACGATAATGAATTAGAAGAAGAAATAAAGCATCTAAACAAACTCATCATGGAAAAAGATGCTGAATTGGCGCAAGTCCGGATGAGGTTAGAAAATCAAGGAGCAGAGTTACGTCGTCGTAAACAACAAAAAGAAAAACTCCAGCAGCATGATGACAGTAAGAAAACACATAAGTTAGAATTGACAAAAGTCAACAAGGTTTTATCAATCCATTTGGAAGAAATTTTCAGATTAGGTAATCATAACAAGACACTAGTCACAAAAATTAAGAAGTTGAAAAGTAGTTGGAAGACAGAACAATCTACAGAAGACATTGAAGGAAAACTTCTAGAAAAATAGGAAGAAAATCGTTGTATCAGAAGGGATAATGAAGATCTTAAGGAACAACTTAAGAAGTCTGAAGATCACAGAAAATCACATGTAGAAGTGATTAAGAAGTTTCAAAATGATAACATGCAGTTAGAAAACAAGTTGGAAAATATACAGAATGAAACCTTAAAACCTCAAGAGACGAAAACACAACTTTCTACTCATATCAATTCTAAAAAAATGACACTCTAAAAGACAATAACATTGTGAAAATTGCATATCGACACCCCAACCATTGATCCGGGAGGATCCAAGAAGGAAATTTGTTTGAAGTCCTCCAATATTAGCAAAATTAGCACCAGATCAAAGGGCTCGTCGAGACGATTCCAAAGGCGTTGGTTTCACCTCAAACGGACTCCGTATGAGAAACTTATTGCGTTCTGTTGTATTGATGAAACAGAAAAATTTGGCAAAATGGGGGTGCCACGTGGCACCACTAATAGGGTGACATGTGGCAGTATGGATCCGAGCTAGCATACTGCTGACTGGGCGTATGGATGGTGACATGGTAGTACGGGCAGTGACTTGGTGGTTGACTGGACGCCGACTGGGCATGAGTTGGACCAATCCCAGGCTGCCACGTGGCAGCACGGGATTGGCCAATATGTCTAATACAAAATTTATGACCTCCACGGGGTTCGACCCTGTGACCTCTCCTGCATAAGCACTCCGCCTTACCGTTAGGCCACAAAGAGTTCATGTATAAGCTATCAAAAACAAATTTATTTAAAGTTGTATGGGTGCAAAAAGGTGGCCGGGCTAGCCCCGACCCTTGGTCCTACCACCCAGCCACATGACTGGGAGCTTGAAGGGAAGGTGCCAGCGCGGGGTCACGTGGAGCACATGCTCTTTAATAACTTTGGTTATGGCACTTAAAGTGGGTTTTATGGTTGTAAAATGGGTTGGAGACCATGTACCATCTAATATGGGTTGGAGACCATGTGTTATAACAACTTTCAATGGATTACATTACATGGGTTGGAGCGTTGCCATTATGGGTAGGTTATAACAATATAATATGCCATAGTTGGTAAAGCTTTAAAAGTGGGTTGGTATGTTATTGTTATAATATGGTTTTAACCATATTAAAAAAACCAACCAAAAGGGCATACTATTTTAAAAGGTATTTTAAACATGTTTGTTTATTATTTATTAAAAAAAAGCCCAACCACATGAAAACCAACTTGGAGAAGTTGTAACCAAGGCCAAGATAGACAAATTAGTTGCAACCAAAGGAATCCATGAGAGCCATGTGAAGAAGGGCAAGCCAACCTATATAAACCCATTCATTTGCCATTTCCCACTCATGCTTTGGAGTGGAGACTTTGTACCTAAAAGAGAGAAGGGAGATTGCGTAGCTCTGCAGGAGGAAGGTACGAGTGTTTATACTCGTTTTACACTATATTCAGGCTTCGGAGTTGCTGGAAGCAGTCTTGATGTGTTTTGGGCAGCGGTTCTCTTCCTGAACATTGTCTCCAAGGTATCATTGTATCATTGCCATGTATTTTGCCTTATGCTGAGATTATAGATCGGCCCTCCTATTGAGAAGCAGGCCCGGAGACATAGTCCATTCTTGACGAACTCCGCTATCAACTTGTTGTCTTTATGTGCGTGTTGTCTATGCTGTTTGGTTCTCTTCTTATGGATTTGTGAGCTTCTTTCATGCTCTTTATGCAATTCATGTTGACGTCATAGATTAGCAAAGATCTTGTTTTCAGATCAACCATAAAAACAGATATTCTAAAAAGTGGGAATGTTGAAAGATAGCGGTACCAATGTGATCAAATCTCCTAACGATAGATCAGTATGGAATGCCAACAGTCCACAACAAATCAATTTGGGATGGATTGATTCATCCACATATTGAAAGTTGTGCTCAACTCTTCGTAGTTCGTATCGACACTTTTCGCCTGCTGTGACACCACAAAAGATGATGCAGAAACATTATAAGGCTTTGAGGACAAAGCCTTTCTAAGGGAGTGGCAATGTAACAAACTTAAATAATAACAACTATATATATATATATATATATATATATAACAATATGAATTATTAATATTAATACATATTGATATTCATAATTAATAATTAATAAATGGTTATTAGTCAACTATTCTAAAATGACGCATCCTTTCATGGATGGTATCCAAAGTGCCTTTCCAATTTATATATATGGCACTCACTTTGTAATCTATCATCATATCTGTTCTATCATCAATTTATATATTATTATGGCTTATTTAATATTCCAAGTCTTTTGGTAATATTATTTGTGAAAGCAAATAATTATTGACTTCACCATTGTTACTATATAACTTTTTTGATATTTCCATATTCATATATTTCACACTAAAAGTTGAACATTTAAATAGAAAAACCAACATAAATAAATGGTCATATTTTTGTGTTAGCTCATGTGTAAGAGAAAATGAGGATATTACTTTATCATATTGTTGTATTAGCTTTGTAAGAGCAAATGAGAATATTACTTGTATATTGTTGTGTTAGCTTGTGTAAGAGCAAATGAGGATATTACTTTGTCATATTGTTGTATTAGCTCTGTGTAAGAGTAAATGAGGCTATTACTTGTAGAAATATGCAAAATAAATATTTTGTCAAAGGGATAAAGATGAACAACGTAATCAATGTCATCAAGACCTATTTTTCCTAATGTTAAACTTTGGATAACAATTAACAACGTAATCAATATCATCAAGAGATTTTTTTATTTTTATTTTGCTAATGTTCAACTTTGTTTTCTTTTTGGTTTTTGGTTGTTGTTTACTCAAGTTAAATACGAGGAACACATAAGTTATGAAAACAAAACAATTTCTTTTCTTTATTTTTTTTTCTCATTTTCAATTTTGTTTTTGTTTTTTTCTCATATTGTGATTTTGTTTGTTGTGCATAATATAAAGTTATATGTTGTTTTATTAAAAAAAAAATCTTGAAAGGTAGTTTCAGTTGGTTTGAGTCTAATTCCAAAGATTATTTGATATTGAGATTGTAGGTGTAATTCTCATGAATCCAGTTTTTTGGGTTCTTCAGTTTTTTGGGTTCTTCATAGTTAAACTATAAACCAGGTACAAAAATTATTTAAAAGGCTTGTTTACTTATTATATAAGTTAACATAAGTTTATATACATAAGTTAAATCGGAGGAATGGATAAGTTAGGGGGAAAATCAAAATTGAACTTTACTTTTTTTTTCTTTATATTTATATAAGTTAGATAAGAGAAGGGGAAGAGTTAAAAAGTTATTTTTATAAATAAATTTTTCTATTTAAATAAATGTATATTAGATATACAAATAAATGTTAATATCTTCATTTTAATCAACCTTTAGGTGTATGGACAATCATTTTTACAAATTAAGTATAAAATATTGTTTTGAACAATATTTTTACTATTGAAGATGATGATTTGGTCGAGAATAATACACTCTTAAGAAGCTATATATATATATTAATGTGGTTCATCATTCATTAGAGGGCTATTTCACGGAAAATACCAACACCTGCTATTCAAACTGAATCAAGGTATGGCCACATTTAAGAAGCACTATATGTATGTATTTGTGTAATTTTTTTGGTCATTACGATAAGTCATGGTTTCATTTGTTTAAAGCAAGAATGCAAGAAACCATGAGCGAGTGGGTGCATGGTAGTTTATTGTAGATGACCTTTGTGCAAAAGGTTTTGTTAAAGACATGTAAAACCAACCACCTCAAAAATGGTGGGTTTACACTCTTCAAAAGTAGATGTCACTATAAGTGCATTCCTAATACATTAAAAGCCCTTAAGTCATAAAAATAAACATGTTGTATAGTTGATTCAGGTTCTCACTAGTTGGTTCTATATTCATGGTTCTCCTAAGATGGTGTGATGAGCCATTTCAATATACCCCATTATTTATGTATTCTTACTAAAAATAAATAAATAAATCTTCGATTATCTATAGATATGTAACAAATTCAACAATTAATGGAATGAAGAATGAATAATCTTATTGAAGTGTTGGTGTAGTTGAAATAATAAAAATTAATTATTTACATATATGTAACAAATTCAGCAATGAACATAATGAATAAACTTATTGAAATGTTGTGGTAGTTGGAACAATAAAGAACCCATGAGTCAAGTTGGAACTTAGGATTCTCCTTCATGAACAATATGTGCACCCTTTCTTCCATAATTAGCTTTAATTGAATGTTCATTGACATGAAGTGAATGTGAACTAATTGAATTAACTGTGAACTAATTGAACTAATTATAAATTGATTTAACTGAAATCAATCATTAAATAACTACATAACCACGAAGTTAGGAGGATAACAAATTGTCTTTAGTTCTTCACACTTCATTCCATTCATGAACAAACACTTTGCATAAATCAAGGAGAGATTCCTTATTTAACTAAAACTTGATTTATTACAACTAAGGCTTAGCTAAAGACTTTACAATTCGAATTCACTTGGAGGAATTCATGGGTAATTCAAATCCTTTCTCTTTCTCTATGCTTATCTCATTATCATTAATTATTTACTACATGGTCCATGTGTGTATTAATTATTTATCCATCTTATCATATCATACTCAGAAGAACTATTCCATACCGATGATCATATCATATTACCCTGGGTCATATAGTCATATGCTAAAGTAATTCATAAAGAACTCTTATAGAACTTAGTTACCATGACTGGTAATACATCACATAGTATAACCACTTTACCAAATACTAGTTTCCCACCTCAACACATGAGGATATAGGAATTGATAAAAAACACAAGTCCTCACTTGATACAAACCACAGGTCCACAGTATTAATATAAACCACAAGAATATCGTCCTGATACAAACCACAATATAAAAATACTAGTTTCCCACCTCAACACATGAGGATATATATAGGAATTTATACAAAACATAAGTCTGGAGAATGACTCATGATGCTATACAATCAACACTTCCTCCCAGTGAGGGAGACATTCTCTACTTTATCGGGAATTTTCTACTATGCTAGGCTTATCTCGGAAGTATCTCAACTTCATCATTGATAATGGATTTTCCACACATTTGTAATCTTCTCATAAGTAGCTATGTACTGAAATTTTACTTTACATGACCATTTCTTTAATGAAGTAAAAAATCATCTCAATATTTTTTATCATAACACATCTCCAAATGTATACAAAGCTTGATTGGATAAGCATACTTGACTGGATACACACACTCAGCTGGATATGCATACTCGACTAGATATACATACAAAATATGGTCATTCTCTCCAGTCATCACAAGTATGGTCACTCACTCCAGCCATCACAGTATGGTCACTCTCTCTAGTCATCACAAGTATGGTTACTCTCTCCAACCATCACAAGTAACTTTCTTAGCTACTTTTCTTCTTATCTAGTAGTACTATCCAAAAAGTAATTTTTCTTGTGTAGTACTGACATACATACATAGCTTATCTCAGGATAAAATAAATAGTTGGATATAACAATAGGTATACCATGTATCAAATACAATAAATAACCTATTCTATTGTACCTCAAAGGTACTTAAACATGTGCTTAGTAGTAAGTATAAAATACAATAGGTATTCTTAGTACATTAAGAGACCAACCAACTACTCTTACATAGTAGCATCATCTGGATCCAATCCATAATTTAGTTTCTTTAAACTAGAAACTACGGATTTCACATCCATCATATGCAACAACACACATAAAAATGTGTAATATGATATAGAAAGAAAGTCTCATTTTTCTTTCAATTTTTAACATTTGTTGACTTTAAGAATCTTCTCATATCTGGATAATTTCTCTATGAGATTTCCATTCTTTGTGACTCTCTTCAAGGTTTGGTCACTTTCTCAGTGATTTCATATCATAGTACCCCACATAGAAAATTGTATGTCTCTCTAACCTTTCTAGGAGGTTTAACTATTTCACAACAGTCCCAACTATAACTCTTCTTGGTTATCAATAGTCTCCAATACTTTGACTATGTCTCTACTCATGTGGATTCTCTCTACAAAATATACTACAGCCCCTAGATTCATAATTCATGTACCATGACTAGCAGGTGGGGACTTTATCTTCTCCTACCTATGGATACACATTAATACTCCCTCTTCAACCAGAGGATTCTTTATGTTCTATAACCAAGCTAGTCCTAGAAAAAGGTTTTAGTAAAAATGTTGGCAATGCTCCCCATTTGTGAATATGTACCATGTCTTGGATATAACTAAGTAGGAACCTCATAATATTTTACTAATTTACAACATGTTCTATATAGAGAAACATATGTGATGTTCCTCGATCACTACACTAATTAGAATATGTATAACCTTTTATTTCATTGTTTGAGACATATCTGGGTCGACATTCACTTGTACCAAGAAGGTACTACACCACATGCGTTGGTGTACATGTTTATGTATAGACTGCAGAACATATAACTGATCCTAGTATTTAACCAAATACATCTCAACTGACTTTGAGATCCTCCAAACATGAAGTAAGAATCATATCCATCTTCAAATGTGTGTCCATGGACTTACAATCTATCACCCCGCGACTCTTCAATCTCTCTACTGTATATTTTCCTCAACTGAGGAAAATCTTATATGGTGACTACCAAACCTCTAATATCAAGACTCATAACAAGAATATTAAATATTTTCCTCAGCTTCCTTTTAAATATGAGAAACTTGTGGGTCTCCTATTAACAAGAGATACATAAACCAATTTCACTCATTCCTCAAGAGCTAGAAAATATAGCTTTTGTCTCTCACCATCAGGATGTGAGAATAATAATATGGGTCCTCCATCATGGAGACTCATTTTCATCTATGTCTAAATCTCTTCTTGACATATTAATGTAAGATAGTTTAATTATGTTTAGGAGTCTTCACATATATCATAATAGTATTGGGTATTCTATTCTAACTCGTTCGTAAGAATCATAGAAATCTTCATATCAACTTTCCTTTAAGATAAACCATCAGAATGACTCCACATACATGTCATTGTTTTATTGTAGCTTATGGCACATGGATTTTCCCTACAAGATAAATCATTCTAATGGTTAGAACCATTTCATACTCATGAATTTTATTCATATGAATACTTTCAATATACTAATAACTATTTACATAATTATGTACATATATTAGACAACTCTTTTAGTGTAACCCATTTTCACCTCATGTACTAAGATGCATCCTTATATTAGTCTTATATTAGTCCCATATCAATACCATGTCATATATTATGTAAGAAATTAATGCATCCCCATATTCACATCTCATATTTTATAAAACAATCATGCAGTCCTATGTCTTTATGAAACAAGCAAGCAACCATATGTTCAAAAACTCATGAATAAGCATGCAACCTTAAATATCATGTATTATAAAGGAAATATGAATCCTTGTATCAATTCTATATAAGTCTATATCAGCCCTATATCATATATGATAATATGGACTTTATGAGATCTGCAACATGCTAATAAAAAACAGACAACAATGCATGTGCTTAACATGTTATAAAATTATTCCACATCAAATTTTTATATGGCAGTAATGAAACACATTCAAAAAAGTTTAATTATGTATTTATAACAACATATGATAAACACAAATAAAAGTAGTTATCTTTTATTGTTTTGCGGGATCCCTCTTGATCTCTGCTTCCTTGCGAAGATTCCCAGAGTCATTTTTTATTCACCGCAACTTTAAAAACAATGCAAAAATACTATTATGAAATTGGTATCTCGTCTCTTTGTGGGGATAAGGATCCCATGCATAAAATACTGAATTCTCTTCTTCACTAATGGAAATACTCCTTTCAATCATCCTCTTCCTTGTATTATTTCTTCTGAGAATGTTCACCGCCTTCTACTGTGCTGAATGCATGAAGCCTTTCTTCATTCTTCTTCCTTGCATGGAGCTCTCTTACAAAGTGTCCCTTATTTTGAAAATAGTATGATGTATCCTTTGATTTTTTTAATTTTTTTATTGAACTCCTACTTATTTCCATGAAATAATTTTTTTGGAGTGAATGGATTTCTCCCTTTCTTCATTCTTGTCGTGAGGGAAATATTCTTCTCTTCAGTGCACACTACCTTGCTCTGGATGCACCCCTATTTTTGAATGCAATCATACCACAACCTCTAAAAGTTTGGTTGCTCTTCTCGATAGTTTACTGCATCTAATAAGGTCGCCCACGAGGAAGGGATCCCATTGATGGCAGTTTGAAGTAGGCCATCCTCATTTGTCTCCATACTAATGCTTTTTAGTTGATCTTTCACTTGTGAAATCTTTGTGAAGAAGGATGGTACAGTTTCATCCCTTTCCATATTTAGGCTGCACAACTTTCTCTTCAAGGCCCTCTTTTGAGTGGGATCCTTCTTTTCATACAAGTTCATAAGTGTTTCGAAACACTCCTTTTCCATATTCAATGGTTTAATCATTGACATGTGATTGTCCTTCATTAAGCCATATATGATCCTCTTTTTCTTTGCTTGATTATTCTTGTAGTTTACTCTTCCTACATTGTATGCAGGCTCTTATACCAAAGAGTTCACGAATGAATCAATATCATGCTCCTCAAGAATATTCAACACCCTCACCTTCCATGTGTTGAATTTTAATGTTCCTTCAAGTCAGTCTTCCGGTCGGACATAGATCAATGCCATTGCTTTAAGCTTTTGCTCAATTCTTCAAGATCTATGCAGGATTATCTTGCTGCACAGAACTAAGCTCCTCCATGCCCTTTTCTCTAATACCATGTTAATATTTTGATCAATAATGAAGATGGTTGAACTTTAAAATTTTTGTTAATCAATCACTTCATATATGAATCTCATAAACCAAATCAACCACATAAATCATTCAACCATAAAAGACAATATATACCCTAAGAAAACCCTCCAAATACAGAGGATGTAAAACCCAACAATTCTTTGAGTATGATAGATATATTTGCATATAATGGTTTACAACACACTAACATATTTCTCGATAAGAGATATCACCTCAGCAGTAGAGAAGAGAGATCCAATACAACATTTTAATTAACTTACAAGCTCCCAACACTTTAATAACAAGTCAAAACACCTAACATGCAGAAGGTAGTGAATGGGAGGTTCAATTAAACTACTACGAGCATCACATTGCTTATAGACAAGGAGTATCATCAACAAGAACACCCTCCATGCAAATATTAGTGCACCCCCCCCCCGCTTAGAACTAGTGCCAACCTGCCACTTAGGATTCTCCTTCATACATAAGATATGTTCCCTTCCTTCCATAATTAGGTTTAACTAAATGTTCACTAACATGAACTGAATGTGAACTAACTGAACTAATTGTGAACTGAATGAATTCAACTCAATCATTAATTGATTACATTACCACTACGTTAGGAGGCTAACAAATTGTCTTTAGTTCTTCATATTCAGTTATATTTATGAACAAACACTTTGCATGAATCAAGGAGAGATTCCTTATTTAACTGAAACTTTCTCTATTACAACTAAGACTTAATTGAATCCTTTATAATTTGATTTCACTTGGAGGTGTTCATGGATAGTTCAAATCCTTTCTCATTCTATATGTTTATCTCCTTATCATTAAATATTTACTGCATGGTACACATATTTATTGATTATTTATCCATCTTATCATATCATACTTGGAATAATTACCATACTAATGATCATATCATATTACCCAGGTCATATAGTCATATGTTAAAGTAATTCACTCTAGGGGTAGCTAATCCCCACATGATACTCATAGAACTTAGTGACCATCTAGTTAAACATCACATAGTATAACCACTTTAGCAAGTACAGTATGCCACCTCAACAAATGAGGATATAGGACTTGATACAAACCACAAGTCCATAGTCTTGATACAAACCACAAGACTATTGTCTTAATACAAACCACAAGACAATATTACTAGCATCCCACTTCAACACATGAGGATATATATAGGACTTGATACAAACCACAAGTCCGTAGAATGACTCCTTCTATTATACATCCAACATCAATGGCTACACAAAGGGATGAAGTAGGTAAATAAGGTCGAACCAAAGGGCCAAGACCGAGTTTTACAAAACCTAAGTGTGCATAATTATATTCCTTAGACTTCGCCAGTCTATATGTTCTTTATTAATTAGGTTGATGTGAATAGGCACATTCTTATCAGTACAGGAGACATCTACATAACTGATATTTATCTAAGTATGAGATTGGTACTACCACTAGTGTATCTTGAAAACTTTCTTTGGTAGGATGCTAGGAATATCCCGTTCAACAGAGGGATTTATATCATCAATTGTTATTATGGAGGATGAAGATTCAACATTTGTAAATGATAATATTCTTTAAGCTAAGGAAACATTAGTTTGATCTAATTCACAGTCCAATGATATGATCTCTACTGAATCGATAGAAGGTCCATAGGACACTTAATTTTATCGAGCAATAAAGGAATAACTTTGCTCATGGGTATCCTAAAATTCTTTTAGAAGATTTTACTAAGAGGAACTATCAAACCTTTCTCCTATGGTTGTCATATCACAAATTCAAGATATCTAGACTCATATTACCTCAACTATTCCACATATATTCCTTCTTTAATTTATAAAATAGATTTAGTACATTCATGAACAATGTAATAGAGAAATAAATGTGCTCAGACTGGAAGATGAAGAACTTATAGTAAGCTAAAAGGCTTTTTGAAAAAATTAAAGATGTAAAATAGCTGACCAGCTTTGATACCAAATACTCATGAAGATTAAATTAGCTATAAACTATCAATCTCAAACATTGACACACAAAATTTGATCATTTTCGGACCACAAAAATCGTTGCAAACAACACTTTGTAGTCTTGGTATCAAATCCATTATAGTAGTACCACTATATTAGTTGCTTCTAATTATGTTGGTATATAAAATTTCTTACATAAAAGAATGTGTTTTATAGAAAAGGTCATCCACCTGTAACAAACTTAAATAATTACAACAATATATATATATATGTCAATATGAATTATTAATATTAATACATATTGATATTCATAATTAATAATTAATAAATAGTTATTAGTCAACTATTCTAAAATGACGCATCCTTTCTTGGATGGTATCCAAAGTGCCTTTCCAATTTATATATATATGGCACTCACTTTGTAATCTATCATCATATTTATTCTATCATCAATTTATATATTATTATGGCTTATTTAATATTCCAAGTCTTTTGGTAATATTATTTGTGTAAGCGAATAATTATTCGCTTCAAGTGGTATCAGAGCCTCATTGGCTAGATCCCGGCCTTTGGCCATATTTTTGGCTTTTAGCCATCACCGAGGGTTTCCCTGAATTTTTGGGTTTCACATTATTTACACCTTGTGTAGATTTGGGTTTCCTAAAAAAAAGAACTTTGTCCTTAAAAAAATATAAAAATATAAAAACGGTAAAAGTAACTCCCCCCAAAAAAGAGAGTTAAAAACAAGTGAATAAAAAAGCAAAAACAAAAAAAACACTAAAAGAATGAGGAAAAAAAATGGAAAGAAAAAAGAAAGGTGAAAAAAGAAAAGACAAAAGTAAAAAAAAAACGAGAGGGTAAAAGTGAAACCACACCTGGTTTCTTAAAGTGGGTTTGGGTTTGAATATAAAAAGTGCATAATAATAACTACAAAGAAACAAGTGGGATTTGAACCTAGGTGGGGAAGGTAACACTTATTCCTCCCAACCACCCAATCTACTTACATTTTACAAAAGTATTGGAAAAAAATAAAAGTCAAGGACTAGAATTTGGAAGATTATATATATTTTATATAACTTAAGTTTAAAAATAATAATAATTATTAGTATTAGTATTTTATTAAAAAAATAATAATTTTTGGAAAAAAGTAAGGTTATTTGACCTAACAAGAAATAGTCGAAGAAATATTTTTCCAAAAGAGACATATTGAAAATTATTAAAGCTTTTGTATCTACCCTTCTAGAAGAAACGAAGACAAATTTGAAGTAGAAACATAGTCACAAACAATGGCTATTACATATTCGAAAATGAAGGCACAACTACAAACAAGAGTGGACGAGTTAGAACAATACAAGGCGATCAATAAAAGTCTACAAGCTGAGGGTGAAATGAAAAAGTGGTTGAAAGAGTGGAAATACGATGAGAATCACCACTTATGGAATCAGAATTGACAGCTAGAACAAACCATAAGAGATAACAAGAAAATGTTATCTGATCAGGATACACAAATATCATGTTTAAAAATTCATAATCAAAACCTAGAAGACTAGATCAAAAAGTCAAAAAATGACAACAAATCACCATGTGGATGCGATAATGAATTAGAAGAAGAAATAAAGCATCTAAACAAACTCATCATGGAAAACGATGCTGAATTGGCGCAAGTCCGGATGAGGTTAGAAAATCAAGGAGCAGAGTTACGTCCTCATAAACAACAAAAAGAAAAACTCCAGCAGCATGACGACAGTAAGAAGACACATAAGTTAGAACTGACAAAATTCAACAAGGTTTTATCAATCCATTTGGAAGAAATTTTCAGATTAGGTAATCATAACAAGACACTAGTCACAAAAATTAAGAAGTTGAAAAGTAGTTGGAAGACAGAACAATCTATGGAAGACATTGAAGGAAAACTTCTAGACAAACAGGAAGAAAATCGTTGTATCAGAAGGCATAATGAAGATCTTAAGGAACAACTTAAGAAGTCTAAAGATGACAGAAAATCACATGTAGAAGTGATTAAGAAGTTTCAAAATGATAACATGCAGTTAGAAAACAAGTTGGAAAAGATACAGAACGAAACCTTAAAACCTCAAGAGACGAAAACACAACTTTCTACTCATATCAATGCTAAAAAAATGACACTCTAAAAGACAATAACATTGTGAAAATTCCATATCGACACCCCAACCATTGATCCAGGAGGATCCAAGAAGGAAATTTTTTTGAAGTCCTCCAATCTCCACAAAACTAGCACCAAATCGAAGGGCTCGTCGAGACGATTCAAACGGCATTCGTTTCACCTCAAACGGACTCTGTATGATAAAGTTATCGCGTTCTGTTGTATTGATGAAACACAGAAATTTGGCAAAATGGGGGTGCCACGTGGCACCACTGACAGGGTGACATGTGGCAGTAAGGATCCGAGCTGGCATACTGCTGACTGGGCGTACGGATGGTGACATGGCAATATGGGTAGTGACTTGGCGGTTGACTAGACGTCGACTGGGCATGAGGTGGACCAATCCCAGGCGGCCACGTGGCAGCACGGGATTGGCCAATATGTCTAATACAAAATTTATGACATCCACGGGGTTCGACCCTGTGACCTCTCCTGCATAAGCACTCCACCTTACCGTTGGGCCACAAAGAGTTCATGTATAAGCTATCGAAAACAAATTTATTTAAAGTTGTATGGGTGCAAAAAGGTGGTCGGGGCTAGCCCTGACCCTTGGTCCTGCCACCCAGCCACATGACCGGAAGCTCGAAGGGAAGGTGCCAGCGCGGGGTCACGTGGAGCACGTGCTCTTTAATAACTTTGGTTATGGCGCTTAAAGTGGGTTGTATGGTTGTAAAATGGGTTGGAGACCATGTGTTATAGCAACTTTCAACGGATTACATTGCATGGGTTGGAGCATTGCCATTATGGGTAGGTTATAACAATATAATATGCCATAGTTGGTAAAGCTTTAAAAGTGGGTCGGTATGTTATTGTTATAATATGGTTTTAACCATATTAAAAAAACCAACCAAAACGAACCAAAAGGGCATATTATTTTAAAAGGTATTTTAAACATGTTTGTTTATTATTTATTAAAAAAAAGCCCAACCACATGAAAACCAACTTGGAGAAGTTGTAACCAAGGCCAAGATAGGAAAATTAGTTGCAACCAAAGGAATCCATGCGAGTCATGTGAAGAAGGGCAAGCCAACGTATATAAACCCATTCATTTGCCATTTCCCACTCATGCTTTGGAGTGGAGACTTTGTAGCTAAAGGAGAGAAGAGAGATTGCGTAGCTCTGCAGGAGGAAGGTACGAGTGTTTATACTCGTTTTACACCGTCTTCAGGCTTCAGAGTTGCTGGAAGCAGTCTTGTTGTGTTTTGGGTGGCAGTTCTCTTCCTGAACATTGTCGCCAAGGTATCATTGTATCATTGCCATGTATTTTGCCTTATGCTGAGATTATAGATCGGCCCTCCTATTGAGAAGCAGTGCCGGAGACATAGTCCATTCTAGACGAACTCCGTTATCAACTTGTTGTCTTTATGTGCGTGTTGTCTATACTGTTTGGTTCTCTTCTTATGGATTTGTGAGCTTCGTTCATGCTCTTTATGCAATTCATGTTGACGTCATAGAGTAGCAAAGATCTTGTTTTCAGATCAACCTTAAAAATAGATATTCTAAAAAGTGGGAATGTCGAAAGATAGCGGTACCAATGTGATCAAATCTCCTAATGATAGATCAGTATGGAATGCCAACAGTCCACAACAAATCAATTTGGGATGGATTGATTCATCCACATATCGAAAGTTGTGCTCAACTCTTCGTAGTTCGTATCGACACGTTTCGTGAGCTGTGACACCACAAAAGATGATGCAGAAACATTATAAGGCTTTGAGGACAAAGCCTTTCTAAGGGAGTGGCAATGTAACAAACTTAAATAATAACAACTATATATATATATATATATATATATCAATATGAATTATTAATATTAATACATATTGATATCCATAATTAATAATTAATAAATAGTTATTAGTCAACTATTCTAAAATGACGCATCCTTTCATGGATGGTATCCAAAGTGCCTTTCCAATTTATATATATGGCACTCACTTTGTAATCTATCATCATATCTATTCTATCATCAATTTATATATTATTATGGCTTATTTAATATTCCAAGTCTTTTGATAATATTATTTGTGAAAGCAAATAATTATTGACTTCACCATTGTTACTATATAATTTTTTTGATATTTCCATATTCATATATTTCACACTAAAAGTTGAACATTTAAATAGAAAAACCAACATAAATAAATGGTCATATTTTTGTGTTAACTCATGTGTAAGAGAAAATGAGGATATTACTTTGTCATATTGTTGTATTAGCTTTGTATTAGCTCTCTGTAAGAGAAAATGAGAATATTACTTGTATATTGTTGTGTTAGCTTGTGTAAGAGCAAATGAGGATATTACTTTGTCATATTGTTGTATTAGCTCCGTGTAAGAGTAAATGAGGCTATTATTTGTAGAAATATGCAAAATAAATATTTTGTCAAAGGGATAAAGATGAACAACGTAATCAATGTCATCAAGAGCTTTTTTTCCTAACGTTAAACTTTGGATAACAATTAACAACGTAATCAATATCATCAAGAGCTTTTTCTTTTTTTTTCTTTTTTTTTGCTGATGTTCAACTTTGTTTTCTTTTTGGTTTTTGGTTGTTGTTTACTCGAGTTAAAAGCGAGGAACACATAAGTTATGAAAAAAAACAATTTCTTTTCTTTATTTTTTTTCTCATTTTCAATTTTGTTTTTGTTTTTTCTCATATTGTGATTTTGTTTGTTGTCCATAATATAAAGCTATATGTTTTTTTTATTAAAAACAAAATCTTGGAAGGTAGTTTCAGTTGGTTTGAATCTAATTCCAAAGATTGTTTGATATTGAGATTGTAGGTTTAATTCTCATGAATCCAGTTTTTCGGGTTCTTCATAGTTAAACTATAAACCAGGTAAAAAAATTATTTAAAAAGCTTGTTTACTTATTATATAAGTTAACATAAGTTTATATACATAAGTTAAATCGGAGGAATGGATAAGTTAGGGGGAAATCAAAATTGAACTTTACTTTTTTTTTTCTTTATATTTATATAAGTTAGATAAGAGAAGGGGAAGAGTTAAAAAGTTATTTTTATAAATAAATTTTTCTATTTAAATAAATGTATATTAGATATACAAATAAATGTTAATATCTTCATTTTAATCAACCTTTAGGTGTATGGACAATCATTTTTACAAATTAAGTATAAAATATTGTTTTGAACAATATTTTTACTATTGAAGATGATGATTTGGTCGAGAATAATACACTCTTAAGAAGCTATATATATATTAATGTGGTTCATCATTCATTAGAGGGCTATTTCACGGAAAATACCAACACCTGCTATTCAAACTGAATCAAGGTATGACCACATTTAAGAAGCACTATATGTATGTATTTGTGTAATTTTTTTTTGGTCATTACGATAAGTCATGGTTTCATTTGTTTAAAGCAAGAATGCAAGAAACCACGAGCAAGTGGGTGCACGGTAGTTTATTGTAGATGACCTTTGTGCAAAAGGTTTTGTTAAAGACATGTAAAACCAACCACCTCAAAAATGGTGGGTTTACACTCTTCAAAAGTAGATGTCACTATATGTGCATTCCTAATACATTAAAAGCCCTTAAGTCATAAAAATAAACATGTTGTATAGTTGTTTCAGTTTCTCACTAGTTGGTTCTATATTCATGGTTCTCGTGAGACGGTGTGATGAGCCATTTCAATATACTCCATTATTTATGGATTCTTACTAAAAATAAATAAATAAATCTTCAATTATCTATAGATATGTAACAAAGTCAACAATTAATGGAATGAAGAATGAATAATCTTATTGAAGTGTTGGTGTAGTTGAAATAATAAAAATTAATTATTTACATATATGTAACAAATTCAGCAATGAACATAATGAATAAACTTATTGAAATGTTGTGGTAGTTGGAAAAATAAAGAACCCATGAAACAAAAACCAAACTATATTACTATTTAAGATCCAAATTGAAAAACATATATCACTAGTTATGAGCATCTGTATTTCCATATTGATTACCTAATAGTAACACAATATGAAGAGTTCACTACTATCCTTTACGAAGTGAATAATCTATCGAATTTGTTGGAAGAGAAGTGCCATCAAAATATAACTGCATGTTTTTAAGTTATTCAAGTTAAAGTGGGTATTTGTTCCAAGTGAATGTAAAGTTGAGTTTCATAGCTTCCTATAGATTAATGAAAATGTCTAGTACCTTGAAATATCTGGTTGGATTAAAATCATTTTTTAAATAATTTAGTATAATGTGTATCATAAATGTATTGTATGTATGTTTTTTGTTTCTTAAAATAGTTTTTGCAATCTACTTATTGATACAAATGCCACTTTTTAAAATTTCTCACATTTTGTTTGCAAAATTGTAATGAGTTCCATTAAATATTAAAGTTGAAGGTGCACATAATTGTGCAACATTGCTCATTGTATTTTTCCCCATTTCCTCTTAAAAGCATGGGCACATTGCCACTAAGTGACTCTTGTTAATTCTAATGAACAATGTTGAAATTTTATTAAATTAGAAAATACTTGTCAATGGCATTGCATTTTAGTTCTAGTGAATGATATGTTAATTCTAGTGAATGATTGTGAAAATATGCTCTTTCTTTGGAAGTTAGTTGTAAAGGGATTTTAAAAAGATAATACAAGTGGTCATCCAACGAATTAGGGTTTTATTTATTTATTAATACTTGTAAATATGATTAAAAGCTTAGCATTTAGTGTTTAGAGGAAATTGCTTTGAAATTTACAAAGGAGAACAATAGATTCTATGCACAAGACCTATTTATACAAGACTCTTTCTAATAGCTAGGAGAAAATTTGTGTAGTATTTTTTCCAAAGAAAACTCTATATAGCATCCCTCTGTTTCCATGAAATATCTAGATAGAGGTTGGCTCAACTACGAACCACAATAGCAGCCAGTAACCCTAAGGAACTAAACTAGAGTTAGAGTCATGTCCTTTGGCCTCCAAGTTAGCAGGCATGCATTGGACATATGGTTCAACTAATTATGCTTACCCTTGGGGAAACAATGTTTGGAACATCTCATCCCACCCTCAAGAACCTAAGTGAGAGAAGGATAATCAATACCTTACCAACCATAACTATCCCACAAGGCAAAAACGTGTCACTAGCACAAGTTGAACATGGATTGGGAGTATAATAAATTTTACTCCTAACCACCCAAGAGAGACCCAATTGATTCCTTTCTATGTTAATGAGTTGTTTCTAGCCTTGGACAAACACCCTCTATATATGAAGGAGGTAGTGTTTTTGGTTAGAAGTTGATAAATTGGAACTAGACAAGAGTTGTGTCCTTTGCTCATTCTTTTAATAGTTCCAGCTTTCAGAATTCCTCCAATATGTCTATGATTTCCAAGCAACACTATTTTTTCACCAAAGCAAGTCAAATCCATCACAACCCCCATGCAATAATATTGTAACCCTAAATGGGGATAATCACTAACATAGGCCCATTTGGTAGCCAACATTGTACTTACTTAACAATGAAATGAGTTTTATGAGGATAAATGTTTCAAAACATCTTGTCTGTCCCATAAACATTTAAGCAAGAGTGAGATTATTGACATCTTGTCAACCCTAATTAGCCCATGAGGAGAAAACTTGTCAAGAGTGGAAGTGGACCTAAATGGGGAGGATAATAACTTTTAATCTTAACTACCCAAGCTAAACCCAATTGACTCGTAATATTTACAAAGTAATTAAAAAGCTTATCGCCATATAAATATGCTAAAAACTCGTAGTTATGTATGTGCCAAAAAATTGTTATCTGACTTCACAATGTTTACAACCTTTACCATCCATCCGAGTGAGATCATTTTCCTAACACCTAATGATACAACCTCTCCTAGTTTGACCGCAACGTTTTCAAAAAACTTCAAAAAATAACCCACAAAACTCTATTCAAATTGATTTAGATTTTGGAATCTCTTTGACTTCTCCATATTAAGGTTCATGATTAATAGGTTTTAGATGCTAGTTATGACACTTATCATCTAACTGTTTCTATCACCATTTTCTCAATTTCTTTTGTGGTGGCCTTGAACTGGTTTATGTGATAAGACTTGACAACTTTCTATGCTCTTCTCATGCATTGGCTCACCCTTGTAGTGTCTTAGTCGTGTTGGTTTAATATGATTATTAGTTAAAGACTTTGTTATTTGTGTTATTCTTCTTTGGGTCCTATTATTGGTATCAAAATATTAAATGGTTCTTTTCAAATATATTTAGATTATAGGAGACACACCCTTCATACCATTATCTAGTGGCCATTCATGAGTGATGGAGATTTCATTTAATATTTAATGAATATTGATCCATATAGGGTCACTTTTACATTATGTGATTTATTCAATTGGGTGGAGGCCATGATTAATCATTGTGAGTAATTTTTTATTGTTGAGGTTCCTTTTATTTTGATTTTCCAAGGACCTAATTAGTCAAAGGAGGATGCCATTTATACCAAACTTTAATGATATATTATGGAAATTTTACTTATTTCCATTTTTTTGTTTGGTTATTAGGTTATTAAGTTACTATGTCTTTTATGTACGATGATTTAAAAAGTTGATAAACTTAATTTTTTCTGAGTTTTTTTTTTTTTTTTTAACAAGGCAAGATTTCATCTTGATTTTTTTTTTAATGATATGAGTCTTTTTAAAATGGGGCAAAACTTTTAAAACCACAATTCCATGGTCAATATTCCCATGAATAAAATGGGACTATAACATCTAAGAAAATTCCTATTAAATTTAGATAAAAAATTTAACAACAAGAAAAATGAATTTATCCACTAATTAACTCAATCTTTTTACAACCCACAAAATATATAACCATTTAATCTCATTAAAAAATTACTCATCATAGTATTTCATACAAAAACCTCCAAAATATAATATAGTGTCCCGTATTAATTCCATTGTACCCTCCATCATTAACTAGGGATTACTTAACCTTTCCTTTCATCCTTAAGGGATATCTATCCCATGACACAAAACCTGCTTTTCCTCCCACCTTTCTCAATTTTTCTCCTCGTTCGCACACTTCTACCATCTAAATTATGCAAAATCTTCTCTTTGAATGCCACTGCGAGTTTTTCCTTGGTTTCCTCAACCTTGGAGAAAAAAAGATTCCCGATAGTCTAAATGTAGATTACTAAAATGTTTCACTTGACAATGACGAGTGTCCCGAAATTATGTTAAAAGAAATTAATTGATACCACCTTCAACAACAATGGTCGCTCATATTAAGGCTTACCATTATAGTTCATTCTTAAAAGGTTCCCATTACTTCACTATTAATATATTCCCAACCGAGACTACAAGTGGAGTTTCACAACTTAATATCATTTTCAATTCCATAACAAGTGAAAGTAGTGGCTTATACTTGTTTCCTAAAAATATTTTAAATGTAATTATTGACGATAATATAGTGTTCACACGTTTTTATTTTTTTCACATGGAAAAAGTATCGCAATTTATTATTATAATAAAATGCATTCTTTACAATATGTAAGACCTCTATGATAGTTCATCCCTTAGCCAGAGAAATTATAATAATTCATTACATGATAATATACAAGGGAATACTCCCATTATAATCATTCTATGTAGTTATAACTTTCCAATCCACAACAAAAAGTAAAAGTGCAGCTCAACATTATATCACAAAATGATGGATTTTATCTATTTAATAAGGTCACGTCATATCAATTATTGTCACACAATTCCAATCCACAACAAAAAATAGAAGTGCAGCTCAACATTATATCACAAAATGATAGATTTTATCTATTTAATAAGGTTACATCATATCAATTATTGTCACACAAGATCAAGATGAAGCACTAAGGCTCAATAGTCTATGTTGTAATAGGACCACGATAATTCTCTATGATGATATTATTCTAGCATTCCCATTTATTCCATACACCAATCACCTATCGCAACACCAATCTTTTATAGATGATCAGCTACATGATTTCTCTCTCTATAGAGATGTTGGAAGGACAAGTCCTACAAACATGATTCGATTCTGATTAATTCTTCATAATTAGGATTTAAATGGATATTCCTTAGCACTTTGTGAAATTGCATTCAGTTGATGATTAGTAAAGAGTCACAAAAAACCTGAAGTGTGAAGATATCTTTAGAGAGAGCCAACTATAAAGTAATTTTTAACGCCAATAATTATTCCCTATTGATGGTACAATGACCAATACCTGTAGAAATTTTTTTCCATGTGTTTTCAATAGAATATATAATACCTCCCACTCCACCTTGTACAAGTTCACCGTGAGTAGCCTCGCCAAAGAAGCACCAATTATATGATCTGTCAACATTTGCTTTAGGAACAATCCTTTTCCTCTTGGGAATGATCAAATCAGGCACACAGTCCATATAAGAAATACTCTTGTGAGCAGAAATAATAGGTAGAATATGGATGTCTTCGAAAATTTTCTTGTTCCTAGCCAGTCATGTGCTCCATATGAAGAGAAAAGGTAAAGCATGAAATTCCGAGGAATGAGGAGCCTCAAACAAAATTTCCAAAGCATCTTGGAGGTCATGTCCATTCTAGTCATATATAAAACCTTTGACCCTTTGAGACACAACCCACAATATGTGGATATAAGAAAAATATATGAACAAATGATTGATCAACTCATTCTGATCTCTGCACAAAGGGCATCTTCCTTGTCCTTTGTATATCCTTTTTTGAAGAAAATCCCATACATGAATTCTGTTAGAAAGAGAAAACCATACAAAAAGTTTTATTTTCAAAGGACCATATGTGTGCCATAAAACAAAATACGTCCATAAAGGTTCTATATAATCCATTTCCTCTCTAAGCACTTTATAACCTAGCTTTGGGTTATTAAAACCACATTCAAGATTCCTACTCTGAATGACTTCATCTTCTCTATTTATCAATCTAATATTGTCTGATTGCAATGAGTTTCTATAGGAATCCCATAGGTCCTTTTCCCCATGCTTGAAGTCAAACCACTCGGCTTGAAACCATACTTGCCTGTGACTATTAGTATTAAGGTGGCCATTTGCTTGCGAGAGGAAGAAATAACCTTGTTCATGTACATGATCCACCATAAGATCAAGGAGAATATGGGTATGCATGCTACCTATCAATAGATCAATCTTGAGACAAACTTTCCTACTGTCTCCATTGCACCACTGCAACCAATCTGCTACAATATCAAGTGCTTCAAGAGTAACTTTCAACATGGTTGATATATTCCTGAATTTTTTGGTCTTTTCCTAAGCCATTCTTTAGTAGATTATGGGAATATGTATTTATGATAAACAACCTGAGTCCATAGATAATTTTCAGTAAGAATGTGACAAACACATTTTGTAGATAGAGTGTTGGAAAAATGTACTGGGTGCTTCAATCCCCAACCATCGATCTCCTTTGGAAAAGTGACCGTTATCCCAGGCAACCGAGTGGAAGGGATTTTCCATATTATAACCATTCCATAAAAAATTTGAAACAAACTTTCCTTAAAACATCAAAGACTCCTTTTGGACATATGCAAGAGTCACCTAGTATACATGACTAGCTTCGAGGATAGATTTTATAAGAATCAAGTGGCCCCCTTTCAACAACCAAATATTACACCACATGTGAATTTTATTCTCAATCTGACCTATCATCGAAGCCAAGTCCTTTTTTCCATAACCATTTGGTTTGATTTTGAACCCTAAATATTTAATTCCCTGCTCTACATGAACAACATTATAATTAAACTATGATCTGATCCACATTTCTAATTTATGGCTCAAGTGCAAGAAGGAGACACTTGACTAAGCCTCGTTAAAGCTCATGCTAGTATCTCCAATAAATATCTCTAGAATCGTTTTGATCTTAGTAATATCTCTCTTGGACCCATCGGTAAAGAGTAATATGTTATCGGCAAATAGTAAGTGTGTTATGCTTACGATACCTACTATTTTTATCCTTTGATAGATCAATTATTCAAAGATTTATGGAGATATATACTAAGTTCTTCAACCATAAGGATAAAGAGCAGGGGGATAAAAGGAAGCCTTGTCTCATCCCTCTATCTATAATATCCGTATCCGGATATTCTCGATTACTCAGTTGAATAATCAACCAATGGAAAACAATTCCATATTGAAAATATAAAATAAATATTAAAGATGAATGATGATAAAATATTGCAAAGTGAGTGCCATTAATATATTAATTGGAAAGGCACTTTGGATACCATCCATGAAAGTATGCATCATTTTTAAATAGTTTACTAATAACCATTTATTAATTATTAATATCAATATATATTAATATTAATATTTAATTTTAATATATATATTGTTTGTTTGTTGTTATTATTTAAGTTTGTCACACTATCCACTCTAAAGAAATTTGTTGCATCCACCTTAATCAAGATAGCATAAGTAATATAATGTATGCATGCCATCATCCAATTAACTGTAACCATATCAATACCAATTTGTAACAAAACCAATTTAAGGTAAGTCCAAATTACCTTATCATATGCATGTTGAAGGTCCACTTTGATAACAACTGCCCAAAGTGTAGGGCCTCTTGTGTAATGCCAATAACATCATGAATCTGTCAAGCCTCAAGAAAAGTGAATTGTTCCTGAGATATAGCCTTAGATAATATAACTTTTTCTATAAGATGGTAGATGCAATTGCTTAATGATATAGGTCTATAATCATCAAATGTAATCCCCTTATTTATTTGTTTTTGGAATTAATGCAATGAAGGTTGAGTTGAAAGTGGCTAGCATCCCTCAGAGTAAGGTTTTTCCTCAATTTACTGTGGATTCTTCAATAATAGCAAGAATGTCCCTATCAAAATGTTCCATAAAAGCTTCAAAGAAGTCATTCAGCCATCCATCAGGACATGGATTTTGTCATGCTGCATAGAACTGATGTCATCTTTTAGTTCTTCCATTGTAACGGGTAATTGCAATGATTCATTTTCCTCCTCTGCTACCATAGTGGGGAAATCCTATGTGAGAATCGTCATTTGTATGATCGAGATGTCATGTTCTTGTGAATACACCTCTTTGAAATGTTGAACACCCAATCAACCCAAGTCTTTGAAACCAGAAAAAACCATGTCATTGCTATCTTGTGATTGCTAGATGGTATTAATATTATTCTAATGTTGAACGTGATTATGAAAACAATTTGTATTTTTATCATTGGAAAGAATCAATGTAACTCTGTTATGATGTCTGGACGAAGATTCTTCATCCAAAAGAAGTTTTATTTTCTACCAAAATCCTCTATCTTTGTTCCTCTCAAACGTAACCCTCAGGATAATTTGGATGAAAGACTTGAAGGGTTTCTTAATTTTATATTAGATCCATAGTTTGTTCTTTTCTCTTTTGTGAAATCCAACGAACCGCCAAAGATTCAATTCCAAAGTATTCACAAATTTTATCGATTCATAGTTTTTTTAGTTATCATAAATGAAATTTTATAATATTGGTATAAAGTAAAGTGTGATAGGATAGGATATGCTTTTGTAAGTAATCAATTATAATATTTATGTGATGAAAGCAGTGTGATCTATAATCAACGAAAGAGTATTTCTTAAGAGCAATGACTCATGCATAGCAGTGATGCAATAGAGACATCGACAATTTTTGCAGCAGTCTTTTTATGCATTATTTGAAGGAAATAGTGTGCTATTGTGAGCTTTGATCCAATCAAAGACAAGTTTTTAGTAGGAATTGTGATGCGACACGACAGAGTAAATTATGTAGTGACTTTATATAGTTTGAAATGAGAAACAAATCATATGTTATAAGTGCATTGCACAAATTTAGAAATCGACCATCGTTGCAGCAGTTTTAATTTATTAGTTTTGATGGAAAGAGTGCGATTTCTTTGGGAGGTTGCTAAGCAACAAGTCCCTGCCCTAAGTTTTGAAGTCTGGTTGCTTGGCTAGTTGAGAAGTTATTGACTTTGCTAATCGGGCTGGATACTCTTAGCTATCACAATAGATGCGTATGCTACTTCCTGAGAGAATGCATTCTAATGGTTTGTCATGTTCCTACTCCAAACTCCTGCGAGAATGGCACTCCCTACTACAGAATACGCTCGGAAAGTCTTGGATATATTTCTTTTTATCATTACTGCCCTACCGGATGCTGCTCCTTTTGCTGGTGCGAAGCCAGTACGTAGTTCGTGCCAAAGGTTAAGTAGGCTACAACGATTGCTTCCTGTTTCCAACGAATTTCTATTGGATTGACTCAATTTCAGTTTATAGAAAGGGACGACCCTAAGATCTAAGCCCAAAGGGACGACCCTAAGATCTAAGCCCAAACAGCATGCGCTATGCCAGCATTAGAGGTTTTGTAGAGCTATCCTTTTAGTTACTTTCCTGCTAACAAACGGAAGGCGTTGGAACCTCAAAGCGAAGAGTGCATCAATGAACATTTGCACATAGCGATCTTGTTTGGATGAACATTTGCACATTTGATCGGGCTTTGGGAGTTCATCCAACGGGCTTTCTCCAAAGGTCTATTAAAATTTAAGAGCAGACATCCAATTAAGAGACCCGGGAATTCGTCCATACAACAGAAAAAAACAAGTGCATTTTATGATGAGGTTTGGAGTTCATCCACTAGGTTTCACAAGGGATTAGTGGAAAAATTCTTATCTGGTATGCGTAGCAGTGAGATAAGTATTGAATATTTTATCAGTGGCATTGTAACAATGTAACTATTCAATAATGCATTTATTGCAATTGTTTTTCTTTCACCGGAACAATTGCTAGCCCTTTTCTCAAGAACGGTTGGAGCGCTATCGCAGGAGATATAATGCTTTACTCCTTGTTTATCAGCATAGACTCCTAAGAGTATAATCATCTTATCACTACGGTGAAGATATAAGCAACTTCCAGGTACCTGGGGAAATTGAGATGGCGTTTCTTCCAATCGTCTTTCTGTACAAGGAAAGAGTTGCACAGTCCAGTTCCTTGTTGTGTTAAGCAGTGGCCAACTTGAAGCCATTATTAGTGTTTACCAATATGCACTTCCTCTCTTAGGATAAAACGCATTTGGCTAATTACGCTTTAAAAAGGAGGTGGAAATTGCCTTTCTATCTTGGTTAACGGGAGGGACGAAGTGGTCGTCTTACTTATTATTGTAGCGAGCAATTGTTTTGTGAGCCGGACTTCGCTATTACCCTTTTTATTATGCCGTATCTTACAGCCTAAAAGCTAAAAGCTATGCTGCACCCCCTGGCCTGATTGGATGGAATAACTGGAAATGTATTAAATAGGTTATTTGTTTCATAAAAATTGAGTTCTCGACCGCGATAGAAATCGTCTAATCGAACAAGTCCCTACTGCTATTTCTTTTACACATGCTTCAATGTCCTTTCAATTATTCACCATATGTAAGTTTAAATATAGAGGCAAATAGCAGTAACTTTGCTGCATCATCAAGTTGACGTCCCTAAATGTTTGTGAGAGTAGCTACATTTTATGTTATATATTTCCAAACTGTGAGGATGTCTCGTTGATATTATTGATCACTTTATCCTAGGATCTGAGGCAGTTAGATTGGCGATGGAAAAGAGCCGGAATCCTTCCTCTTTATCTGATTGTTTTCTACTGTAAAAGGTATGTTATCACTATTATAGCTTTGATTTTTTTGGGGAATTGATGACCACCATAGTATTGAGGAAATGATAGTAATGATGATTTTATTTGTGATATCCATTGGGAAAAAAAGAGCTCAAGCAAAGGGACAGCCATTCTTTTGGAATAGCTCTAAATGGAAAAAATAACAGGTATGCATATTCCTTGTCAATTCTCTGTAAGACAGCCATTCTTTTGGAATAGCTCTAAATGGAAAAAAGAACAGGTATGCTTATTCCTTGTCAATTCTCTGTAATGCTTGGTAGATGGCAAGAATAGTTCTAAAAGTTAAGTGTTTGCATCTTACTGTTAGATACATATGATTTTCACACATCTGAAGCACCTGAAAAATGTTATAATTGAAAGAATTCAAGGCGAAGGCTTCAAGCTGGGCCCCATCAGCAGCAGTGGCCGTGTACCCTTTGAGAGTATCCAAGACTGGTGGGGCAAACAGCCAACACACAGGACTCATTGAAGTTTCGATACACAGGTCTTATGGAGGCTTAAGCAAGTTTTGAACCCGGTTGAATAAATGTGATAAATTAACAAATGCTTTAGCTCGTCGACGTAACCCTAAACCTAAGTGATGGGACATATAATTAAGAATCTAATCAATTTATGATGTCCTGTAGCTTTATTCGTAATTGTCCTTGTAAGTTTTGTGTGTCTGAACAGTAGCCAAAAGTTACGCAGGGGCCATTAAAATCCGGTATCCTCGGCCTCAAGGCATCCTTTATTTTTAAGAGTGTTTGTCTATGTGCTTTGATGAAGCTACAACATTACAGGCTGTCATTTCAATGCAGAGGACCAATTTGCCCAGCAGCTTTTAAATTGTCATTTTTTATGAATTAGTTTTGTAAAAACAGAATTGTTATGAGAGTATGTTCGTCAGCAGTCTAAAACCAAAAGCATGAATATTATTGTGGGAGTATGTTAATTGGCAATGTGCAACCAAAACCAGGAATATGATGCATATTTAATCTAAAACTTTTTGTCTTATAAGTTAAGCATTTTAAGTTTTCATTAGTGTGAGGAATCTATTTTTTTTCTTAAATTGTGAACCTGGTTTTAAATGCTTTAAAAATATCATTTTTAAAATGACCTAGACTATTTACAAATATAAACTCATCACAGTATGTGAAGATTGGGTATCAAACAATACATAAGGTATGTATTTTATCTCTGTAAGTAGTACTTTATATATGATAATAATAAAAACTTAAATTGAGTGCATTCAAAAATATGGTGTAGGTGTGCTAATTATTAAAATTCGATTATAATGTTAAATTCTTAAACACTTAAATTATACTAAATTCTAACTAAATTTTAATAAACAAATAGCAAAAAAACCATACAAAAATTAGAACACAGATTGTAGAGCACATTCTCGTTAGTAAGGTATTTGTTTTAATGAATTCAATTGAATTTTGTTGAATTGAATCCAGTTGGAGTGATGATAGTTGTTAACAGAACAATATTAGCCATGAACTGTACACCAACACAAGGAACAAGTCTTCATTGGTTGAATTGAATCTAGTTAGAGTGATGATAGTTGTTAACAGAACAATATTAGCCATGAACTGTACACCAACACAGGGAACAAGTCTTCATTCACCTAAAGAGAACTGCAGCTTGTTACTGCATCCTAAGTCACTGCATCCTAAGTCACTGCATTCTGCAAATTTAAAGCTTTGATATTTGAAATTTTCCAAACTTCAACCCTAAATGAACTTAAAGCTGCAATTTTTTGAATCTATTCTAATTTGTTTTTAGAAGAAAAAGAAAGCAAAAAACCAAGTTCGCTAAACATAACCTAAACCCCAAACTAACAAGATAATCTTTTTGAAATATAGGTTTGATGTTGGTAGGTGTTTTTCAATTTTATTATATATGTTCAATGAACACATGGAATTTTATTATATATTTTTAAATTTTTTTAATGATATAGTTTCTTGAACTTGATGCCAATTTTTTTGCCAAACTTCATAGTTGTGGATCTTGAAATTCGAACTCAAAGTAGGCATTGTAGACAGCGGCTTCCATTTCACAGCAAAATTGAGGTGAAAACTTGAATTGCCAGGCTTAGCTTGGCAGAGGATCATGAAACACAGAGCAAGTGATTGGATTTTGAAAGTTGTTGTCTGAATCTCTAGGTGAAGGCAGGCCTCTCATATGGATTTGATGCAATATGTTGTTTTAGATAGATAAGTCTTTATTCCAATTTATACTTGAAGTTAATATTCAGGAACACTATCAATAATCACCCAGTGGTTGTGCAGTTTGAGGAAAATTCCAAATTGCTAACTAGCATGTAATAATTTCAGTCAAGCTTGTCGTTTTACAACCTCATCAAAAAGTTATGCAGACATTAAATTTAGTATAAATAATAAAACATTGAGTTTTGAATAGAAGCTAATTTTTTTCGAAAATGATAAATTTGTGCTTCAATGTCATAGCATCCTGTAACTTTAACTCAAAACAAATATAGCTCCTTGCATCCAAGAAAATTCGTATAATATGCCTCCTACCAACGATTTTGAATTTCTAGGGAAATAAATAAGTTGGGACAGAACACAACATTACATTTCATCACATGTTCAAATGATTATTAGCAATAAACAATACATAATTATTAGCTACATTTGATAAACTTCTGAGGCATTGGATTACTTTCAAATGCAACCTTTTGGAATTCTTTTGTTTCCAGTGCCAACCTCTAATGATGTATCGAGCATATCCAACATGAAACTTGAGAATCCACGAGCAATCTAAGAGGCTGCATCAAACATGGTGGCTGCATTCAGCTTTATTAGACAATCACATGAATGGATTCTCGCTGATCTTGTACCCATAGGCTAAAGTGGAGGAGAGTGGAGGAGAATGGAGAGAAGAGGAGAATGGAGAGATGATAACGTCAGTTAGGAGTAGGAGTGTCTAGTTCCCGGTTTGTTATGCATGCTTATCTTTTCTTGATCGAAGAAGAGGGACAGTTTTAATCATTGTTTGATTAGACAATATCAAAGGTGACAGATTTGAGTCTTCTCAAGTATTTTTTTTAAATTGTAAATCGAAATTGTTAGTTTTGCAAAATTGTATTATTCATTAAACGACTTTGATTTTTCACAATCAAGATCAAAGAATGCTCAACCCTATTAATCTAGGCTTTTTGCAGATTAGCTGTTTCAATTTACAAGTGTGTGTTTTGCAGGTTTACGAAGATATGTAGTCAAAGGCACATTCTCTACATGTGGAAATTGTGTCAAAAGGAAAAGAAATAACAAATTGGCATGTTTCATTTGTGTCAATATTTAAAATCTTCATTGATAAAAAGTTGAATTTGGTAGAAACAAACATGTAATAGAAAAGGTACAGAACAAATTTTCATTGGTTTGTTGTTTTGGTTATAGTGCCCCTTTTAAGCAATGCATGCTGCAACTTATGAGGCTTTTGAGCAGCCATGCATGTTACAACCTGCTTCAATCGTATTGAGGCTTTTGAGCAGCCATGCATGTTACAACCTGCTTCAATCGTATGAGCCTTTTAAGCAACCATGCATGCTACAACCTGTTTGTAACTTGCCAACCAGCAACCTGTCAAGTCAAGAATTGAAATATTGTGCCAATTAGGATCTATGTAAGATGCCCTGAGCGTTTGTGCCTTATAAACCCTGTGATTCTTGCTCATTTATACTTTGTCAAGGATGACATTTGCATGGTCCAGTGTAAAAGTACCATGTATGTGAAAATCTCGTAAGCTGTAAATAATATCACATGTGTCTTCCAAGTACTTTTCATATGTGACATCCACTAGTGAAGGACAAAGTGTTGTTAACAAATCTCCCTGTAAAGTGTACTGTTTCTGGAGATTTGTACTCGTCTGTATTGTGCATTGCAATTTGGGCAAGTATCTATAAGATGTTTGTTGCTCGCAATTTGAACAATGAAGTTTGTCATTGTCTATTGGTGCAAATGTTTTTGTTGCAACATCACAAGTGTTGCAAGTTGGCACAAACGGATCTGAGTTGACGTTCTGGATTGTCAACATGCTGCTCGATCTTAATGCAATGGAAAAAATAATATGAGATTAAATAAAATAAAATGAATATTTTAAAGCAAATCAATTCTAACTAGATATTATTTACCCTTGTTGTCATAGAAATCAATTGTCCCAGGTCTGCAAATGCTCGTTTTTTGTTCAGGTATGTAATAAAAGTTGATTTGCTTGTTTCTAACATTTTTCCAAATTCTTCTCTTCCTTTGACAATATTCCTAAACATGAGCATTGGTGTTCTTTTCTTTGACAATTGATTTTGTATTTCAAAGTACCATGAGGAAAATGATGGAAAAAGATAAAGCTGCAATAAAGTAAAACATTATTAACTTTTGTATTTCAGAGTACCATGAAGAAAATGATGGAAAAAGATAAAGCTGCAATAAAGTAAAACATTAGTCTGTATATTCATTTGTTTTGTTTGCTACTCACCATTTCTTGGTCGTCTTGTCATTCCCATCCTTTATGTCTAATGCAAATTGTGTGCCGATCTGTTTTGTAGATTTGACAATAGCACCAATTGTGCCAATTGCGTTAGGATTTTTGCTTGCAAGCAATTGCCTTATGGTGGTAGTGGGCACGAAGCTGTAATCTTTGCAAACAGGGTCTATTTTCTCTATTGTGCTTGGATCACTAATTTGCAGTATGCAGTCACAGTCACCATGATCATATTTAGTTTTTGGAGAAATCTTGAATTCGGAGATGCAAAGACCATTTCCTTCAACACATATATCATCATATTTTGATATAAGCTTGTGTGGTATGTTTAATGTTATTGTTAACTGTCCTTTTCGATCGGTCATGTCAACTCGCAACAAGTCCATACCATGTTCTTTATCTATTGTTGTTTTGTATTTTACAACAACATTGCCATGAAAGACATTACCTGTCTTTAGGCTTTTCAGTTCTTGTATTGTGATTGGTTTACAGTCATCATGGTTTTTTCTATTTATCAATTTGTAATGCAATTAGGTAACAATATTAAGTTCAAAGTAAACTAACAAATCTCAAATTGCATTATATATTGCATTGAATGTTGTAGTATTCTAAATATACCTTTTTGCTTTTTTTGCCAACTATTGGTCTAATTGCTCATCTTGTTCATCTTGCACACTTGCTCTTTTCATTTTGAAATGGTAAAGAAGAGAGAATAGGTGTAAGATTATTGCTGCATTCAGTGTATATAGCATGTATATAGCGATTAGTGAATAGAAAAATTGTACAAATACAAAATAGGATATAAGACACAAATGTAAATATGCTAACCTTTGTTTTCGTAGTTTCTATCTAAGCACAACTTTGTTTTTGTATGGTGAAATCAGCTTTGTTTTTATATGGTGAAATCAGAATACTGTTGCATTGAGTACATATGCCAATTAGTAAACAATAGATATGTACAAATACAAAAGAAGTTATATTACAGAAATGTAAATATGCTAACCTTTGTTTTTGTGGTTTCTATCTACGTACAACTTTGTTTTTGTAGTTTCTATCTATGTACAATTTGTATTTGGTCAAATCAGAATTGTAGTAATGCATATATGATATCATGGTCAGACCAATAAACATCAGAAACATTGACTTCACATTGTAAAATAGGATGGTTTGTCCAAATATGGTCTATTATTGTTGTTGTAGGGGAAAATATGGTTGTTATTTGATATAATTGTTGTGATTCCATGAATTGTGTTAGATGTTTACGTCTTGCAGAATTTAATTGCATATCAATATTGAAATCACCTGCTATAATGATGATGGAATTGCTATTCATTGATTCGGATTTTGCTTTTTGTATTGTTTCAGTTATCCTTTGCACTTGCTCAAATGGTGTTGCATATATGTTCATTAGACAAATTGATTTTTTGAAATACATATCTACAACACTTAGTTCAACTTTGCTATTGTTATAGTTTCTAGTTGCGTTGATTTGTATATCGTCTCTTATACAAGTGAGTAGTCCATAATTCAAATATGATACAATGATGTTGAATTTGACAAATTCATTTTTGTTTGGTCTAGTAGAGAGATGAGTCTCTTGAAGACATATAATCATATTGTTCATTAGTTGTGTGTCATGTGCAATGTCATCAATATGTATAATTGCATTACGTGTGTTCAATGTTGCAATTGATAACACATTAACATTGGCATTGCATATTGCTCTTTGTTCAATGTCTAGTTTCCATGATGCAAATGTTTCTAGTCTTGTAATCTCGTCTGATATTTTTTTTGTTTACGTTGAAATTCTTTGTTGTTAGTCTTTGTAAAATATACAAATCATTAATGTTCCTAACTCTTGATAGTGCAGTATAAATTAATCCATGTTGTGATATTCCGGATGGGTCAAATGCCATTTTTTCTAGTGTAAGCCCTTGTGTACGATGTATTGTTCTTGCACAAGCAAGTTGCACTGGAAATTGTTTACGAATTGTAATATGTGATTTGTTTTGAGGTATTGCTAATGGTTTTATGATTCTACAAATTGGTGTCCATTCTGGAGAGATGTTTATGTCATATTGTTATGTCATATTGTTGGTTGAACTTTGCTCTTTGTTGCCTTCCAATATTTGCATCTGGGAAATGTATCCAAACCATATCATATTCACTATTGCATATTGTGTATTTTTTGAATATTCCTTCAGCACCATTAACTAGTCCATCTTGGGTGTTGTAGTTTCCAGCATATACAACTAACATATCTTTTTTCATCAATATCGTTGAAGGTAGAACTATTGTTTTTTCATAAGCATAGAAATTTGTACCCATAGTCTCATGTTCATCCTTGGCATTAAGCACAATTTTTTCTCCATGTGTTAGTGATAGCATTTTGGTGTTATGACTCTCGACATCTTTGTTTCGATAGAATACATAGGGAAATTGAGGGTCAAGAGGTGGTGGTCTGAAGCATTTGTCGTTAATGTAATCTATGTCTTCTTTTGATTGCTCATTTAGTCTAATTCTATTTAGCACAGTGACAAAGTGTGTGTCTTTTTGGCGCATTGAAGTTTTCAATTGATAACATTTGATTTTTTGCTTCCAAACGTCATATGGAATTACATTTTTGTCTAACTTTGGGCTTTCAAATATCATTGAATCTCTTACAGGTTGAGCATGGTATAAGTCTCCAAGAAATATGACATCAATATTTGCAAAGTGACATGTGGGCATGTGCAGTATTTGTCGCAAGCGTTTATCAATTTGATAAAGTGTGGTTGCACCTACAAGAGATGATTCGTCAATAAGTACAACATGTAGTTGTCCATAGTGCTTTGACAATGTGTCTAGCTTCTCGTTGTTCAATGAGAGGCAATTTGTCTTATTGAAAGGAATGTGAAAGGCGGAGTGCAATGTGACACCTCCGATATTGAATGCTGCATTTCCTATATAGGTAGCTATTAATCCTATTGGCTTTGAAGGGTCATATTGCATTATATTATTGTGCATATGGCACAAGTGATTGGAATCACTAATACAAGTGATCAATTTTGCCACGGAAAAACGTGGCAATATCCACGGAAAAGCGTGGATATTGCCACGTCTAAGTGTTTTTTGTTCCATGGCAACTATTTCGTCGCAATAGCGACGACCCCTAATTTGCGTCGCAAGAGCGACGACCCTTTCCGTCGCTATAGCCACACTTTGTATAAAGGTTTTTAAACCACGAAGATCCAAGCCGTCGATGTAGCCACGCACTGCCGTCGCTATATCCACGCAGTGCCGTCGCTATATCCACGGACGTCCGTCGCTATATCCACGGACTGCCGTCGCTATATCCACGGTGGGTGAAATTTAAAAAAAAAATAATAATTGCAGCCGTCGCTATATCCACGGTGGGTGAAATTTTTTTGAAAAAAATTAGTTGCAGCCGTCGCCAGCTTATGCAACCAGCAACCAGCAACGAGTGCTAAAGACATTTGGTAATGTGGATGAACCAGCTTGAGGGGGTAATTCCAGATGAGCTTTCAAATAGCCAGAGACTAGAGAATCTGATCCTTGACAATAATTTCATCACAGGTTCTATCCCCGCTAGTCTAAAAAATTGCACCAATCTTGTATGGCTTTCTCTTTCAAGCAATATTT
>LPNX010837116.1:710095-721417 GCA_001517045.1 Pseudotsuga menziesii
AAATTTTCCTTAGTTATTGGAAGAACATTATAGATGTGAAGAAACTTCATGATAAATTTTGTTTTTTTATGTGATTGTGTAGCTCTTATTTTCCTAAATGTCTTTGGAAGTGTATTGTCTTGTTTTGTCATGTATGAACTACAATATGATGTTGCAGCATATGAGTTTAGTACAAACTGAGAATTAGTATTTACAAGCCATATTTCTGGGATATGGCGAGCGAAGCTATTTGTCCAAGTGTCAGATGGTTTTCTTTCAAACATAATTGTACTTCGATTAAGGCTACATTGAATAGCATGTGTGTACTCATCATTTGTCATATGCAACTCATTTATGAATTCATCAAACGTATAGTTTTCATCATAGGTATTATCATTTATTGCAGCAAATATGAGTTTTGCATTGGATTTTGTATTATTGTTATCAAAGACAAGTGGCTCAAGTATCTTGGTTGTTTTCATTGGAGGAATAGGAAAATTGTACCTACAATTGGTAGTTCTATTTTTCTTACAACTCTTTGTGTGTCGATGTTGTTGCATTGTTCTAATGTCACTTGAAAGACTTGATGAGTTTGTTGATAGATACTTATGAACAAATTTTTCTACATCGCCATTTGTGTTTGTACCATATATTGGTTCTGATTTGATCCAAATCAAACCATGGTCATGTTCGCTACCTCTATTTTGGAACTTTGTTACATAGAAATAGTCTTCAATTTCTCCATAGTACTTGTGATCATGAGAGATTAATTTTCGTAATGCATTGATTCTATTTCTGTAGTATCTTACACAAGTGACAGGGTCATCCCTAATCAAGGAGCTAACTTCATCTTGTCCTATCTCATTTTGTCTCATTCTTTTGTTTTTTGTTTTCATATGTTTAAGAGCGGTCATCCCTAATCAAGGAGCTAACTTCGTCTTGTCCTATCTCATTTTGTCTCATTCTTTTGTGTTTTTTCTTTCATATGTTTAAGAGCATTGACAAGTGGTTTCCAAATATGCTCTGCACAAGTGACAGGGTCATCCCTAATCAAGGATCTAACTTCGTCTTGTCCTATCTTATTTTGTCTCATTCTTTTGTTTTTTGTTTTCATATGTTTAAGAGCATTGACAAGTGGTTTCCAAATATGCTCTACACTACTAAAGGTCACAAAGAACGTTGGTAGTCCTAATTGTCTAATCATTGCATATAGTTTTCTGAGGTACTAAAAATCCAACACTCCCTCTTACCGAGGAAAGTGTTCTCTGCCAAACACAAGACACTGCCTCTGCATTTGGAATCTCCCCTTTGTTAGGGACTTGGTCAAACAATTACTTTATTCACTGAACTGCTAGGAATTTCTCTATTTTCTAGGAACTTATACATCGTCTAGTAACTTATACGTTTTATAACTGCAATGTGCATACAAAACTTAAAGGCAAACACATTCTACGTTTTTATTGATTTACTCGCATTTAACACGCTTTCTATATTTATTTGAATATCCCCACTTATTGTGCATATTGAACTGAAGGGAACTACATTCAAAATATAGAGGCCTTTGAAGGGAAGGAAACAACTAACCACCACCTTAAGGTCACAAAGAACGTTGGTAGTCCTAATTGTCTGATCATTGCATATAGTTTGTTCTGCATTTGATGATGATAATCTGGAGATGTACGAATTGCTTTTAGATCCATGTACCCAATGTCTGATTTGAGGATACGATCTAGATTTGGATTTGATCTAACGTCCTTGGCTACTAGTTTCCTACCTTTTAGTTGACCTTGCCTTATCCTAATCCATATACAATTGAAAACTTGATTTAGGATGATTTGAATTTCTTTGTAAAACAAGTTGGTTGTATGAAAAGCAAAGTCATGGCTGCTATACAATACCTCCCATTGGCAAATCTTTTGATACGTGAATTTCTTTATTATGTTATCCATGCGTTTGCTCCCATAAAACAATGAAGGGAAGCTCATTTCTCCAGAATACTTGTCATGGAATATTCCTAGTGGCATGTATCCCTCAGCAGGTGCAACATTGATTTACTTATTTGCAAGATCATAAATAGTGTGTGCATCAATGAATCCATGTATCAATGTCTTTATGATTGGTTCAGGTATATCATCGATATCAGTACAATCATGCTCGATGTCCGTTTCACTATCATATGATTCCTTGTTTTCAATGAATACTTTTTCCCATTCGTTGTCTATTTTTACATCCTCTAGTTTATATAGCATTGTTTGGCACAATTGTTTCAGTGCTTTCATGACAATATGAATTCGAATCCTTCCAATTGCATAAGCATTTTTGAAATTCAAACGTCTCTTAATTGCCACTGCAACTGTATCTGTTTCTCTAATGTTCCTAGGCAATGTAGATTGAATTTTGTTTATACAAGTAGGCACATTAATCACCCCTCCTGTGAGACCTAATTGTGGTTTCTTATAGCGGGGTCCCATTTCTCTGTAGAAATGGTATTCTTAGTGCAACTAGTCTCTCTTCTAGTTCAGACAAATTTGACAAAGTTTTCGTACCTTTGTTTCTACGAATTTCATCAGGCACTGCAAATGTAGGAGTTATGCCATTCTTATATGACTTTTTGCAAGATTTACAAATGAATTGAGACACAAAGTCATTGTATTCTATTTGTTTGCTTCTTGTCATTATATTTGTTCGAGTTCTTTTTTTTGCTACTTGTTTCCGATAGGCAATGTCCTTTTTAAAGAAAGTTCGCTGACAAACTGAGCAATCAAAGATTGGTGTGTCAGTAATTTTCTCATGGTATTGTTGTTCAAAGATCGTCATAGTTTCTTTTTCCCTTCTTTGATAATTCTTTCTTTTTCGTTGCAATTTTTTCTCTTTTACTATTGTTGTATTAGAGCCTAGTTGTATTTGATGCAATTTGGGATGTTGTCTTGCAATTTTCTTTATGCAGTGGAGTGAAATGGATGATTTCTTTGCATGCAAGGCTTCTTGTCTATTTTCAATTGCTACTTCATGATTATTGAACTTGTCATTGTCAGTTGTAATCATGTTCATTTTGTCTAGTTGTCTATCTTGCTCTTTTGTTGTAACCATGTTCTTTTTGTCTAGTTTTCTTTCTTGTTCTTTTATTGTAGCATGAGGTTTGATTTGATAAGGTCTACAATTGCTTCTTGCAATTTTTTTTATTGAAAGAAACGATATGGTTTTCTTTACTTTGTATGGTATTATTTTATCGATTTCTTGATGTGTGTCATTGTTTATTTTGATAGTTAAAAAATCAGTTTGTTAATTGATTGTTGATTCAGTAGTTTTAGCTTCTAGCTGCGCTTCTTGCAATTTTCTTTAAGCAATGCAAAGATAGTTGTTTTCAATGAGGCTTAAAACAATTTTCTAATGTATCTCGAATGGGAATTGACCTTTCATTGATTCTATGTTCTACAGAAACATGTTCAAGAAAACATTTTACTTGTTTAGTAGACCATGAAAGCATGTTGTTGTTTTCCTTATGAAGTAATGGCTCAAAGTGGCCATTTATAGGGTTCTCGTCCCTGACAAGCAGAACCAAGTTGAAAAGCATGAATATTTCTACTCCCAAAATAGGCAATCAATCTCTAAATAATCTAAATAACTTGGCATAAAAAAGCTGCTTATGGTATTCTTTTATCGATTTCTTGATGTGTGTCATTGTTTATTTTGACAGTTAAAAAATTAGTTTGTTGATTGATTGTTAATTCAGTAGTTTTAGCTTTTAAATGTCGCAATTTGCAACTGCTTCTTGCAATTTTATTTAAGCAATGCAAAGATAGCTGTTTGCGATGAGGCTTAAAACGATTTTCTAATGTATCTCGAATGGGAATTGACCTTTGATTGATTCTATGTTCTACAGAAACATGTTCAGGAAAACATTTTACTTGTTTAGTACAACATGAAATCATGTTGTTGTTTTCCTTATGAAGTAATGGCTCAAAGTGGCCATTTACAGGGTTGTCGTCATGAAACAATATGTCAAATGTGTTTGTTCCAATCATAGAGTTAAAGTGCAAATAATGTCTTCCACCAAACCCTAATTGGCACCTTCAACCAATTCGATACCCAATGTATACAAAATATGTCCCCCCAATGTTTGTTCCAATCGTAGAGTTAAAGTGCAAATAACATCGTGCTTGTGTCTTTGACCAAACCCTAATTGGCACCTTCAAGCAATTCGATACCTAATGTATACAAAATATGTCCCCCCAAAGGCCTCTAGTTTCAATAAGCAAACAGCTTGAAGCTGAAATTGACATTTTTTGTAAGTATACTTTTGGGTCATGTATATTGTGCATTTCTATAAGGGATTCTTTATGCAGTTCATGTTTATAGGATGTTATTGCTTCATGATCTTGTTTCTCTAGATGACCTCTAAAATATTCTATTGTTCTTTTTCTTAGTTCTATTGATGTGTATCTAGAATTAAATAAAACTTGTAAACTGTCAAACAAACAGTCCCCAACCAAGTAAGAAAAATTTTTCAATCGAAATAGACAATTCCTCTTTAATACTATATCTAGTGGTCCTTTTGAATATAGCATATGTAGTTCCATATGAGTTTGGAAATTGTGATTCAAGTTTGTGCTAGCTGAAGTTTGAATTTTGTACCTTATATTTAATTGATCTCAGCTGCACTGGCATTAGTGTTCTACAATCTTTATGTTGAAATGTTCTACAATCTTTATGCTGAAACGTGAAAAGAGTGAACAAATTGTCAAAAAAAAAAGATTTACTAAACATTAGTGAACAAATTGTCAAAAAAAAGAAAATTTAAAATAATACAATTTTTTTTCCATATGAAACAAATTGAATTTAATAGAAAACAACCTAGATAAAATTGCATTTAATAGAAAACAACCTAGATATTGAGTTTAGCATTTAAAAATGGAAATTGACTAGATCATAATGTCAAGAAATTGCAATTAATAGAAAACAACTTAGACCAGTCAAGTAAGTTGTGACTCTTAGTCATTATTGAATCAATGTTACTGTTTTAAATGAGAGCACATTCAGAAGATGAATGTTTCAAACAAGTTTATTCTAGCATGTTTTTCCTGTGTTTCATTGTAAAAATAATTACTGTCAATAACAACTGACTGGATACCTATTATCATAAATTAGGACTTATGGTAAAACATGACTCTAAGACTCTAAATTGGGCATAGCTTTGTTTCATGCACTCTTTAAAATCCTCATATGAAACAAATTGGATTTAATAGAAAACAACCTAGATAAAATTGTATTTAATAGAAAACAACCTACATACTTAGTTTAGCATTTAAAAATGGAAATTGACTAGATCATAATGTCAAGAAATTGCAATTAATAGAAAACAACTTAGACCAGTCAAGTAAGCTGTGACTCTTAGTCATTATTGAATCAATGTTACTATTTTAAATGAGAGCACATTCAGAAGATGAATGTTTCAAACAAGTTTATTCTGCAACGTTTTGCCTGTGTTTCATTGTAAAGATAATTACTGTCAATAACAAATAACTGGATACCTATTATCATAAATCAGGACTTATGGTAAAACATGACTCTAAGACTCTAAATTGTGCATAGCTTTGTTTCATGCACTCTTTAAAATCCTCATATGAAACAAATTGGATTTAATAGAAAACAACCTAGATAAAATTGCATTTAATAGAAAACAACCTAGATACCGAGTTTAGCATTTAAAAATGGAAATTGACTAGATCATAATGTCAAGAAATTGCAATTAATAGAAAACAACTTAGACCAGTCAAGTAAGTTGTGACTCTTAGTCATTATTGAAACAATGTTACTGTTTTAAATGAGAGCACATTTAGAAGACGAATGTTTTAAACAAGTTTATTTTGGCACGTTTTGCCTGTGCTTCATTGTAAAAATAATTACTGTCAATAACAAATAACTGGATACCTATTATCATAAATTAGGACTTATGGTAAAACATGACTCTAAGACTCTAAATTGGGCATAGCTTTGTTTCATGCACTCTTTAAAATCCTCATATGAAACAAATTGGATTTAATAGAAAACAACCTAGATAAAATTGCATTTAATAGAAAACAACCTAGATACTGAGTTTAGCATTTAAAAATGGAAATTGACTAGATCATAATGTCAAGAAATTACAATTAATAGAAAACAAATTAGACGAGTCAAGTAAGCTATGACACTTAGTCATTATCGAATCAATGTTACTGTTTTAAATGAGAGCACATTCAGAATATGAATGTTTCAAACAAGTTTATTCTGGCACGTTTTACCTGTGTTTCATTGTAAAAATAATTACTGTCAATAACAAATAATTGGATACCTATTATCATAAATCAGGACTTATGGTAAAACATGACTCTAAGACTCTAAATTGGGCATAGCTTTGTTTCATGCACTCTTTAAAATCCTCATATGATATAAATTGGATTTAATAGAAAACAACCTAGATAAAATTGCATTTAATAGAAAACAACCTAGATACTAAGTTTAGCATTTAAAAATGGAAATTGACTAGATCATAATGTCAATAAATTGCAATTAATAGAAAACAAATTAGACTAGTCAAGTAAGATGTGACTCTTAGTCATTATTGAATCAATGTTACTGTTTTAAATGAGAGCACATTCAGAAGATGAATGTTTCAAAAAAGTTTATTCTGGCACGTTTTGCCTGTGTTTCATTGTAAAAATAATTACTGTTAATAACAAATAACTGGATACCTATTATCATAAATCAGGACTTATGGTAAAACATGACTCTAAGACTCTAAATTGGGCATAGCTTTGTTTCATGCACTCTTTAAAATCCTCATATGAAACAAATTGGATTTAATAGAAAACAACCTAGATAAAATTGCATTTAATAGAAAACAACCTAGATACTGAGTTTAGCATTTAAAAATGGAAATTGAGTAGATCATAATGTCAAGAAATTGCAATTAATAGAAAACAACTTAGACCAGTCAAGTAAGCTGTGACTCTTAGTCATTATTGAATCAATGTTACTGTTTTAAATGAGAGCACATTCAGAAGATGAATGTTTCGAACAAGTTTATTCTGGCACATTTTGCCTGTGTTTCATTGTAAAAATAATTACTGTCAATAACAAATAACTGGATACCTATTATCATAAATTAGGACTTATGGTAAAACATGACTCCAAGACTCTAAATTGGGCATAGCTTTGTTTCATGCACTCTTTAAAATCCTTGGAGACAAACAGGGGAGAATAATGACAGAATTATGCAGTCAAATCTTTGCCCCAAACAAAACAGCTTCACTTGTAAAAATAATTACTATCAATAACAAATAACTGGATACCTATTACCATAAATCAGGACTTATGGTAAAACATGACTCTAAGACTCTAAATTTGGCATAGCTTTGTTTCATGCACTCTTTAAAATCCTTGGAGACAAACAGGGGAGAATAATGACAGAATTATGCAATCAAATCTTTGCCCCAAACAAAACAGCTTCACCAAGGATTGTTTTCTTATTCAAGAAATATTAGCTTATTGCTCTATGCACCACTGATGTCGAGTATAAAGAAAGGTGCAATGAATGCGGCTACGAAAGCAGTTTGGGTCTCTAACTTAATGGATGAGTTTGGAATTCCTCATAAGAAGTTATCTATGGTCTCTTGTGATATGGCAATATTTCCATCCAGGACAATCTGAGAACAACCAGTACCGATTCCGAATCTAATATTTGTCGCTATTAGCAATGATGAGCCCTTATAATATCAAAGCTGTTGTTGTGATATGAAAAACAGGAATTGGGTCCACACCCTTATAATATTTAAGCTAGTTCTTTTCCATGCAAGTATGCAGGCCATTAGAGCTTTCTTGGAACAAAACACCCCAGCCAACCAGAAGACAAGTCCTTTCAAAGGTGTGGGGAGATACAAAACGAATGTGAATTCTGTTGTCAAAGTAGATATTTTATAAACAATGAGAATGAAGATTATTTTATTTTCATAACTTATCTTTAAGGCATTAATGCTTAAATAGCATATCACTAATAAGGTATTACTGTCTCAATAGCATATCACTTATTATTTATTATATTTTTTTAATATATATGTTTTTATTATTAAAAAAAATAATAATCTATATGTTTTTATAATCTATATTTTTAAGTAACCTTTCAAAAAAGTATTATTAACTCGTATCAATTAACTCAGCTTGGAAAAGGGTTAATTGATAAATATCAACTCCTCCAAGCCGAAGCCGAATGATAGAGTTCACAGCTCAATAAACTTCAATTGACACAGTTAATAAAATAAATCTAGTCTCTTTATAGAATATATTAGAATCCGACTTAAAGTAATAGAGTTCTCAGCTTTTGTTGAGAAATGAACTTTTTCTAAACATTGTAAGACAGAGATCTAAGCTCATATGGTTAACTAATTAAACTATTATTTCATTATTATCAAAATACTAAATATCAAAATACTGGTTAAAGAAATAAGAGGTAGTGTGTCCATGCATACATCTTAGTATTTAGGGTTTGTTATGTAGCATTCACCCATTGTGAGTAAATGAAATTCTCCTTGAAAAGATGAAACCCATGGATTTCACATATATAAATACTCTGGTGGCTAGCAGAGGAACTCATCTCAAACAATCCAAGAAAAGGTAGGTATGTATGGATTGTTAAACCAAATCCACAGATTGTAATCATTATCCAAAGTGAAAAGATCTATTAACCGGACATACAAAGTTAATAGAAAAACTAAAAATAGTATTAAACATGAGCAATGGGGTATTGGATATCCTCCAAAGAAGTCTTTCCTTCTTCATGTAAGAAATAATGGAATTAACTACAAGCTAAATGTGGGTGATTATTCTCTACTAGAGAGGTCGCTCCCTCTCACTACTCACAGTAATGACAAAGGATTTATGAGATAACTACTCTTGAGATTGCCCAAGTGATGACAAAGGATTTATGAGATAAATATTCACAATAGGAAAAATCGAACGGACAAACCCAAGATATGGCTGCTATGGATTTCAACATAATATTGCAAATTCATTAAGGATCCATTAGCATCAGCATAAATATTGTTTGACCGCTGTAGAAGGATATACATATGCCACAGACTACACTCCAACAAAATTTATTAATAAATAATAATAAAAGATCAATTACTAATTAACAATGCTTTGAGAAAAGAACCCTAAAGCACAATCATTTAATAGATCTGGGAAGTCGGGAGAGCCTATATATGTATTCTGAACATTTGGCTCATCATGCAAACACAACTGTCACGAGACTTGGAGTTCCTATAATCCATGACATTGGGCATGTATTTTGTACCTAAAGAACGTTTTGACCTAAAGATGGGGATTTCTTGAAAGCTATAGCAAATGATGCAATGAAGATGAACATATGTCGAAGGCTATCTTTGTGTCATATAGTTATAAATAGAATAGTTCAACAGTCTACACATTGAATACGATAGAAATATGAGCTTGGTCACTTAAATGGAGTATTTGTCTCGGTGTCTATGAATATTTTTTAAAAGAAATATAGTTGCTTACAAATACAACTCCAAAAGTGAATCGATGTGATGAATCTTTTTTTAAAGAAGTATACTTGCTTACAAATACAACTTCAAAAGTGAATAGATGTTCTTAATATTATCTATTATCTATGTTCGTGTCAAATTTATGGTAATATTCTTATCTCTTATCTATCTCTTATCATACTAATTATCACACTTATCTATCCCTATTCCAGTCCTTGGATTATTTTTAGTTCTCTCTAGTCTTTCTTGGAATGTTCAATCTCCAAGAAAGATGAGACTATTATGTCTTTAAAAGAACATAACAGTTTGCAGCTGCAGAATATAAAGAATCTAGAAGTAGCAGTAAGAGAAGAATCTAAAGGGCTGATGCTAAGGCAGAAAATTGAGAGGTGTGTAGAGAACACCATTTATGAAACACAATTGCTAGAGCTAAGCGACATGCTCCAGACATACAGACTGCAATTGAGGACTGTAATATTTGATATTCAACAGAAAATACAGAAACTAAAGAAGCATTTTGAAACTGAGTTGACCACAAAGAAGTTAGAAATTTTAGATCTTGCAGAACAACTAAAAAAATGAAATTTGCAATGGATTGCAAACTTCCATTATTATTGGTATATTAGAAACATTTATTCAGGAGTTTGAGTATGAAATGTCACAGTTTAGAAATGACTTGGATTTTAAGAATGGACATATAAATTCATTGGCTGGTAAGCTTAATTGTCTGAGGGTGGAGAGTGAGACTTAGCAGGCCCAAATATCTACGAATCATGTAATTGATGCAAAGATAGAAAACAATCTTAGTATCCTGAGGGAAAAAATGGAAATGCAATGTTCTAGATTGAAGGAGGAATTCGAGGATGAAAGAGCTACTATAAGAGATGATTTTCTAAGGATAACAAAACTTCAGACAACCAATGATGGTATGCACAAAAGGTTGAAAGAACATAAACTAAATTTGGAACAGTTGGAAGAAAAAATGTTGGAACAACAATGGAAACCAAATCTATGAAAGAAAACTGATTGAAGCCATGGAACTTATTACAGACTTAAATTCAAAGTCCCCTTCTCATTTCTTACATGGCTTATATCAATATTTTAAATTTTATGATGCCTATATGTATTCAAAATTGTATTGGTTAATATCCATATCATTAGTTGTTAATATTCTAACAATAATTGATTGATGTAAGATACAGACCTTGTTTTATGCCACACGTTTTAAAACCTAAAATATATATACATATTTAATGTAAACCATTTTTTACTTTTGAAATTCATGTCAACTATTAAAAAAATATAAAGTCTATCCACTTATTCTCATCACCGAAATGCTGAAAATGATTCCATTGTTTTGTATTTCTGCTCAGTTAACCACTTATACTATGAAACGAGAACTATATACTATTAACGAGAGCTCTACCCATAAAAACGATGATTTTTGCAAAAAAAAACACCAAAAACACCCCCCAAATAGAAAAGTGTTGATACCAGTATACACGTTTTTTTTTTAGGGTAAAAAATAGAGCCATGGAATAAACATCCCATATTGTTGTTTAACAAAACTTTAAAATCAAACTTAAATTGGAAAAAGGAAAAATTCTTGAAGAGATAAATTACAACTTTTTGGAAAATTGCATATTAAAGAAAAAACAAATTTCTCTAATAATTTCACCATTATAACCATATAGAAACAAAAAATTATGATGTGATTCATAATGAGATAATATATTAGACCATACAAGAACAAATGGTTCATATAAATATTCAAAAACTCCTCTAGAGTTTCAATTACAAA